>VFIW01000047.1:0-350289 GCA_006386115.1 Globisporangium splendens | reverse complement strand
TTCCAAACAGTCCCTCAAACACGGCACACACGCTTGTGCCAGAGGAAGCGATCTCCCGACTCGGAGGGAGGAAGAAGACTTGAGGGCTTGGAGAAAAATTTGCAACTGAATTGAAAAGGTTATGGTTCCTGTCGCTACTTACAAATGAACCCCAAGGGATCCTACACGTTTTATAACTAAAACCTAAACATACACAATAAAACCTATGAATCTGATATATAAAACCTTGGGTACACTGAGGTTGAACCTACGGGATCTTCTAGAAGCTTGAACTTCAAGTCTTGTATAAAATCCATGCAAAGTGATTGGCTCGCGCCACTCACTCCAGGCGGCAGAGACACGTCGGTCTCGTCGCCAGCCCAGTTTCCCAAGCAGGAACCATCACTCAGTACTTGATTAGTACATGGATGTTATCACTCTGTACTGATTAGTACATGAGAACAACATTCTGCACTGATCAGCACAGAGAACACTCATGACGTCATCGAATGACGTCACACGTGCATGTGGGGACTGTATTACTGTAATCCCTTTGTTATTTGTGTCTCCACAATGCACGCTGAAGGTGGTGTGTGACACACTAGATTTGGGAACAGATCCACCTTCACGTAATGGCTGGTTATGGCCCATTACATCATCCCCTCCTTAAAGTCACAAGTACCTTGCGTACTTTTGCAGACCTTTCGGAGCAGTTCACTTTCCAATTGGCAATGAAGCGACCAAGTGGCCAAGTGAACCGTGAAGAACGTCCGTCGTCCAAGCGACAGCAGACAGCTCCAGAACTCTTCGACATTTCTCCCATTCTGAAGAAGAAGTGGGAGCTCGAGTTCTACAAGGAGCGGTTCTTCAGTTGGCGTCGGATCAACGATCGCGATGATCCGAACCAACACATCGCAGCCCAGAGAGACTCATGGCGAACATTTGTTCGTCTTGAGAATGAGAACAAGATGGAGCGTCTTCTTCGTCGTGGCAATGCTCGTGCCCAAAGAAGAACTCCTGCTGACGACAGAGCGAATCCTAGCTCTGGTCGTCGTAGTGTCGCCCCTGGCGACGCTACAAGCAGTTCTCATAGCTGCGGATCACGTCGGGAACATCAGACTCCAATGTCTGACGAGGCTCCCACGTGTCCGAGCTCGGTGGATATCCACGCCACCGAACTCTGTAGGAGTGTTGATGGTTCAACTGCTTCTTTCCTCGACGATGAGTCGGTCGATCTTCATGATCAACAATCGACTCAACCACCCAGCGATGCTCTCCCTGAGAGTCTAACAACGGGGTGGGGCTGAACGAGAAAACGATTGAGCGACTCTGGAAGTGGAAGAGTGCTCATCGTGGGCAAATCGAGGCGCTGCAGCAGCGTTGTTCGACGCTTGAGGAACGCTGCGAGAGTCTCGAGAACCTTGTCGCCGATCATGAGTCGAAGATCGACGTCCTGACAGAAGGTTCTGCCCAGTGTTCGGCTTTGGAGTCCCGTTATGAGGAACGGTTCCAACAGGTTCAGGACGAACTTGTTCGACTCCAGAAGAACGAGAAGTCCCGTGAGTTGGCTCACGATCGCCTGTTACGCTCTGTGGAAGAGGCAGGTCCGGCACTCGAGGTACTTCGTGGCGAGTACCATTCTCGTCTTCAAGCGTTGGAGGCAGTGAAGGACCAATCCTTCGACGTCCTGCAACTCCTGTACGTCGAGAAGAATCTCCAGAGCGATGAGCTGTTTGCTCTTCGCAATCAAGTGGAGAAGCTTCACGATCAGCTCGATCGTTTGCGGAAGATCTCGCAGGATCCGCAGATCCACTTGGAAGGTAAGGCTTCAGTCTACCCACATAAAATGTCGGGTGTAGACGCATGCGTGTAGGTATGCCTAGCGTGTAGGCATCGCCATTGCATTTCACTACCTTGAACGGTCCGATGAACCTTGGCAGAAGCTTGGAGCTTCCCAAGTTGGACACTGCATGTTCAGGCAGGTTCGCCGTGCTAAGTAATACAAGATCGTTGATCTTATAAACTTGCTTGTTCTTCCTTCCGCTCTTGTCTGCTTGTTCCTTTTGCAGATCCTGAGCCTTCGCGATTGCGTCTCGAACAAACCTCACAACGGCTTGCCTCCTCACAACAAAGTCATCGACTTGCTGCTCTTCACGACTTGTTAGGTCGTCGAGGGGTTTCATCGAGTCAAAATTGGCTTTCAACTCGGAAGCAGCATTCAGGTCGTAAGACGACTTCGGCTTGTTTCCATGAGCCGGAGTCCCTCCCCCACTCAAGGTAGAGACCTCACCCATTATGGAAGCAGGCACTCGAGGGTGAATGCCATAGTTCACATAAAATGGAGAGTGACCTGTCGAGACATGCGTGGAGTTGTTCAATGCAAACTCGGCAAGAGGGAGAAACTCACTCCACTCTTTGAAAGACGTTGCGTAACTGCGCAACACGTCTTCGAGGACACGATTCACTCGCTCTGTTTGACCGTCCGTTTCAGGGTGTGCCGCTGTTGACATGGACAACTTGGTGTCCAGAAGTCCGAAGAGCGCACGCCAGAACTTGGACGTGAAACGGGTGTCACGGTCAGACACGATCTCGACTGGTAGTCCGTGTAGACGGAATACGACGTCTACAAAGATCTTGGCAGTCTTCTCAGCAGAGATCTTGTCCGAAACAGGCGCAAGATGGACCATCTTGCTGAATCGGTCCACAAACACAAGGATGCCATTGCGTCCATGTGTGTCTCTTGGAAGTCCGAATATGAAATCCATACTCACAGACTTCCAACTGTCCGATGGGACAGCCAATGAACGAAGTGGTGCCTGCGTGGAACCAGAGGGTTTCACTCGTTGGCAGATCTCGCAAGTCCTCACATACTTGCGAACCCACTTGTACATGCGTGGCCAGTAGTAATCCCGGGAAAGACTGAGAAACGTTTTCTCACGTCCGAGATGGCCACCCGAAGGACTGCCATGGTACTCATACAAGAGTCGATGACGCAGACCTTCGTCGTTGGGAACAACAACCCTTGCTGTATCCCCTTGTTCGACCGCATAGTACAACAACCTATTGTGTACTCGAAAGCGGTGAACTCGCGATCTTGTGCGCGACGGAAGACCTTGCAGTGCTTTGTCGGAAGGGTCCTTGAAGTACTTCAACAAGTCCCGACATGTTTCGTCAGACTTGTACCCTTCGACAATCTCTTCTCGCACTGTAGTCGCAGCTCGCACCGCGATCGCTTGAACATCTTCACAGAGTCGACACGCTCCGTCCGTGTCTTCACTCTTGGTCTTCGGATCGTAATCCGGACGTCTTGACAGCGCATCAGCTAAGATGTTCGTCTTGCCTGGCTTGTAGTGTACAACAAAGTTGTACTCTGCAAAGAAGGAGAACCATCTCGCCATTCTTTGCGACAAATGAGGAGTCTTCACTGCCGTACGCAGAGATGCGTGGTCAGTGTAGATCGCAAAGCGCTCCTCTCCAAGCAGATACACACGGAACTTGACCAAAGAATACTTCATCGCCAGAAGTTCCTTGTCATGAACTGGGTAGTTCCGTTCTGCGGGTCGGAGTTGTCGTGACTGATACGACACAACTCGCTCATGGCCCTCGTCATCGTGTTGCATCAATGCGCAACCGATGGCATAATCGCTCGCATCACAGACGACGTGGAACGGCTTGTCGCGGTTTGGCAGAGCCAACACAGGAGCTTCTCGAAGACTCCTCTTGACTTCTTCGAACGCCGTCTGATGGTCTTTCGACCACTTCCACTCAACGTCTTTCTTCAAGAGTTGTGTGAGGGGTTGCACCAACGCTGCATAATTGCGCGTGTACTTGTGCAAGTAGTTGGCTAAACCCAACCATTGTCGTAGCTGTTTGACGTTCTGAGGCACTGGCCAATCGTCAATAGCTTTGACCTTCTCCGGATCGACTCGAACACCGTTCTTGCCCACAAAACAACCGAGAACAGGGATCTCGGGGGCGAAGAACATGCACTTCTTCAAGTTTGCGTAGAGTTTGTTCTCACGCATGACCTGGAAAACTCGACGAAGATGATCGAGATGAACATCGACATCAGACTTCCCATTCGTGGCCTTACTATGAACGAAGATATCGTCAAAGTAACTTGGTGCAAATGTTCGCAGAGGACGAAGAACGTTCGTGACCATTCGATTGAAGGTCGCAGGAGCATTCTTCAGCCCCTGTGGCATCACTAACCATTCCCACAGCATACCACTCGGGGTACTCACTGCGGTTAGTGGTACATCGTCTTCGCGCATTCGAATCTGATAGAACCCATCTTTCAGATCGATAGCACTGAAGACGGTGCTGCCGACCATTCCATCAAGGATCATGTCCTTGCGTGGAACCGGAGTCTGGGCTGGAATTGTCGCGTCGTTCAGCTTGTTGAAAGCGTGAGCAATGCGCCAACCTCCAGTTGCCTTCTTCACACAGAAAGTGGGGCTGCAATGCGGAGACTTGCTCTCCCGCACATGACCAGCCTTAGCACGTTGTGCAAAGAGCTCGTCGATTGCCTCGACTTGTTCCTTTGGCAACGGCCACTGTCTTGTGATGCAGTACTTCGTGCCAGGAAGTACATCAATCTCATGACGAATGCCTCTATCGAATGGCAGTTCGTCCGGCACCTTGTCAGGGAAAATGTCTTCATATTCCCTGGCAAGCGCATACACGGGGTTCTTCTTGAGGGAGTCCCACGACTGCTCCTCGGACCTTTCCTTCCGTGTCTTTTCGTCCAACACATCTGCATCCGCACTCGATGCGTGTTGACGAAGCCTTCGTCGACCATTTCGACGATCACACACACCTGCGCAATATCGCCTCTCACTAGGCTACGCTCCAGTGTCTTCTTGCTCATCGATGGCAAGGAAATCAACTCTTCGACTGAACTTGGAGGATTTTCAATCTTCACGTGACGGATTACATCCACGTCACCTTCTTCATTGTAGACCGCGATATCCACAAACTCGCTTGGAATGTCTTGTGCTTGGACACTCCCTTCGTCATCACCACTTGCACCTTGATCAGGGGAACTCAAAACTCTTGACGAAAAACTTCTCTTGCTGGTCTTCTTCTTCTTGTCTTGGGAAGGGTGTTTGTTCCTCTTCCATTCACTCTTGTCAACGCCATCGCGAACCTTGTCGTCGTCGATGGCAAAGGAGACAGTCTTTTTCTGGCGCCTGACTGCTCCACCTCCGTTCGTCGTCTTCAAAATGGGTACCGCTTGTGAACATTGGGGGCCATCGCACACCGCAATATCACAAGGGCCATCTGGGATCTCTTCCACAGATGTGTACACCCATACCACTTCATCCGTTGTTGTGCAGCACAAGTCAACATCTCGTGACTTGCCAACGGAGATCTTCATATTCATCCAGTCAATGCTAGGTTGATAACGCTTCAACCATGGCATTCCCAGGATGATGTCAAACTTGTCATCGAGGTCGAGTAAAATGAACTCGCCTTCACCTCGGAAATCTTCACACTTGATTGCCAAGCGCACCACACCTTCGGCATCTTC
The DNA here is from genome assembly GCA_006386115.1 of Globisporangium splendens. Classification (NCBI taxonomy): domain Eukaryota; phylum Oomycota; class Peronosporomycetes; order Pythiales; family Pythiaceae; genus Globisporangium; species Globisporangium splendens. The sequence goes on along the minus strand of VFIW01000047.1, from coordinate 344,777 downwards.
ACAGTTGACCCATTTGCCAATCGGACAATCATTGTCTTCTCTTCATTCGCATCAGGCACGAAGACACCATGCCTGACGATCACTTCATCTCGAACAAAGTTGTTCGACGCACCAGTGTCAACCAAAGCTCGTAGAGGCGTTGCAATACCGTCTACATGAGCTTTGTGAACGATCAAACTTGACGTTTGACTGACACTCTTCTCACTCGTAGTGGAAACTGCATGTGCTTGATGCACATAGGGCCAGAGTCCTGTGTCTCCACAACGTCCACAGTCCTCTTTTCCGGGCCAGTAGGAGTCCCCGCCCCTACTGTCCTTTCCCGTTTTTTGGCCCAGGTGACCGCTCGAACCGACGACCGTAAGAACGATCGTGGTTGTTCGAACGAGCACCCTGTGTCGTTTGCCGACCCGGCAAAGACACCTTGCAGTTCCGAGCAATGTGACCCGGCTTTCCGCAACGGAAACACTTCCCATCGTTGCGAGGACGCTCATTTCCAGGCGTGGAAATGTACGAGATGTCCATGGGTTCGGGACCATCATGCGCAATATTTGATTGCCGCATTGGTCTTGACGCAAACCCGTGGAACTTCGCTTGCTTGATGCTGAACTCTTCTTGCATCGCACGCTCAATGGCTTCGTCCAGCGTCTTGGGGTGCTCGCGGAACAGTTGGTTCCGAATCGGACCATCGTTCAGACCCGTCATGAGCGTCACGACTTGCGTCGGAACGTCAATCGGCTCGTCAACGATGCTCGACACCAAGTAGCGAGCACGTTGTGCATACGAGTGAAGGTCGAAACGGCCTTGACGAAGCTTGAGGAACTCGGCGCGCGCACGGAACTCACTCTGCGGAGGTTCAAACGCTGCCTTGAGCTCTGCCTTGAAGTCTTCGTAGCTGGGGAAGCAGTTTAGATCCGCTAAACGCTTGCCATACGCCCAGCTCTTCGCACGACCCACAAGGTTGGACATCGCGAACAACACTTGCTGCGAAGGGTCTCGCAGTTGTCTTGCAGCGATGGCTGCATCCAACTCGACGAACCATCGTGAGAGGGGTTCGTTCTCTCCGCCGCGATACGGAGAGACGTCGAGCTTCAGTGGCACCGTCCTGAGTGAGGAAACAGGGGTTGCGACCTGCTTCCGGGAGGACATGATCTCGTGGTGCATGAAGCTGACCACCGCGCTCTTCTGGTCCTCCGGAGATGCCGATCGAAGCAGACTGACCACAGCAGCCTCTCCGATGACATCTCGCATGCGCTCAAGCGCCATCCACTCATGAGAAGACAAATGAGGGAAACCCTCAATAGTTAACTCGACAGTTTCCGGTACTGCTGGACCGAGTGGGGTTCCTGTAGCATCCATGTTCCAAACAAGGATGCTCGCAGGGTCTTAGACAGGAATGCGCGACGTGCTTAAAGCCGCGTCGTCAAACCTCTTCACTTCACTGGGTCGTTGGAAGGACCACTCGAAGTGCTACCAGGTGTAAGAGGGCGCTGTTCCAAACAGTCCCTCAAACACGGCACACACGCTTCTGCCAGAGGAAGCGATCTCCCGACTTGGAGGGAGGAAGAAGACTTGAGTACTTGGAGGAAAATTTGCAACTGAATTAAAAATGGTTATGGTTCCTGTCGCTACTTACTAATGAACCCCAAGGGATCCTACAACGTGTTATTATAACTTAAAAACCTAATATACAACATAAAACCTTATGATCTGATATATAAAACCTTTGGGTACACGAGGTTTAACCTACGGGATGCTTCCTAGAAGCTTGAACTGTCAGTCTTATTTAAATCTGAAAGTGATTGGCTCGCGCCACTCACTCCCGGTGGCGAGACACGTCGGTCTCGCGCTCCAGTTTCCCAAGCATGAACCATCACTCATTCCTTTCTTAAGTACATGATGATTTATCACTCTGTACTGAATTATACATGAGAACAACATTCGCACGATCCACAGAGAACACTCGTGACGTCATCGCCTGAGTCACACTGGCATGTGGGGACTGTATTACCGGTAATCTTCTTTTTATTTGTGTCTCGCCACCATGCACGCTGAAGGTTGGTGTGTTACACACTAGATTGGGACAGATCCACCTTCAGGGTAATGGCCTGGTTATAGCCCATTACATACGCCGAGTTTGCTATAAATAGCAGCGAGCACGCCTCTACGGCCGTGACTCCGTTCTATATTAACTCTCTGCGGCACCCGCGCGTACCCGCCACTCTGTTCGAGGGCGTCGAACGTTCTGCGGTGGGAGGGCAACTCGCTGCGCTCGATGCGAGTGCGCGACCTCCGTCACCGGACGTGGCGTCGACCGCTCACGTGGACGCGCGCGATGCGCCGCCTGTGCGATCGCGTTCCGAATCTGTCACGATCTTACCGGACAGCACGCAGAGTATTGACATGTCGGGCACGGTACTGAGTTACGGTACACGTGTCCCTAAAGATGGATCACCCACGGTACCAAGTTACGGTACTCGTGTGTCTATAGATGGCTCTCCCACGGTACCGAGTTACGTTACTCGTGCTAAAAATAGCCAGTCTCAGACGGAATCAGGCGACTGCTCGTGCGAGCGTCAGCCACGAAAGGAAGGACGCGCAGTGTCACACACCGGCGCAGAAATAGATCTCTCTGCAGCACGCGCTGCGAGAGCAACGAAAAAGCAAGACAAAGCCGTCGCGGCAGCGCGGCAATTTGTTGATGAGCGCGCAGCATTGTTGCGTCGCGTACGCGACCAACTAGCTGCTGCGCAAGACAAGCAAAAGCTCTACGCCGATAAATCGGGTAGAAAGAACAAACAAACGTTTTGTGTGGGTGATAAAGTGCTTTTAAGCATTAAAAACCTAGCAAACGATGCAGTCACAACGCTCCCCAGCGGGAGTAAGTTGTTGCCACGATTCATCGGGCCGTACACTGTTGTGGAGAAGATTGGAGACTTGAATTACAAGCTCGATCTCCCAACGAGAATGGCAACGCACTCCGTGTTCTACGTGGGTTTGCTTAAGCGCTACCATGACGCTACTGTGGATTTTTATCCCAGTCCGGGAGAACGTCGGTCTCATCAGGGGGCTCAGACGCCACCCATCGAGACACGAGCGCGTTGTGCCTCTCCCAAAGCGCCTTCACTCGCGGAGCGTACCTCGCGTGGAAGTGCTTCCCGCGGACATGGTACTCCTCCAGCATCTGACGAGCTTCCTTCAGCTCCGTCTCAAGCGCCGTCACCCTCTGCTTTAACAGCGAGGTCTCGTCCAGATATTGCTGGCGAAGGGCACGGACGTCTTGCTGTAGCGCCCCCCAAAGACGATGCGTTCGCGTGAACCATCTGAACCATCGCATCTGGTGCAACCACCGATGCTGAAGCGAAGTAGGGCGCCACCTGTCCCGCTGATTGACAAGCAGGGACAGCGCCACTATCATGTTGAGCGCCTGCTGCGTGTGCAGCGGCGTAAGGGGAACACCCACTACCTTGTGAAGTGGCGTGGGTACGATGTGTCGCAGAGCTCGTGGGAGCCTGCTGAGCGTCTTCGCGAAGACGTCCCGGATCTTGTTGACGCCTTTGAGGCGCAACTGAGGGACTGTCATTCGCGCGAGTAATTTGTCGCCTGTTACCAGCGCGACCACCCGCTCGCAGAGGCGTGCCACCGCCCTGCTTGGAGCGAAACAGACGAACACGGTCAACTGCAAATTGCATGCGTTGACTGCGTTGCGCTGTCGGATCGGTAGACACTGTGCGAGTGCTACCTCCCTTAATTTTATTGATGCACGACATGAAGTCGGCATCGTACTCTTCTTCCGTCTCTCCAACAAAGAGGACGACTGGGATCGGGTGAATACGCAATTCCCCATTTTCATCCCGCAATCGCTTTTCACGCCAATTTTTAAATTGAGCGTCATAGTCCCGCGCACAAAGTCTGGCTCTCGCGAGCAGATTCGATGCGGTCTTGCCAGCCGGCCATAGTTCTGGCGGCGGCATTTCGGGCAGTGAGTACTTGAGCTCATCGTGAACGATGGCTCGCACTCCTGCCTCTTCGTTTGTAATGAGGACTTCGTGCTTCCTCTTACGATTGTTGACAGCCTCAACGGCGTCATTTTCCTCCTTCGTCCGATACATCGAGACGTCAGCGGATGGATCTCGCTCGAGCTCGTGGAGATAAGCGGCGTGTCGCTCGCTTTGCAACTCCTCGTACTCGACCCACTCGTCGACGGAGCCGAGCTTCATGGTGAGCTTCCTCTTCCTCGTCTTCGGGCGAGTGTCATTGTACGAGGAATTCCCAGTCGCTTCCTCCTTTCCACGCAACGGCTTCACGGAAGGGAGGTCTCCGAATCGCAACTCACTGCTTATAGCAGGAGCGCTATCAGATGTGAGAGCAGACCTGCCGTCGCTCTCCGCAGGCACGTCGACCGCATCCGCGGTGACCGTCGTTCGTCTTGCGCTCGACGCGACCTCTCTGTCTTCCTCGCGCTTGCGCAGAGTTTCGACGAGAGTGCCGACGCCTTCCCCTTTTTGTCGCGCGAGCTTCTCGCGGACAGCTTTGTTGGTGGCCATGATACTCACGTGCGCGAGCACAGTGACTATATGTGCCAACACTCGGTGAAATTAACGCACGCGTCGCCGCTGTGCTCTCTCCCGAGGAATACACGAATGTTCCCCTTTCTCGGCGCACACGCGCGAGATCCACACGTTTCTCACACCGACCCTTCGAGTGTTTCGCACTTTAAGTGGGGGGTGGTGTAACGGGGTTACGCTGTAACATGGTTACGCACTTGTGTTGTGCCACACAACCAAACCGAACCTTGCGGTATGTAGAGTACGCGCAACAAGTTTAAGACCGAACCATGAGGTTCGTCGTACTTGCTCGAACCTTCACGGTGGAGCCGGCAGCCAGTCTGAGTGACGGCGCCTCCGATTGGATATAATTGAACATGCATTTCATCCAATCACATAAGACAACTAGCGTTAGTCTTTCATAGCCACTCATTTCCCCATGGGGAGTAATTACACTTGAGATTGCTATTGTTCATAGTTACATAAAGATAATCCAGGTTGTCCTACAGAGGGCAACCTCCAACAAATAAACAGTTCCATTTTTACCGTTAACTAAAGTCTTTGGTTATCGACGGTTACTCTATAGAGACCTATAGGTAACCGATTGTTGCACTGCAGGAAGCAGGCAACAGCTCTCGGAACGGAGTCCTTGAGAGAAGCGTTGAATACGCTTCCTCACACACGTACCGTGCTGCGTAACTCGGAAGTGTCCGGTTACAGCCACCGAGCAGTCATGAATGAGCGGCACTTCCATGGTCCGACACCAATGGATCTCAGCAGCGCCGAAGTGACCTGCTTTAATTGTGGCAAGCGGGGACACTATCAGTCGAAGTGTCCCGCTCCAAGGCAGTCTGCTCCTCGCACTGGAAATCAGGCGAGGGACTACCAAACGCCGCGCAGCAACCACGCTCATCGAGGTGGCAGATCCGCTGTAGCAAGAAAGGGAATCGGAATGTCTCAGTAGAAGCGGGACGCTCTACTGAGACAGACTCTATAGCTTCGGCGTCGCCGACTACTAGAGTCGTGCAGATGGGAAGCTTAGTCCCAGGAGCTCTTGGCAACAAGGCTCCGAGTGAGATGTTGGTATATAGCGCCGATGTGAAGGGCTATGAGAAGAAAATGACGGTTCTTGTTGACTGCGGTGCGTCACAGAACTTCGTCTCTAAGGCAGCTCTGGAACAGAGTCTGCAAGCGTATGACCGACTTGTCCACAGTGGCAAGCGCGAGAAGATGATCGTACGTCTGGCCGATGGGTCGACAGTACACGCTGAAGGAATTCGAGTCGAACTCTCTTTCAGTTTTTGCGACTTTGTTTGCAAAGAAACGTTCGTGGTACTAGCGATGGGGTCGAAGTACGACCTCATCCTAGGGATGCCTTGGCTGGCGAAACATCAGCCTTGGATCGATTGGCGAGTACGCACAATCGGAAGCTCCACCCCTTCCTCTGATGAAGAGCGAAGGTTGCGGGAAAATTTCCACGCAATGGATGCGAGCTTTGAACACGCGGCGGCAGCGAGCCCAGCTAGAAGATGCGCTGAGGCAGGGAGCCCAGCAAAGAGATCAACTGCGGCAGGTAGCCCAGTTAGTGCGGAAGCGCCAGAAAGTCCAGACGTGGACACTGGTGCGCAAGTGTGCGGCTCCAGAGCATCTGAGCCAGCCCCCGCAAGTGACAGCGACAGTACAGGTGTACACGCGTCAGCCAGCTCGTACCACCCTGACGGTGCAGTACTGGAGCTCAGAACCGCGAGGTCGCGCGTTCGCATCAACCGACGAGGGCGACGCAAGTTGTCAGCTCGCGAGAGAGACAGTACATTGGCATCTGTTGCTGAGGAAACGGCCGCCTCGCATATGATTGCCCCATCTCTCAATGCAGCTGCAACTTCGCTGCGCGCCTTCGACAGGATCTCGAATCCGTCGATAGATCGCGCTCACGTTGACGTGGCGCTCAGACGCGCGACACGCAGTCCGGAAGCAAACGCATTAGACGAAGTGTTCTTCGCTGAATTTGCGGCGCTCCATGAGCTGCCGAGTACCGCTGAGGCGATCGTATCCCTCGAAGAAATGAGCTATGAACTCTTTCTTACGGATCTAGAGCGTGACCAGATCCGCGAGATCGTCGTTCCCACCGCGTTTCCGCGTGGCGAACTGTGCACCTCGTCCACTGCGGATGAGAGTGTTTTGGAGCCAGACAAACAGAAACGGTTTGCTGCTCAGGATTGGGACGCCGTGAAAGGCAGTCCATACTTTGACTTATTGTGGGAGTTCAAAGATGTGTTTCCCGACAAAGTGCCAAGTGCCCTGCCCGTTGATCGTGGCGTACGGCACGAGATCGATCTCGAGCCTGGGAGCAAATGTTGCGTGACCAGACAATGGCCGCTGCCCCGCGAGCAGGTTGAGGCAATCGACGAGTTCTTCGCGAAACGAGCCCTCGCCGGTCATGTGAGAGAAAGCAAGTCTCCACATAGCTCACCCACGTTTTGTGTGCGGAAAGCGACTGGTGGCTGGCGCATTGTTCACGCTTTCAACAAGCTGAACGCCGCCACCATTCCGGCACAAACGCCGATCCCAAGAAAGGATGTCTTGATCGACTCCATGGGCGGCTCGACAGTTTTCTCCGCACTGGATCTGATGGATGGGTTCTATCAGATCCTCATGCGAGAGAGTGACGTTCCCTTGACGGCAGTAAGCACACCCAGCGGGATGCTGTGGGAGTGGCTCGTTATGCCGCAAGGTTTGAGGAATGCACCAGCGACGTTCAATCGTCTGGTAATGCATCTTCTGCGTCCTCATCGTGCGTATGCACCGAGCTATTTCGATGACATCTTCGTGCACAGTCGTGCCGAAGGAGATCTCAGTGCCGTTGACGTGCACAAGAGACATTTGCGCTCAGTGTTGCAGTGCTTACGAGACAACAGTCTGTATTGCAACCTGAAGAAGTGCATCTTTGGCGCCTCAGAGATTCCGATCCTGGGCTGCTATGTTGGCAAAGCTGGAGTCCGCGCGGACCCAGAGAAGATCAAGGCGATCGCCGACTGGCCGATCCCAAAGAATGTCAAGGACTTGCGCAAGTGGCTTGGCTTGGCAAATTACTTGCACAAGTACAGCCACAACTATGCGGCAAGAGTCCGTCCACTCACGCATCTCTTGAAAAAGGATGTCGAGTGGGACTGGACGAATGATGTCATGAATGCATTCATTGACGTGAAGGAGTCGCTTGTTCGCGCTCCTGTCCTGGCGTTGCCGGACCACACGAAAGCTTTCAGTGTCGTGTGCGATGCCAGCGATTTTGCAATCGGCTGTGCGCTGATGCAGAAGGATGATGACGGCCATGAGCGCGTCGTATCGTACCAAAGCAGACTGCTTAAGGCAGCTGAAAAGAATTATCCTGTGCACGACAAGGAGCTGCTTGCGATCAAGTACGCCCTCTTGAAGTTCAGGGTCCACCTTTTGGGTGCGACACCGTTCGTTGTGTACACTGATCACGCGTCCTTGCGGACCGCGATTAATTCCCCCCATTTATCGCAGCGAATGGCGCGATGGCTTGCATTCTTCTCCGAGTTCAACTTTCGGGTAGAATACAAACCGGGAAAGGAAAATGTTCTGGCGGACGCGCTCTCGCGCCGTCCAGATTACGAGTCGAGCGTTGACGACAGCTCTGACGCCCTGTGTTTGGAGCGCACTCCTGATCTCATGCATCTGAGCATCAGTCGAGTGCAAACAAAGCTCAAGGACAATATTCAGTCGCTTTATGCAAAGGACGATGAGTGTCGCTTGTTGCTTGCTCACTTTGACGGCTCGTCCAAAGAGTCATTGCCTGCCAAACTCGAGTCAAAGCTTGCTCGGTTTAGTTACCACGATGGGTTGTTGTGGCATCGACTGTCCAACTTTGATTACCCGCGTGTGTATGTACCGCATGACCAGGATCTGAAACTTTCGATCCTGCATGAGTTTCACGATGCACCAGCGAGTGGGCATCTCGGGCGTGAAAAGACCTTCTTGCAAGTGTCCAATGTGTTTTGGTGGCCACACCAATACAAATGGGTGGCCAATTATGTACGTTCATGCGAACAGTGCCAGCGCGTGAAGCCTGCGGGCAAGAACAAAGCGCCGCTGCATCCGCTGCCGATTCCGCAAGATTGCTGGAAGTCGGTCAGCATGGATTTCGTCTTCGATTTCCCGGAAGACAAGACGCGCAACACAGGCGTCGTCGTGTTCGTCGACCGACTGAGCAAAATGGTGCATGTTGCACCCGTGCGCAAGCATGTCACTGCGCAAGAGACGGCGTGCCTATTTTTAGAGCACGTGTTCCGCTATCACGGCTTGCCCGAGTCTATTGTATCAGACCGGGACTCGCGTTTTACCGCCGCCAATTGGCGCGAACTCTTTCGCCTGCTCGGCACAGATCTGGCGTTGTCCACTGCCGATCACCCCGAGACAGACGGGCAAACTGAGCGCGTGAACCGTGTCGTCGAGGATATTCTTCGCAGCATCGCTGTCGACCATCCCCGCGACTGGAGCCGCTGGCTGCCGTACGCCGAGTTTGCTATAAATAGCAGCGAGCACGCCTCTACGGCCGTGACTCCGTTCTATTTTAACTCGCTGCGGCACCCGCGCGTACCTGCCACTCTGTTTGAGGGCGTCGAACGTTCTGCGGTGGGAGGGCAACTCACTGCGCTCGATACGAGCACGCGATCTCCGTCACCGGACGTGGCGTCGACCGCTCACGTGGACGCGCGTGATGCGCCGCCTGTGCGATCGCGTTCCGAATCTGTCACGGTCTTACCGGACGGCACGCAGAGTATTGACATGTCGGGCACGGTACTGAGTTACGGTACACGTGTCCCTAAAGATGGATCACCCACGGTACCAAGTTACGGTACTCGTGTGTCTATAGATGGCTCTCCCACGGTACCGAGTTACGTTACTCGTGCTAAAAATAGCCAGTCTCAGACGGAATCAGGCGACTGCTCGTGTGAGCGTCAGCCACGAATGGAAGGATGCGCAGTGTCACACACCGGCGCAGAAATAGATCTCTCTGCAGCACGCGCTGCGAGAGCAACGAAAAAGCAAGACAAAGCCGTCGTGGCAGCGCGGCAATTTGTCGATGAGCGCGCAGCATTGTTGCGTCGCGTACGCGACCAACTAGCTGCTGCGCAAGACAAGCAAAAGCTCTACGCCGATAAATCGGGTAGAAAGAACAAACAAACGTTTTGTGTTGGTGATAAAGTGCTTTTAAGCATTAAAAACCTACCAAACGATGCAGTCACAACGCTCCCCAGCGGGAGTAAGTTGTTGCCACGATTCGTCGGGCCACACACTGTTGTGGAGAAGATTGGAGACTTGAATTACAAGCTCGATCTCCCAACGAGAATGGCAACGCACTCCGTGTTCTACGTGGGTTTGCTTAAGCGCTACCATGACGCTACTGTGGATTCTTATCCCAGTCCGGGAGAACGTCGGTCTCATCAGGGGGCTCAGACGCCGCCCATAGAGACACGAGCGCGTTGTGCCTCTCCCAAAGCGTCTTCACTCGCGGAGCGTACCTCGCGTGGAAGTGCTTCCCGCGGACATGGTACTCCTCCAGCATCTGACGAACTTCCTTCAGCTCCGTCTCAAGCGCTGTCACCCTCTGCTTCAACAGCGAGGTTTCGTCCAGATATTGCTGGCGAAGGGTACGGACGGCTTGCTGTAGCGCCCCCAAAGACGATGCGTTCGCGCGAACCATCTGAACCATCGCATCTGGTGCAACCACCGATGCTGAAGCGCGGTAGAGCGCCACCTGTCCCGCTGATTGACAAGCAGGGACAGCGCCACTACCATGTTGAGCGCCTGCTGCGTGTGCAGCGGCGGAAGGGGAACACCCACTACCTTGTGAAGTGGCGTGGGTACGATGTGTCGCAGAGCTCGTGGGAGCCTGCTGAGCGTCTTCGCGAAGACGTCCCGGATCTTGTTGACGCCTTTGAGGCGCAACTGAGGGACTGTCATTCGCGCGAGTAATTTGTCGCCTGTTACCAGCGCGACCACCCGCTCGCAGAGGCGTGCCACCGCCCTGCTTGGAGCGAAACAGACGAACACGGTCAACTGCAAATTGCATGCGTTGACTGCGTTGCGTTGTCGGATCGGTAGACACTGTGCGAGTGCTACCTCCCTTAATTTTATTGATGCACGACATGAAGTCGGCATCGTACTCTTCTTCCGTCTCTCCAACAAAGAGGACGACTGGGATCGGGTGAATACGCAATTCCCCATTTTCATCCCGCAATCGCTTTTCACGCCAATTTTTAAATTGGGCGTCATAGTCCCGCGCACAAAGTCTGGCTCTCGCGAGCAGATTCGATGCGGTCTTGCCAGCCGGCCATAGTTCTGGCGGCGGCATTTCGGGCAGTGAGTATTTGAGCTCATCGTGAACGATGGCTCGCACTCCTGCCTCTTCGTTTGTAATGAGGACTTCGTGCTTCCTCTTACGATTATTGACAGCCTCAACGGCGTCATTTTCCTCCTTCGTCCGATACATCGAGACGTCAGCGGATGGATCTCGCTCGAGCTCGTGGAGATAAGCGGCGTGTCGCTCGCTTTGCAACTCCTCGTACTCGACCCACTCGTCGACGGAGCCGAGCTTCATGGTGAGCGCTCCCTCGTCTTCAAGCGAGCTCCCGTCATTGTCAACGACGAGGAATTCCTCAGTCACTTCCTCCTCTTCCAAAGCACGCGCGAACAACGGCTTCACGGAAGGGAGATCTCCGAATCGCAACTCACTGCTTATAGCAGGAGCGCTATCAGATGTGAGAGCAGACCTGCCGTCGCTCTCCGCAGGCACGTCGACCGCATCCGCGGCGACCGTCGTTCGTCTTGCGCTCGACGCGACCTCTCTGTCTTCCTCGCGCTTGCACAGAGTTTCGACGAGAGTGCCGACGCCTTCCCCTTTTTGTCGCGCGAGCTTCTCGCGGACAGCTTTGTTGGTGGCCATGATACTCACGTGCGCGAGCACAGTGACTATATGTGCCAACACTCGGTGAAATTAACGCACGCGCCGCCGCTGTGCTCTTTCCCGAGGAATACACGAATGTTCCCCTTTCTCGGCGCACACGCGCGAGATCCACACGTTTCTCACACCGACCCTTCGAGTGTTTCGCACTTTAAGTGGGGGGTGGTGTAGCGGGGTTACACTGTAACATGGTTAAGCACTTGTGTTGTGCCACACAACCAAACCGAACCTTGCGGTACGTAGAGTACGCGCAACAAGTTTGAGACCGAACCATGAGGTTCGTCGTACTTGCTCGAACCTTCACGGTGGAGCCGGCAGCCAGTCTGAATGACGGCGCCTCCGATTGGACATAATTGAACATGCATTTCATCCAATCACATAAGACAACTAACGTTAGTCTTTCATAGCCACTCATTGCCCCATGGGGAGTAATTACACTTGAGATTGCTATTGTTCATAGTTACATAAAGATAATCCAGGTTGTTCTACAGAGGGCAACCTCCAACGAATAAACAGTTCCATTTTTACCGTTAACTAAAGCCTTTGGTTATCGACGGTTACTCTATAGAGACCTATAGGTAACCAATCGTTGCACTGCAGGAAGCAGGCAACCGCTCTCGGAACGGAGTCCTTGAGAGAAGCGTTGAATACGCTTCCTCACACACGTACCGTGCTGCGTAACTCGGACGTGTCCGGTTACATAGATAATCGGATGTCCAGTCCGACTATCATCCAATGGGATTAAATCTTAACGGCTTAGTCTTATTGGCTAATATGCAAATGGCTACGTACAGTGTTCATGAGTGACACATATTAATGTGTCTCCAACTGTACGACGTGGGTGGGTTCGGAAGAGGTGGTAAAACCAATGTGGGAGATAACCCACACTCTCCTGACCCGGGAACCAATGTAATGGGAGGCCCCATTACAATAATTGTTCAATATCACTAAACAGTGTGCAAATTCAAGTGCAGTTATTCGGTGATATCTGATTAGGGCGCTCTATTCGATCTGTCTTTTGCTTCCTCACTCTCTCACTTAAGTAAACGTTATCCAAATGTGAACCCTGTTTTGGCGCCATTTATCAGACTCACAAGAAGAAAAAGGAAATGGCCGAAGACTGGCAGCGCGAACGCGCGGCGCTGCTCGAGACGGTCCGGCGGCAGCAGCAGGATGCCGCGAAGCTCGCCAAACGCTTCAAGCTGCTGCAGCAAACACTCGTGGCGCAGCAGGAGCTGCTCGATCGGTACCAGAAGGCGCTCGAGAAGAGCGGATGCGCGCTACCGGCACCGCCATCGTCTGTGACAGCATCAGCATCTTCAGTGACGGTGGAGTCGCATCAGAAGCAGATCACAGCGCTCAACACCGCCAGGGATGCAGAGATCCGGATAGCTTCCGGCGCGCACAATGATTCTCTGAGCGGCGTATGCGGGAAGGAAGAGATTTGTGCGGAAGAAGCGCCGATTAAGCAGGTACCGAATGTGGCTGTCAAGCGTGAGCGTGTATCATTGTCCAGTCCAGAAAAGCAGCGCGATGTTGCTAGTAAGCCTGAGAAGACGGAGACGTGCGCCTCATTGAAAGCCGCCACGCCGCCGTCTCGACACGCGCCGATGACTGGAAGCAGAGTCACCAAGGACGCGTCGTGGATCTCTCGGAAAGCAGACTTCCATCGCGATGCCGTTCTTGATCCCAAGCAGGTCGTTCAGACCGACGTGGCCAGTGACGCTAGCACTACTAGTGCAGCTACACGTAACTATGCTGCTAGTGTCGCCACGGCATCGCCGCTCTCGCGGAAACGGAAACTCGGTGAGCGCGCACCGACTTGGGCTCAAGAGAAGCAGCGGATGCGCGAGGCTGGCATCCGAATCCAGGGTCCGCGCTTCCGCGACGACAAGGCAGCAACGTTGTCACCATCACGTGCTGCTGCTTGCGCGAAAAGCGCAACCGCACTGTCATCATCGCAAAGCAGTGACGAGAAGGAACACTTCCAGTACGTCGAGGTCGTGCGCAACCGCGACGCGCGCGCAGCGTTGCCCGGCCACGACTGCGTTGAGTGCCGCAAGTACTACGAAGCGCTCGATGGCGTGATCTCCGCAGACGACGTGGTGCGGCAAAAAGCAGCATGCTCGCGGCATCGCGCGCGGTTTGAACCGTACAACACTCCCGACGACTTCTGGCGCTTGAGCTTCCCAGATTCGGTCCCCGCTTCGCAGTCTCTGTAGCGCGTGAGCATGAGAATGGACAGGAAGTTTTTATATTTCGATTACAGTACACAATGAATGACCCGTGAACGGAGTCGGTGGGTGCGCTGAAATTCCGTGGCTATACTTGTATGCGTTCGCTTCAAAGTGGGTAGCCATTTGCAAAGATTGATTAGCGTAGCTTATTCTCGACTCACAATTTGCCTGTCTGCTATCCAGTGTTTACTAGTATTTCCTCGGAGAATCATCGACTCACTGTCATACGCACTTCTTTTTCGATGTCGAGCAGCTCTTCATACAACAACTTTGCAAACATCAACAGCTTGTCAAGCACTGGCGGGGGCAAAACGGTACTCCACGCGAGCGGAGTGATGCTTGAGGTATTGGAAGTGAGCGCCAAAACTAGGCTATTCAGGGATGAAATCTGGAATTGCTCGTAAATCGTCATCACCGGCGCGTGTGCGTGCGCCATCGCTTGCTTCCAGAGCACCTCAGGTGAGTACTGATCGCGGTTTTCGTGCTCGAACGGTGCCAGTGCATGGAAAAACGCGTTGATCACAATAAAATCGCATTTTTCTTGCTCGCAAAAGAGTTCACGAGCGCCCTTGTGGGATCTCAGGCTTGTCTTGTCCTTCCCAAACTGATCTCGAATCGGTATCTTCGGAAGTGCCGCGTAGCTCACAATTGCAGTCGTAGATCTTTCGTAACCAAACAATTGCATACGTGTGCTTTCTAGCGCAAAAACCTCGAAAGATGCGCTGAACGACCACTGCGCTCGCTTCGAATCGCTTCACTCCTACATCACAGTCACAAAGTCTCCGTGGAGTGGTGAGGACCTAAAATGTGCAGCAAAGCCACGATGTCGCGCCTTTGTTTTCTCTCCATCTCCGCTCCATCTTGGGCTTCGTCAAGATGAGCTTTTGCATCCGAAATCTACAGCATAGAGCCCACTCCGTTAGGCTCATTCGATGCACCAACATTGCATCGGCAGGGTCCTACTTCTTCCACAATTTCTGGATGACTCAAATGCGTTGGCGCTGGAAATCGCTGCAATCCAAATCAGCAATGTAACGTCCCATTAGTTGTACCAAGTCATCATTTGCACGCAAATTTACAGAGGCAGCATGCAATCAGTACCGGAGGTAACGCGCTCTCGGTGACGATGGCATTATCACGCTCGATGCCTTTTTCTCACACTTCAACTTCACCGCGGACACCAGTTCACTCAGCACCTGCTATCTGATCGACGACCCCGCCACGAGTCCGCGCATACTGGCGACCAAGCGGCGGCATTTCTGCAGATCGTCCACGAGCGCCGCGTCCAGACGACCGCTCTCGCTGGAGCCACCTCTGCTGACGCCAACACCGACGCGAAGGCTCCAGTTGGTGGCGTCAGCGCTGCTGCTGCTTGTCGTGCCTCCGTGTATGCACTAGGAAGGTCCCGTGTCCGAGAAATCGCCGCCATCGCCTATCAATAGAGTTTGCACCTAATTGGCTGCATGTTCATTCAACACATTGCCATTCGCATCCCAGCCGTTTCGAAGATGGTCAATCCCGCATCCCCTCGTTATAGTGACGCTTTCCTCCCAATGAGTCACTTTTTTCCACGATTTTTAGCCACTTCAATAGTAGCCCGTATCAGCTCTCTCTCACTTATTTTTTTCATTCGTTCCCTTCCTTCCTTCCCCTCTGCCACAATCACTACGATCACTTTCGCGGTGCTTTCGACAATTATAAAATCAACCAATGCATCTAGTGTCAAAGGTTCACACTGCATATGTGTCATTTATCACCATCAAAGTGGAGCCACCTATTTTTCGTAGTTTATTTATTGCGACAGACTTTTAGGAAAGCCATCTGGCGTGGATTTTTCAGTCAAGCGCGGAAGAAGCGGCCACGTTGCCAAGCCATTCCGCAACGTGCCGCGTGCCTGCTCGCCCCCTTCTCCTCTCCCTCCCCGTCCTCCCCGTCGAGCGTGCGCGCGTGAGTCGGAGTGTGTGCATTAGCTCTTCCGTCCTCTCCATAGAACCAAATAGACAGTAGCCAGGATGGTGATGATCCACGAGTTCCGCGTGCCGCTGCACATGACCGTCGACGAGTTCCAAGTCGCGCAGCTGTACATGGTCGTGGACGCGAGCGAGAAGATGACGGGCGACGGCGAGGGGGTCGAGATCCTGAAGAACGAGCCGTACGACAACACGGACGGCAAGATGGGGGTCTCGGAGATCTCGGGCTGGACCATCCCGCGCACCAAGGGCCAGTACACGCGCAAGCACTACTACGTCAAGTCCAAGATCCCAGGCTTCGTGTCTGCATTGTACGAATCGTTCGCGTCATGTCTGTGATGCATTTTCAGTTGATGGGAGCTGACATATTTGAATGTGTCTTTTTCTGCGTGAATAGCTGCCCTGAAGACAGTATGGTGCTGATCGAGGAAGCGTGGAACGCGTACCCGCACTGTGTGACCGTGATTGTGAACGGGTACCTTGCGAAGAACAAGTTCTACATTTGCATTGAATCCAACCATCTTCCTGACAGCGGCGACACGGAGAACGCGGTCAGCATGTCCAACAACGAGCTCAGCAACCGCACGGTCGAATTGTACGTCGTATGCAAATGGATGCTAAGTTGCTCTCTGTCTTGTGTAAAGCGATGGAACTGATTTGTGTGCAAAACAGCCTCGACATTGCTCAGAAGTTGCCAAAGCAGACCCTGAAAGACGATTGCGATCCTGCGACAGTACGTTCTTGCAAAACTTGGGCAAGCTGCAATGCAGATGTTAGATTAAACATGTTTTCTGCATTTGGTATTTTTTGTGCAGTATAAATCGGTCAAAACTTCGCGCGGTCCTCTCCAAAAAGGATGGCAGAAGAAGGTGTCCCCAGTGATGACTTGCTACAAGGCTGTGCGCGTCAACTTTGAGTACTGGGGCGTGCAGGGCAAGGTACAAACACAGGGATTTGGAGTTGCTCGCTTGCGCATGTGGATCAGTGAGTTGATCTTTATATTCTCGCGTTTTCATTTCAGGCGGAGAAGATCATTCGGGACCAGCAACGCCAGCTTTTCCACCACACCTTGCGCCAGGTACGTGATAATCTTCTGTAGGTTTTTTTTTCATCGGATGACCATGGCACTCACTTGCATGAATGTCGATTTGCGATTGCTCCTGATTAGGCGCAATGCTTGACGGATGACTGGTTCGGCCTCACGATGGACGACATCCGTCGCTTAGAAGAAAACGTGGCCGCAAAGCTCGAAGCCAAGCGGCTACAAGGCACCAGCAACCAGTAGAGCAATCGATTCCACTGGCACCTGGGTACGCCCTGTGAGCTTAGACACATGCACGACGCAATGGTGTATCAGAAAAAGCCCGAGACACGCGAAACGATAAAATGCATGAACCCTGCTCTTCCTTTTTGTCTCTTTCGGTCCATTTGACAAGTCGTCTTCCTCGCATTTTCGTCGTTTCATGGCGCAGCATGATACCGTAAGGAAGCGACACATGCGACGTAGACACATCATCGACAGTGAAGCCTTAGTTTCTCTGAGATGTGCCACTTGTAGCGGTACAATGTGTTATACCCTTTAGGGCATATCCAGCACATTCTTGCTTCAGCTCTTTATTTACCCTACCAATGTGCTTTTTACCTGTCAAGAACCACACAGTCTATCTGCCCGCTTCAATATCGGTTCAGAGGTGCACGCTCCTGCAGCGTCGTGACGCTTATCATTGGATCTTACCGAAACTATAGAAGCGAACAGGTTCAGCACAATCATTTCTTGTGCCATTAAAATATATGCAAAATCGTCATCTACATTATGCTAAATTTAAACGGTATATACTACAGGGGTATCCAGCACACCTCTCCATGTCATAACGCCTGTGCACCGCAAAACAAGAAGAAAGGCGAAGAGGTGGCAACGCTCTCTCTCTCTCTCTCTCTGTTCCGTGAACCTCCGCCCTCCGTGCAGCGCAGGGCATTCAAGCGCGTGTGTCTGCACCTACCACACTGCTGATCGCTGCACGCGCGTGTGGCTCGTTTCCAGCAGCAGTAGCAGCAACCAATTAGCGAGCCGGCAGCACGTGCTGCCATCCTCAGTGCGATGGCATCGCCTTCCTCCTATTCCTCGCCCGATGCGACGCTGTTGCAGATGCAGACCAGCCCAGTCGGCAGCGCGACCAGAACCGTGAGCTTCAGTATGCTCGGGGGTCCGTCCTCGACGACGTCGACGAACCGCCGGAGCTCGATCGGCTCTATGGCGTCGTCATCGTTGGCCGCGAACGGCAAGTACTACAACCCCGTCGTGATGTCGTTCATCCGCGACGACTGGATCCAGCAGCAACTGCGGCTGCGCCAGCACGCGTACACGGCGTTCCAGAAGACGAGCATCGTCGTCGGCACGTGGAACGTGAACGCGAAGAAGCCGCTCGCGCAGGCGGAAGCGGCCAAGATCCTTCTGTGGATCCAGCAGCAAGCGTCGGGATCTCCACAAGCATTGCCCGACATCATCGCACTGGGTTTTCAGGAGATCGTGGACCTAAATGCCGTCAACGTCGTCGTCAATAGCACGGTCTCGGCGCAGCGTAGCTCCGCATGGGAGGAATCCATTCTCTATGCGTTAAACAACCACTTGGCAGGACCACAGCAACAGCAGAAGTATAAGGTCGTGATGGAGAAGCACCTCGTGGGGATCTTGTTGCTCGTGTTTGTGAAATCCGAGCATTTCGAGCACGTGAAAGAAGAGAGAGGCGCGACCGCGGGCGTCGGTATCATGGGCATGATGGGCAACAAGGGCGGCGCCGCGATCCGCATGAGCTTCTACGACAGCACGCTCTGCTTTGTGTGCGCGCATCTTGCTGCGCATCGTGAAAATGTGTCGGGGAGAAACTCAGACTATGCCAACATTCTCTCGAAGATCGAGTTTGCCGATAATGACGATGGCTACGGCAATGACACAAGGTGCGAAAACTTCACCTCGGTAGCCCCACTGCCCAGGCTGCGCATCTGTTAAAACCTCTTTCTGTGTATATGTGGTTACTGATCGGCAGTACTGCTGCGCTGTCTCCGACGTGCTGCTTTGTGTATGATGATGATGTTGACGACAGGCCATCTAACGGCGAGCCAGCGATCCTGAACCACGATTTCGTATTTTGGCTCGGGGATCTGAACTACCGCATCAACGAGGACATCCCCACGGAAGCCGTATTTCAGCACGCCAAGAGCGGCATGTACACAGAGCTTCTGCAGCGCGACCAGCTCACTATCGAGCGGAAGCGGTGCAACGTTCTCCATGGCTTCGAAGAAGGACCCATCAAGTTTCCACCGACGTACAAGTACCAAGCGGGGACGTCCATGTACGAGAAGCGACCAGAGAAGAAGCTGCGTGCGCCTGCGTGGTGCGACCGCATTCTGTGGAAAGCGAAGCTCCCCGAGCAGGTCGTGCTCAAGCACTATAATGCCGTCTCGGCGCTTGATCTGTCAGATCACAAGCCCGTGCACGCGTTCTTCGACGTCGAGATCCGCCACCAGGTCGAGGCAAAAAAGAATCAATTGCTGCGCGAGATCATGATGCAGCTGGACAAATGGGAAAACGAAAACATACCCAAAGTGCGGCTGATCCAGAGCGACGGCGTGCAACTGAGCAGCGGCATGCTTGGGTTCACGCACCTGAAGTACGGCCTCGACCAGACCAAGACGCTGTTTGTCGAGAACACCGGTGTCGTCGTCGCGCATTTCCGGTTTGTCCCGAAACTCGAAGAGACCTTGCTCTGTAAACCGTGGTTGAGCGTCTCGCCGACGTTCGGCATGATTCCGCCGAAGGAACGGATGGAGATCCGCATCACAGCGCATGTGAATGAAGCCGTAGCGCACGGTCTCACAAGTGGCACCGAGACGCTGGACGATACGATGATTTTGCGTGTGGAGAACGGTCGCGACTACTTCCTCGTCATCTCGGGTCAGTACGACAACTCGTGCTTTGGCAACTCGCTCGAGCAATTGGTCATGAACTCGGAACCTGTGCGTCAAGCGAAGTACCCGTTAGCGAACGCTGCGGGATCGTCCATGTTTAGTGTGGGCGGTAACAGTGGAAGCAATCCGATTTCGCCACAGAGTAAGCATCGTGCAGAGGACTCAAGCAATGCGCAGAAGATCCCTAAAGAGCTCTGGCGAATGGTGAACGATATTTATCAAAACTACATGAACGAGAAGAACTTATTTGTCGAGGCCGGGAACAAGCAGGAAGTCGCCATTCTGAGAGAAGCGTTGGACACCGGTCACGCGTTCCCAGCTCACAGTGGCTACTCGACCGCTGAGCTCTTGATCGGCTGGCTGCAAAGCCTGCGTCAAAGTGTCGTCCCAGACGAGACTCTGACGAATGCCGTCGCATCCGGGAATGGGAACGTCGCACAGTCGTGTCGAGTGCTGCTCGATTGCCTGCCTCCTGTGCGGTTCAACGTGGTCGTGTATCTGGTCTCGTTCCTGAGAGAATTGTTGAAGCACCGCAACACGAACAAGCTGACGCCCGAGAAGCTCGCGCTCGTGTTCAGTCGCTGTCTGGTCTCACAGTGCCGCATCTCACAGAACCTCAACCTCGTGCAAGGCACTTCGTCAGGGGATTGCTCCCAGTCATCATCGTCGCCTCCATACTCTGCGTCGTCCAATGCGTCCACGACCTCCTGTAGCTCCAATCAGACCTCCATGTTGTTGCCAGAAGACAAGCTACGACGGAATGCGCGCGAGATCGAGATCGCACAGTGGAATGCCGCTCAGCGAGGAGAGAAGATGGAGCACATGCTGCTGCATCTGATCACCACCAGCACCCTCTAATACCCACGAGAAAGCCAAAGCAAGTGCGAGTACACAAGGTACAATAGAGGATAGTATATATTCAAAACAGACACACACAGAAAGGATGGTGGTTTCTATGCGTCCATACTCAAAAACAAAACAAACAAAAAGAAGAAGCATACTCATTGTCGTCGTCGGCCATTCATTACTGCTGCTTGCATCTCTGGTAGCATTCCCAGACGGCAAGCTTTCTGATCATACTAGTGGAACCAAAATCTATCTTTCATCTTGTCACGAACGAACCAGGCTTTCCACCTACACGACGCTGATAGTGAAGAGGATGATGGCGCTGCCATCGAAGAGCGGCAGCACCTGGTTCCGCAAGAAGATGACTCCCCACGTGAACGTCGTGAACCACAAATGCGTGAACTGGTTGATCTGATACTTGCGGATCACGATCGGATGCGGCACGGGCAACAGCCCGACCATGGTCGTCGTGCGCAAAAAGTAGAGCATCGCGTCTTCGTCCAGACTCCCGCCCGCTTTCTCACACGCCTCCTCAAGCTACAAGGAAAGAATTATGTCAGACTCTAGCAACAAGCTTTAGACACGTACAAGGACAAACTCAATTCCTCACCTGTGGGATCAGGTACTGCAGCAATCGCAGCGTGGTCGTGAGCGGCAATTTCTTCTTCCAGGAGGCAAGCCACTCGGCTGTTGGCACGAAGTCGCCGTCGCTGTTGCGTGGCGTCTTGGCATTGTTTGTCTCAGCGCTAGTCGTAGTGCCCTCCGTCTCCGATTCCTTTGCTCGACTCGCGGATGTTGTTCCTGTAGCTGGGGCGCGCATGGGCGGCAGCTGGAGCTCATTCAGTTGGTAAAACACGTTCTTGTTCTGGATCATCGAGTAGACCACTTGCTGGTTGCCCTCGTACTGGTACTGGATGATGTTGTCAAACGTCTCGAGCAGGAAAAACACCAGGTGGTGGTTCGCTTCGTTGTCAAACAGGTACCTTGGCTGAGCAAAGAGCTTAAACAACCGCAGCAGTCGCACGCTCGACACCATGTGCAGCTTCTTGCAGTACGGCGAGATGTTGCAAATGATTGTCAGGAAACAGTTGTACACCGAGTTGAGCTTCTCGTACCCGCTCACGATGATCTTGTGGAGACACACGATTAGCAAATCCGCGTGGTTGCCCGAGAAAGGTGGCAGATCCAACGGCAGTCGGTTGTCAAAGGATTTGTTCAGGTTCACTCCAAAGTCCCGCTCGCCACTGAGAAGCAGCAAGATGAACGTACAGATGTGGATCATGCCCACTTTCGACGGCTCCTGGCGACCTTCGTACATCAAAAACAGCAGCGGCACGACCAGTTGGTTCACGTCAGCTTTCTTGAGCACGTACTGGAGAAAGCCCTTGTTCTCATCCAGCAATTTCCAGAGCAGAACCAGCAATTCCTGGTGGCACTTGATCTGCTTGATCGAGTTCGGCAAGATCGTGCTCATCGACTGGTGGTAATTGTTCAACAACCGCGACAGACCCGCAAAGATGACGAAAAAGTCCTCTGGACGTTCGATCCGAGACAGCAATTGGCGATAAACGTTGCCATTCATCGTGCCGTCATCGTTATTTTCCATGGTCAGCGTCGAGCCGCGGTTTCGAAACGATGCCGTCGCCGACGGCTGTGGCTTCGTACTCGCCAAAAGGTTTGTCTCCGACGTTTGTCCAAAGTCCAAAAGCACCAGCAAAACCTGCAGCGACGCGTCCACGAGCGTCTCGCGGTCGTCGGTCACGATGGAGCCAGCGTATGGCACTCCCCAGCCGACAGGATCGTATGTGATCACGATGTTGAGCAGCGAGAAGAACAAAGTCGGCGCAAATGGGCAATCTGGCGCCGTCGCGATCTCCAAGAACCGGTCCTTCCACAGATTGCACGTCTCGGCGGTTTGGTACAGAATGCCTGAGAAGCACGTCAGCAGCAGCTTGAGCACTTCTTTGCGGTTCTTGTCATACGCCAACGAATTCGCCACGTTCGCGTCCGGGTAGCTCACACCAGAATTCCAGAGCAGCGACGGGAACACCAGGTCGCCCGACGTCGCGGATTGGCCACTGCGCGTGGCGCTGCGGCGCTCCTCGCCGTACCCTTTGTACGCGTGGATGGAGATCGTAAACTCCGGGAGGAACAGTAGCCCCATGATCGCGTGGATCATCTGCTTGGCGAGCGGCTCGCTCGTGGCTTTGGCTTTGCTGCCCGCATCGCCCTTGCTCTCTTCGTCTTCGTCGCCATTGTCGTCGTCCACATCCGTCGCTTCCACTTTCCAAAAGAGTTCTTCCACGAAATCGTCGCCTACAATAAACAATGCGATAGCCCACTGTGTCACTAATGTAGAAGAAAAGACACATAGCAAACATGGCACGTACTGCAGTCTTCGAGGATAAACGGCACCAGACGCGTCAGCACGCGGACCTGCACATACATAGGATACGATTAGTTCAGTCACATCATATCGGTCGAGTAAATACCACTTCAAACGTACGCAATTGGTCGCTTGCTGGTAGTATTTCGGCACAGGCGTGTCGACGATCTGCACGATCTGCGAGACGGCCTGGCGCAGCATGGTCGCGAGGTTCTCGGGCTGCTGGCGGCGCAGCATGCGCACGTCGTCGGGCTGGATGAGCGTGAAGATCTCCTCGGCCACCGTCGGGATGCGCCAGAGCTTGTCCCAGAACTCGAGGTTCTTGGACGAGATCACCTCATTGTTGAGCTTGTACACCGACTCGCGGAACTTGCTCTTGCTGTCGCTGTTGCCCATGTTGCCGACAAATTAAGGACACCACGGGGGGGGGTATGGATTTGGAGAGTATGAAGCGTATGGGCGTATGGAGAGCAATAGACGCAGAGATGCAGAGAGAAGCCTTCGTTCAGGCACGTGGCTCTTCCAGTTCGGAGAGCAAATGATGACCTGGCAGACGCTGAGAGGGAGAAAAAAAACACAGTCGGTGAGCGTAACCCAGAGGGTACACTGTACCGTTACGATCGGTACAACTCAGAGTTTCAGCAGAAATTGAACAGGGTAAAAGCAGAGAGAACTCGATAGGATATATTGTAGCCTAGTGAAGCAATTTATAGCCTACAAAGCACTCGGCTTTTTCAACAGTTACAGTTGCCTTTTATCGGAATAGACAGGAAGAAACACCTGATTTTTCGAGGTGGGTTACCATTGGGAAATTGCGCATTTGAGCAGCTCAAGCACAGACAACGCGCATTTGCCTCCGCCCCACATTCACCTCTGCACTTGACGAGTGCCACCAGCAGCATCTAATAGAGACAATAATGCGGTCGCTGACAGTGCTTTTCGGACTCACTGCCGCGCTCTGTAGCGCACAAGCGGTGCCTCAACAAGTCGACAACAGTGACACACTGCTCCTGGAACATCCACAAGAGCAGCTGGACGCAGCGAAGGCGCAGATCGATGCGTTCGAGTCGACGCTGCACACCAAGCAGACACGGTCGCGCCGCCGCGCGTCGATCGGACCGAAGCGCGCGTCCCCGTTCTCGCGCGCGTACGCGATCGAGACGAGCCGCCGCATCGTCGATGCGCACAACAAGCAGCAGCGCGAGGGCAAGTCGACGTACACGATGGCGATGAACGAACTGAGCGATCTGAGTCCGGAAGAGTATCGGTCGTTCCTCAAAGCCAAGCCACAAGTGCGGGGCTCGGCGCATGGCGTGCACATCAAGAAACCGCATGGGTCGATGCAGCAGCATAGCAAGCAAGACACGAAAGCAGCAGCAGCGACCGTCGTGACGTCCACGACAACGACGACGCTCGACGTCGATGTGAATGCGAATGCGACTATCCCGAAGGAGATCAACTGGCTCACGATCGAAAACGGCAAATACGTGACGCCGATCAAGAACCAGGGCACGTGCGGCAGCTGCTGGGCATTCTCTGGTATGTTGCATCTGTTGGTGCATTATAAAAGAGCTTGCCATGTGCATGTGGAGCTCTTTGTACATGCCAACCTAATGGCTTTTATGTTGTGGATATTGCTTAGGTGTTGCCGTCGTTGAGAGCCGATATGCCATCGAAAACAACGTCCAAGCGGTACGTTCCATTGTCCCCGTCTTCGTGCTACTTTTCTGTATTGATCCCCATTGTTGCCCTCTCCTTCTTGTTCAAGTAGTCTCCGCTAAGCGTGGAGCAAGTGCTGAGTTGTTCGGCACCGCTGGACCACATTCGCAGCAAGTTCGCTAAGGACATGGTCTCGTCGTCGGAAGGCTGCGACGGCGGGATGCCGTTCCTCACCTACGAGTACATGAGCCGCATGAATCCCCACGGAGTCTCCTGTGCTGATAGCTACCCGTACGTGATGGCCACGACCGCTGGCGATACCGTGTGTCAATCAGTCGGCATCAACGACGTCGCGGTGCAATGGAAGAACGGCAGCTCGTCCTACGTCGCTGTTGCGTCAAGCGTAAGTGGTTCATTCCTCTGTATAATTTCTCGTGTGTGTGGCATATACTCAGCTTATGCGTGGGCTCTTTATGAAATAGGATGAGAATGCGTTGCTTCGTGCTGTGATGTCCGGTCCCGTATCGGCCAACTTGGACGCCACGGGCGACGGCTTCAAGTACTACGAGAGCGGCATCTATGACGCCAAGGACTGCTCGAGCGACGGCAAAGAAGTGAACCATGCCGTCGTGGTCGCGGGCTTTGGCGAGACCGAGGCTGGCGAGAAGTACTGGGTCATCCGCAACACCTGGGGCACGATGTGGGGCGAGAACGGCAACATGCGCATCGCACGCGGTTCCTCTGCGAATGGACCGTGCAATCTCTACTTGTACTCGTCGTACCCCGTGAATCTGTCGAAGGGCTCAGCTTCAGCGTCATCATCCAATGGCGCGACGTGTGCTGTGGTCTCAGGATCCTTCTCTGTGGCGCTGCCCATGTCCGAGAAGATTGGTTTTGATCTGCTGCAGGGTCTTCTGCTGTTCGGGATGAGTATCGTTGTGCTCGGCGGCGGCATGATGTTCTACTGGATCACGGAGCGCCAGTTCAACATCAAGGAAGCAGCGGGCAACTTGAGATACGAAGACAACTACCGCCGCTGGCTGCTGCCCACGCGCGAGCAGATTGCGAACCGCGTCACGCGCCGCCGACCAACTGCCGAGGTGTAGTTAGATCTCCACTTCATAGAGACATACAACAATGGCCGTAACATAATGAGAGCAGGTAAAAAAACAACATATATCTTTGCATTCAGGTCTGGTGAAAGCTGTCTTTTGTGTTTATTTTCTTTTTTATTTGGCGTTAGTTGTGTGTGCTTCTTGCTGGAGTTTGGTTGGTCTACAATACGTCTCCTCACTAATATAATCAAATCACTTTCAAAGTAAAATACCTCGCTGCATTGCGCGTTCGGTATGTCGTGTTTGTGTGGTTTCCACATGGGACTTCAGGCACCTCACTCTCTCCTTCATCCTCACTTCTCTGTTGCTGAGAAAACTTAAATGGACACGTCTGGATTCGCTTGCCCCGGCTGGAGATGGCGCACAGGTCGAGGTGGTTGCAGTCGCTGTTGGTAGAGACTGAGCTGGGGAGTCCCATGGTCTTCGTTGCTCAGCGAGAGCAAGTCCATGTTGTTCGCGACTCCGCCGTCAGAACTGATATAATTCTCCTGGATCAGAGAGTTCGTCGTTGTGCTCGTGGACGTGGATGGCGAGGTCGTTTCGACTTGAATCTGCGCGAGCTGTGGGATCACGCTGTTCCACTCATCTTCGACCTGTAACCAACCGAAAAGCATTCGCAACACAATGGATAAGCAAAAAGCTCCCCTTTATGTCCGTGCATGACGCGTGGTCCGATGCAGTTACCTTCTTGCTGTACTCGATCTGCATTTGGATGTAGTCCAAGATGATGCGCTTGAAATCTGCGAGCTTTTCATGTCGGAATCGTTCCACCTGATGAGATTTTTCACATATTACAAACAGAAACATATTAGCTTCATCCAATAACACCCTGCACAATAAAGTTCGTACCTCTCTCATGACGCGCTCCGTGACGATATCGTACTCCAATTTCGCATCCTCGACACGTTGTTGCGCCTTCATGACATCGCTTTCGGCAGCCTGGATCTTCTCGCCCGCTGAGCTGCCGTGCTTCAAGAGCTTGTTCAGCACGAGCGACTTGGCGTCCAGGTCCGCGACAGTGTTGCTGTACGACGCGCGCACTTCGTTGCGTTTGTGCAGAGCGGCCTTCACGGCACCAACGAGTCGGATGTAGTCGAAAATGGGTTCTTCAAAGTTCAGCGCCTCTCGCTCGGCATGCTCAGCAGCGAGGATCGACAGGCGATCCGAGCATTGACCAATATGGTTCAGTCCTTCTTGAAGCGACCGGTTTTCCTCCGATTTGCCCAGCAATGTGAACGACACACCAAACTCGAACAGACCGTCGGCGATCTCGCGGGCACGCTTCGTGAGTCCGTGTGCGTGCTTGTGCAGTCCCGTCATGATCGGCTCGAGACCGTCAATGTACGCGATCATCTCGTCGACTTCGTGGTCCGCGGGCGTCTTTTCCAGGTTCGAGTACGTGTTCATCGCGCCGAGACTCGTCGAGATCGTATTGACCGTGTCGTCGATCCACTGGAAGATCGAGCCGCGTGTGCCCTTCGCGACGCTGTTCTTCGGATCGGCTTTGAACTGCTGCAGTGCGTCGTCGCTCGCTTCCAAAAAGGTCGTCAGGTGCGCACTGTGCTGTAACTCTGGGTGGCTGCAGCAACGGTGGAGGAACAACTGCAACGCGCGGCGCCGCGATTCGATAAATTCGGGCGAGAATCGACCCACGAGCAATTTCTCCGGCAGCGGCGGCACGACAACGCCCGGATACATCGCGTACAGGTTGCCATGCAGCCAGATGAAATCGCTGTAGCGGCGAATGACCGAGAACGAGCTCTTCGTGAACTGCGGGCGGTTCGTGTCTGTACTGATCTTGTACGAGATGTACGCGTTCATGCCGTCGCCCTGCTTCACGGGTTCGCTCACCGTGATCTGGATCGACGACTCCGGTTCGCTCTGCTGCTGGTTCTGCTGTTGAAGCTGCTGGCGCGCGCCGAGCAAATTCGACCCATAGGATTCATGAGCGACACCAACTACGACGCCATTCCCATGATCTCTATCACCGTCGTCATCATGGGAAGCGCCGTATCCGTATCCGTGCTCGTTCCCATCGTAAAAGAGCGCGTCGTCGTCATCGGGATACCCGCCGGCGCCGTATCCTGCGTCGCCATTCGCGATCCTGTCCACATGCTGGTGGTTCTGCTGCTGGGCGTTGGCGTAATTCTCATCGAGCACGCGGTTCGTGTAGTCCACGTTCACCCACTTCCCGTTACGATTCTCCATAGCTTTGTACTGGCACTAGGAAGATTGGATATGCGCACCACCTTATACAGCAAAAAGCGCGCTTTAAACACAGAACACACTCTCTCCTTCTCTCTTGGCTCTTGGGACGGACACACACACAGAGAAAGCGGAGGCGCTTTGGCTTCTTCGGCTTCTTCAAATTGGAGCTTCTTCACTATGTGAGCGAGAGAGAGAGAGAGTGCCGAAATATTCTTCCGATCCTAGTTTAAGGATCACCTAGGACGAAAAGATCCTAATGTCAAGACTAAATTCGGGCACCGATCGAGTTTGACAGGGTCCAGCAGTCACTTGATTGAAGTGCATTCTGTTCATTCCAAACAGCATTTACTTCTTTTAGCAATATCAACTTTCGAGTGTATCATACAAATATCAAGATGATAGATACACATTTGCGTATACTTCCCAATGCACTTGAAGTAGGTGGATGCCACATTCTCTCCGAGGCGTGTGCCTTGCTTGGCGCGTGCCTTTTGCTTCAATTTGGCGCATTGGCGCATTTGCCACACGACGAACGGATGCATCCGCACGAAGACCGTGAAGAAGACGAAGACGCGACGGCACCGTACGAGCAGCTGGCTGCACCGCTTCTCGGCGACAGCAGCTCCAGCAGTCACAACGGCAGTGTGTCGTTCTCCTGGGGCAAGTTCTGGGCGTACACTGGACCCGGATGGCTCATGAGCATGGCGTACTTGGATCCGGGCAACCTCGAAGCCGATCTGCAGAGTGGCGCATACACGCGCTATGATCTGCTGTACGTGGTGCTGCTGAGCACGCTCGCCGGCGGGTTCTACCAGGTACTCGCGGCGCGATTAGGCGCGTGCACGGGGAAGCATCTGGCGCAGCTGTGCCGCTCCGAGTACCCGCGGTCCGTGTCGTTAGCGCTGTGGATCATGACGGAGCTCGCGATTATCGGCAGCGATATCCAGGAAGTGCTCGGCTCGGCCATCGCGTTTAAGATCCTGTTCAATTTCCCGCTGTGGGTTGGGTGTCTGCTTACGGGGTTGGACACGTTCACGTTCCTGGCGCTGCATCGTGCAGATACTAAAGGCGGCAACAGCGCTCGGTACCTGGAGATGTTTTTCATGGTGGTTATCAGTACGATGTGCGTGTGCTTCTTTGTGGACTTCACGGTGAGCGCGCCGAGCGGGCTGGAGATCTTCAAGGGTGTGTTCGAGCCGCGCATGAAGGAGCAGAACGTGATGCAGGCTGTGGCGACGCTTGGCTCGATCATCATGCCGCACAACATCTTCCTGCACTCGGCGCTCGTACAGGCGCGCCAGATCGACACTGCGAACATCAAAGCCGTGCGTGAAGCCAACTACTACTTCAGTCTCGAGGCTGCGGCTGCGCTTTTCGTGAGCTTCCTTATCAATTTGGCCGTCATCTGCGTGTTCGCGAGCAGCTTTTACAGCTCTGAGTGCGCGCTGCTGAGCACGAGTTCGGTCTCGAGCATCGCGGGTAAAGACATCCAGACGTCGTGCGTTCCCGTGTACGCGGCGCTCATCTCGGGCAGTCCGATCTACGACGCGTTCTCGGGCGATGTCTGTAAATTCGAAGGAGATGCTGTGATCCCTGGCCGCTGTACGCCCTGCTATGTGGACGGCCACAGCGACGCAATGTCAATGATGCACCCAAGCGGTGCCGATGGCATCCCGACGGCAGGGTACTGCCAAGAGATCGGGCTCGCCGAAGCTGGAGAAGCCGTGCGCGAGGCGCTGGGTGGGTACGCCAAGGTGGTCTGGGCTATCGGGCTGCTGGCCTCCGGCCAGGCGTCGACGATGACGGGCACGTACGCGGGCCAGTTTGTCATGGAGGGCTTTCTCGACATCCGCATTGATGCGTGGAAGCGGGTGGCACTGACGCGTGGCGTGGCACTGATTCCAGCCGTTCTCGTCGCAGTGATCAGTCAGAACCAGCAGTTCAAGAGCGATCGCTTCAACGAGCTCCTCAATGTTTTACAGAGTGTACAGCTCCCGTTCGCGCTGATTCCGCTGCTCGCGTTCACGTCAAACGCAGGCATCATGGGCTGGAGCTTCGTCAACTCCAAGTGCGTCGCGACGGCGCTGCTGCTCGGTACGTGTCTGCTCTGCGGCGTCAACTACGCGCTCGTGTACCGCATCCTGCAGAAGAACCTGCCCGACGACATGTCGACGTCAACGCTCATCGTGCTGTTTGCCATCGCGCTCTTTTACGTCGCACTGCTTTTGTACCTCGTGCTGTTCTATCCTTCGGATGAAATGGACATGGACATGGAAGAAACAGCAGCAGCAGACGATGATGCGTGGGATGACACGCCAACGACAATGAAGAAACGCGGTGCATCCTCAGTATCTTCGACTACGGCCACCAGTGACGACGATGCGCTACTGCCAAGCGACCGGCGTTCTTTGTTAGCGAATGAAGTATAGTTTGTTGTGTGCTAACCTGCTTGGTTATGAATCATTCGGTGTTTGGCGTCAAATTCAAAGCACAGGAAAAGTGAATACAACAAAGAAAGCAAGACAAATTTCCGAGTTCGTTTTGTGATGACGCAGTGTTATCAGTAGATGCGAGAGCTAATGGCGCTTAGTCCCTGTCGCGAACGATAGCGAGACCGCGTGCACGAAGCTCCTGATCCCATCTACATCAACACAACAGCGTCAACCACCAACACAATGCAACGTCTCTATCATTTTGTAGCATCAAACGTACTCTTCGTAGCACGTCCCGCAGTACTTCTTTAGCCGCTCGTGCCGCACGATCTGCACTTCCTTGTTCATGAGCTCCATTTCGTCTTCCAGCCTACACACACAATCACATTCATTATAAGCAAAACTACTACCATAACGAAACCAATTTCTCGCATTCCACTTACTGCTTCTGCTGCTGCATGCGCGCGCCGCTGCCCGTGCGCAGATTCTGTTTCTCCTCCCAGCGCGAGCGGCTCGAGTTCGCCTCGTTCACGCTCACGTACTTGCGCGCCTGGTGGAGCTCCTCCTCACGCGCGATGAACTGCGCGACGTTCAGTCCCGACGGCTTCTTCACGACCATCGACATGGACTCGGCGCGGCGCGAGGCGATCCCTGCAGGCAGCTCACGATTCACAGGCATGACGTGTACGGAAATGCAATATGGATGAGTGGCACTTTACATGCAATTGGAGCGACTTGCGGAAGAGAAACCAACGACATGTGACTGCATCTGGGGCTAAAATTAACGCAAGCTTGGGCTATTCAAGCCACGAGTTATCTGCCTCTTGATAGGTATACACATACACAGGCATCACTTGCGCTGCTTGCTGACCCAGGCCCAGAGCATCTCGCACTCAATGGGGGACGCGCCAGTCGAGTCCGTCACTTTGACGTCCACGAGCACTTCGCCCTTGTCCTTGCTCAGGATCTCTTCAATCTAGCACAACATACTCCATATTCGTCATTCTATACACAGCGCGCGATATATAAACACACATATACGCATACCTGCTGCGGCGTGAGCGACGCGACGGCCTGCAGATCGCCCTGCGCGCGCTTCTTGTACTCGATGCGCATGCTCTTGATGAGCGGCACGGACGAGTCGGGCACGTTCATGCCGAACACGACGCCCGTTGCCGACTCGGCGAGCAGCGCCATGCCGCACGCGTGCACGCCGCCGATGTGGTTCTGCACGCGCAAGCGGTTCTTGAGCCGCAGCTGCGCGCGCGCGTTCGTGAGCTCCTGGATCTCGATGCCCGCCGTGAACGCGAGCTTCACCTGCGAGTTGAAGAGCAGCGACAGCGCCGCGCGCTTCGCCGGCAGCGGCAGTGGCGACGCGTTCACCTTGGCGACCAGGCCGTGCAGCTTGTTGAGCTTCGCCATTATGGAGCGTATGGAGGGACACAGAAGCTGGTTCTGCGTTCACTTCGAAAATGGTATTTGCCCGACGAGATTTTCTTGATGTTGCTCAGAAAAAGATTGCTTCAACAGTTGGCTGAACTGTAGCCTACGAATATTTACCCTACTCGTTTCAGTCTTTCAATTTTAGTGAGAAGCAATTGATTGAGAAGAACTGCAATACAATTATGATGAGATCCATGACTTGCAAGGTGATTGAATCCGAACCTGTCAGGTTGTGACTTTGCAAGGAAGCGACAACAATTCAATTTGTGGAAAAGAGTTTGCACGTAGAAGTCGAGACAGAGAGTCCTCAGTCCTCAGTCTCCAAGTCTCGGTCCTTTCGAGAACATGGTGGCGCTGCTCTGCATGCTGGTGGGCGTGGTGGGGGCAAACCCGTTCACTGTCGACATCGATTTGGATCAGCAGATAGACGACCTAATGGACGCGATCAAAAGAACTAGCAAGAGCTTGAGCCACTGCAATGCGACTCAACTGATGCGTGTTGGCTCGATTTGCTTCTCGCCGATCCAGCGCGACGCTCGGGATCATCGATGCATGGACCTTTCGTCGCCGCCAACTCGGCGACCTCCTTCGGCTTTTACATCACGCCCGGGATCTAGGCGTTGTGCAATGAATTGCGCCAAGTAAGTGCACGCACTGAGATTGGTCACGCCATGAAGCTGGAATGCCGTTGTGCGTTGCGACTGCAAACAATGTCGAGTTTGGACGACAATTTTAACGTTGATGTGTGGATATTTTGTGACAGTGTATTTTCGGTAGTTGTGTGGCAATATGGTGAGCAGCATTATTTGTAAACGATGAATATGCCAAGCCGAGACTTGGGTCGACAAATTCAAGAACATGTGGATCGACAAACAGGATCCTGCTATTTGAGATTACCAGAGGCTTTTGCTTGGCCATAGCCTTGCTCTCTGGTGTGCTTAGTCTCAACTCAAGGCAGCTCAGAAGTCGTGATTTAGACATAATTTGCGCTTGTTGAAGTTAAAGTGTTCGCAAGGGAGAAAATGCTGTTAAATAGACTTGCAATGGACGAGAACGACTGGGATGTACCCTGTGGCATGAGGACACCAAAGGGAAAGCTAGAAAAAAAAAAAGAGAAAGATTAATGGTCTTTCTCTTCTTCATCTTCGTCCTCGTCGTCGTCCTCTTCGTCGGAAGAAAACGTAGGGTTAATACGAGCCGATGCCACGGAGCTGGGCGAGTTCATAGGCGACTCGAACAAAATGCTTCCTCGCGCGTCTGGCTGCAAGTGCTGAAGCTTCTCCATGAGCGCGCTGTTGATGCTCTTCATTGCGGCCATTTGCTCCTTGGACTCATTCAGCGAGTCTGTCAACTGGCGCACCACTCGCTGCAAATCCAAGTTCTGGCTCAGCACACGCTGCGTGTCCTTATCCTTGTTGCCCATGCCTTGCTGCTTCATGACGCACTCGAGCGCGTCCTTGTACTCCTTGCTCTCGTCAGACGCACGTTTGGCTTCAGCCTTCGAGACTGCGAGTTGCATCGCCAACTGACTTCGCTCAGCCAGTTGGCTTTCAATATCGGCAAGCGATCGGGTGGCGTTCACCAGCTTTCGTAGTTCCTTCCCCAGTTCATTTGTTTTTGACTTGAATGCATTGCGCTCAGCCACAACCGCCAAATGCTGGTCCTGTAACGCTGTCAGCTCCCGTTGTTGATCTTCTACCTGTCGCTGTAGTCGCTCCACAGTTTGCGCCATATAATCCATCTCAAAATTGATCGACCGAGGCGAGAGTTGGCTGGCAATATCCTCCCCAAACCAGCCTTCCTTCTTCATAGCGTCTTTTTCTTTTGGATCGTCTGTTTGGGTCTCCTGGTTTTGCTGCTGTGGTGACTCCGCTGCTGCGATTGCAGCTTCAAGTTGTCTCTGCGTAGTAATACGAAGTTGCTCTTCGTCGTCCAGCTTCGCGCGCAAACTTTGCAACTCATGGGACTGTGAGTTGTACTGAGCTGTCAGCTTCTCGAGCTGTTTGATCTTCATTTGCTGGAGCTCTATCCGCTTGTCTTTCACCTCTAGTGACGACTGAATCTGCTTCTTTTCGTGATCTATCGACTTCAACAGCACAGAAAGAGAGCTCAGTTTCTCTTGCAGCATCGCGATAGTCTTCTCCTGCGACGTTATGCGGCTTTGGAGGAAGGCGCTTGACGTCCCATTCTTCTCACCAACTTGCTGGCGGAGTTGCGGTGAGCCACTCTTCAACTCGTCTTCGTCCTGATCAAGACCAAACAAATCGACAACCCGAGAACTAACGCTCTGCGTCACGTCACTCGATGAACGTCTTCCTCGTACTGTGGGGATCGTGCTCTGGTTGGGTGGAGGTGTGAATGCACTTCGAGCCGTAGAATTGCCAGATGGAGTGGTCACAAATCCAGGGTTGCCACCACTTCCACCAATAGGGCTTCCTGTTGCATGCGGCGCATTCGATGCCGCTTTAGTCTCTGGACGGCTCAACGAAGAGCAGGCAAACGCGGGATCCATGAACAAGTTGATCTCGTCACGATGGGCCTGCTCTTCTTGTTCGTGCGGCAGCACGCGTGCTCGGAACTTGCGAATCAGCAGTGCCAGGATATCTCGATGTTGTGGATTTTGAGCCACGAGAAAGAAACACGAGAGCTCATTGAATTGACTTTTCTTCTTCATACTGCACGTATCGCCATGACGATTCCCCAGAAAGCCCCCGAGTTCCCTCGCTTTCAGCGTGAAACGCAGCTGGTTAGTCGGATCCAACAGCACTTGTAGATGCGCATCGTACGCAGCATCCACGACCACACCGGCTTCGTTCTCGTCTTCCGAGATTTTCACCAGCGCCACACGCTCGGACGAGATCTTCACTTGGAAACTGTCAAACTCGTTACTCGCCAAAGTCGCGGAAAACGAACCTGCCCCAGCTTCGAGCAAGATATCTACGAGCTCACCGACCGCAGGATCAATCGTGAGTTGCCGCGGGAACTCGACCACTTTACTGAGCTGCGTGAAGCGAAGCGATTGCACGTGGGCAGACAGCTTGGTCCCCACATCGTCCACGGATGGGAAATAGCGACCGGATTTCGCGCCTTTGATATGGATTAGGTCGTCATCCGCCATCTTGCGGTACCAGGACACGGCAAACTCGGTCGCGTCCTCGTCCTTCACGCCAATAAGGCGACCTCCGGCTGTCACAGCGACGATCGGTGTCGAGTGGTAGAGGCTGTTGACGGTGCCGTTGCTGTCGTCTGCGTGACTGATATCGGGGCGCAGCAAGAGTTGCTCCAGCCACATGTTGACGGTGTCGAGATCCTCCTCGGGACGCGCTTTGCCGCCTATCATGCGCAGCAAGTTCTTCATGCCGTCGGTGCCCGAGTTCTTCATCTTGTCCAGCGCGATCGACGACTCGCCCCAGACTTGTTTCAGCTTTCCCGGAGTCGTCAGTCCACTCGGCGTGCTGTCTCCCGTACTGGAAGCATGCACTGGACTGGTCGTGCTGCCAGATGACTGATCCAGTTTTTTTTCCGTCGACGTCGATCGCTTCATGCTCGACTCGACCATCATCTGCCCAATCTTGTTGGTCCACGAGGTCCCGTTCGTGAACGTGCTTCCTTTTGCTGGTGACGCAGGCGGGAGCGAATTCTTCCGCTTTTGCTGAGGCTGCTGCTGTTCCGGGAGTGCGCGGCAGTGGAACGTCAATGTCAACGGGAATGTCGCGGTCTTCGCCGCCTGGATGATCGACGAGAACAAGAACTCCGTGACCACCAATCCGTTAATCGCGTACAACTCGTCGTTAACGCGGATGCGGCCGTTCGCTTCAGCAATGCCCATGGATCCATCAGGTTGTCGTCGGAACGATTTCACGTATGCTCCCTTGCCATCAGGGCGAGAGAACAAATCCATATACAGCGAGCCTGGGGTCTCATACACAACATTTACGGGCACAACGGGCGATCTGTCATCCTCATCATCTTTTCCCAACGCGCCCATGAAGAACTGGCTGCTCATCGCGAGGAAATTGCTGCTGGATCGTCCCATGGCTGCGAGCATCGTCGGCGGCTTGCTGTCATTGGCACTGGCGCTGCGCTCGCGATGCAGCTCGGTCGCCGACTGCGCGCGGCGTGGATCCACGGACCGGTTGACCATGAAGCTCGCCGTGCGGCTCTCTGTCATTGAGTCTGCGGTGCCATCGAAGGGCGAAGCGGGGGACTTTTCGTTCTTCGAGACAGGTGACAGCGGCGGCTTCAACGACGACTGCGCGCGCACGGACGGCACGAGCACCGCTGCCATGGGCAACGCCGGCGAGGGCGAAGAAGGAGAGGAAGACGACGCGTGCGGCGCGTGCTCGTTCGCCATGTCTACGGCGATAGAAGAGAAACGCGGCGGCAATTCGTTCTGCGCTTCTGTTCTTTTGTCGTTTTGCAAGCGAACCCAACTCAGTGGAATAATGGGAGCGGACTTGTATTTCCACCCAAAAGTGTGTACTCAGTTCTGTGTGAAAAGGTCATTTTTAGCAGCAGGATCTGAGTTGCGAAAAAATGGGGGCTACAAACACAATGATTTGCAAGTGAAAATAGTAGAGTACTATCGAGTTTCAGGTGGCCCACCTAAAGGTAGGATGCAAGATCTTGGTTTTGGGTTCTCATTGTCCCCAGGGTTCGGGTTCTCTATTTTTCGTGTCTTTATAGAGAGGGGCAAAGTCAGTGTGGCAAGAAAGAAAGAGACACGACACGACTTCCTATAATCGTAATCGGACAGCGGGTTACGCAGCAAAGGGTTATGCCCTGTCCCATTCGCAGCTAAAAGAACAAAGAGCGTGTTGGTCATATGTCACAATTGCGGGGGATTAGACCAGCATAAGCACATTGCGTGTATCGTGGTTACGCTACTTGCGGTTACGCTTGAAACACTCATTTAGTGTCGTGGTCGTCAGCGCAGCAGCAGCAACAAGCGAAAGCGCATCCGAGAGAAGCCGAGAAGCTCCGTTCGTCCGTTGGCGCGCTTCCCTTCCTCTCTCTTCCTCCTTCCCCTTGCGGCGTGCGTGGCGTGGTCCGCGATGGGCGTAATTTTGAACGACGGGCGGCTGCCGCAGGACGCGCAGTTGGGAGGAAGCAGCGAGCCCACGACGAACGAATCCATGCTGCATCTGCGCACGAGCACGGCGCAAGACTCTCGTGATACGGCGTTGCAAGCAGGTGTGGGGTATGTGGAACACTATCGCTTGCCCTATGTGCACGAGTTTTTCCGCGAGTTCCCGCATCTGCGCGAGTTTGCGTGCGGCGGCACCGCTGCGGCGATCAATATCGTGATCACATTCCCACCGAATAAAATCATGTTTCGACAGCAGGTTCGCGGATGCATTGATGAGCAAACGGCATGAAGAGCAGGATGCGATAGAGGCTTAACTCTCGCTGTATGTTGAATGTCTGTGTGCTTTTAGCTGTTTGGGTTGAATACGTGGGACGC
This sequence comes from Globisporangium splendens, assembly GCA_006386115.1. NCBI lineage: Eukaryota > Oomycota > Peronosporomycetes > Pythiales > Pythiaceae > Globisporangium > Globisporangium splendens. The sequence goes on along the minus strand of VFIW01000047.1, from coordinate 307,522 downwards.
ATACCAGAACGTAAAGAACGAGGGATTGGTGATGCTCTATCGCGGCGTCAAGCCACCGTTGCTGCAAGCCGCGGTGTCGAAGTCGATTATGTTTGGGTTGTACAACTGGTACGACGAGTTCCTCGTCGAGCGCCTCGGCAGTCACAAGAGCGTCCACTTGCTGGCAGCGGGGTTATCGGGCACAACTGAAGCCGTGCTCGCGCCATTTGAGGTGCGTCTTTGATGCTGATGCACGTGACAGTCATTGTATGATATGAATGCTTGTCTTAATGCTTTTGTCTCCGTGTTGTGCACTAATAGCGCGCGCAAACGCTGCTGCAGACGCCAAAGTTCAATCGCGAGATCACAGGCGCGTACGACGCCATCGTGCACTTGAACAAGTTTGGACTGCGCGAGCACTACCGCGGGTTGTCGGCGATCCTGTTCCGCAATGGACCTGGGAACATGCTCTTCTTTGGCCTGCGTGAGCCGCTGCGCGATTCGTTCCCGCGCAGCAACTCGGCCACGGGACGAATGATGAACGATTTTGTGTGCGGTGCCGTGCTCGGCGCTGTCATCAGTACCGTGTCCTTCCCGATCAATGGTAAATGCTGCTTCATATGTGAATATCTATGAGAGGCATAGAGAGTTCTGTGGCTAACTTCTTGTGACTTTGTGTCTTTTAGTGGCGCGAACACGGATGCAGAGTGTGTATGGGGAGCCGTTTATCGGGACCCTCGAGGCGCTGCGCCTGACGTACGAGGAGCGCGGCCACAGCGTGAGTAAATTATATCGTGGCGTGCACATGAACTTTTTCCGCTCGCTGCTCTCCTGGGGCATCATCAATTCGGCGTACGAGAAGCTCAAGTCGATCACATAAACGAGCATCGACCACACAAAACATACGCAGCATGACGCAAAGGATCGGAAGAAAACGCGAAACAAAAGTCAAGCCGAGCGCTCCAAGGCTGCGCCTTTCGACCCTTTTTATTCATCTAGAGACAAAGGAACGCGAAGAGAAGTGCCTCACAGTCGGCCTCGAGGGTGTGTGTCCCCCAAACTTGCAGAAGCTTCTCGACTCATCTCGTTCGCCGGCATTTTTCCTGCTTCTATTTCTTTTGTGAGCCGATTCCTCCTCCCCATACACGCCCCACCGAGTACAGTATTATTATGATTATGGTAATATGAAACAAACTTTATCGACACGATATGAATTGGTTTTGAGCTCTGCATTTTGTGTGTGCCATCGAATGAACCCCTTCTGCTGCTTTGTGTAGTTGAAAATCATTCTTTTTATGCTGTTTTTTTCAATTTAAACGGAAAATGGTGCCCAAAAAGTAACTTGCGCACCATTTTCTCGACTTGCCAACCAGCAAGAGACAAGAAAAATAACCTCCTGCTCATCGTTTCATGTCTTGTGTGTATATTATCTGTTGGGCATGCTTGCGCTCTTCCATTTTAAGAGCCTGCTGCCGCCACCGCCAACTTACTTTCTCAATCGGAGCAAGAGCGACTTGTTGGCTTTGACCTTCTTCTGCAACTGCATGAGCCCAAAAAGAAGCGCCTCCGCGGTCGGTGGGCAGCCCGGCACGTAGATGTCGACAGGCACGATGCGGTCCACGCCACGCACGACGGCGTACGAGTAGTGGTAGTACCCACCGCCGTTCGCGCAACTCCCCATGGACACGACGTAGCGCGGCTCGGGCATCTGGTCGTACACACGACGAAGCGCCGGCGCCATCTTGTTGGTCAGCGTACCGGCGACGACCATCACATCGGTCTGACGCGGCGACGCACGGAACACCATACCCATGCGCTCGAAATCGTAACGCGAACCGGCGACTTGCATCATCTCGACGGCGCAGCACGCTAAGCCGAACGTCATCGGCCACAGCGAACTGCGGCGACCCCAGTTCACCAGATCATCCACCTTCGACACCACGTACTCTATACGCACACACACAAACAACGCCGTTAATCGAACGCCGCCATTTACAACGCAACCATTAGGACAAAAGAACTGCTCATTTTCACGCACCGACGCTGTTGCGCGCAGCGGCGTTGCCCGCGAGCAGCTCCGACACGTCGCCGCGCTGCGCGACCTGGTTGGACGCCGCAGCGCTCGAGTGGATGGACGCCGTGGTGGCGGCGGCGCCGAGGGTCTGCGACTGCTTGGCGGCCGCGACGGACGTGCGGCGCAGGACGGTGCTCAGCATGGCGCTCTCGTGCTTCTTCCTCGCTGTTCTCACCAACTGAGCGGCTTGGGGACTATTGGGTCTCCAACGCTCCCCCCTCTCCACACATGACGACAGGATGAACCACCCGAATGCCTTCCAAAATGCATTAGGATGTTATTTTGAGGGATACAAGTGATAAGAGGTTAAGTAGGATGGGTAGACAGTTGGTTGATGGTAGATGGTGAAGATTAAGTAGTGTATTGTTATGGTATTGTGAAGGTATGGTGGAATACGGTGGTTTTTAACAGGATCTCCGAAATGGCAAACAACTTGGGCTGTGGGAAGAACAACGAGACCTCATTGCAGCAGCGTCATGGTCCGTGCCCTTTGCCCTTTGCCGAGTGCTGACTACACACAGAAACTGCAATTTCCTGCTTCTTTTGGGTTCGTCCTGGAGTTGATGCCGTTCAGGTATCGCGCACGGAATGGTTCGCTTTGGTTCGAGCATAATTCCATCACTTGTGCTGCCAAAATGCTGGGTAATTTGAAGAGATCGAATAAGCCTGCACACATGCATAGGGTGACTGCAGTAGTAGGCTGTATATGATAAATTGTAGCCTACGTCCAATGCGGTCGTTGTTCTGGAGAGACTCCAAAATCGGCAACGAACCCAAGTATCACCATGAAGAGATGGAAAACTCTGTCGCACAAGCAAATAAGCATTGGGACTTTCATGCATCTTTTCCAAGTGGAAAAGTAAAAAGCGTCAAATTACACTCATTATGCAAAGACACAACGCAACTGCTTTTTCCCCTTTTCTGGCTAGCCTGATGTGGACTCATGTCAAGGCAGATGCATCAATTTCGACAAAAGGCTACGCCGCTTGCTCATCAAAAGATGACAGTTGCGCATCAGACACGACACAACGAGGTGACGCGAAAATTGTTTACGGTGGAATCGATGGCCCTTGCTCCATGCCAGCTTCTCTCGCTTCATCGCGGATAATCTCGTCAAGCTTGTTGACGACAAACTCGATTTTGACGCGCTGCGATGGATCAGTCTCCGTCATCAACTCGATCAGATTCCACTGCGTGTCGCTCAGCGTTGCAGGACGATTGGGAATGAACCCTTGCTTCACTCTGACGCGAACGACAGCGTCGATCATATTCCGTCCCCAAGGAATATCATCAGTCATAACCTCTAGGATACACATCGCCAGCGAGTAGATGTCGGTGGCAATTGCAGGACGCTCTCCCTTGAGATATTCAGGCGATTTCCAATGGACCCCACTAATTCTCTTTGGGTCAACTTGGATTTCTGCAACGTCTAGAATGCAGCTCAAGCTGAAATCAGTGATGTTGGTGTCACCTCGCTCGCCCACCAGAATGTTGGTGCACTTGAGATCGTTGTGAACGATGTTGAGCGAATGCATGTGCTGCACATCGAGGGCCACTTCGAAAAGCTTTCTCCATTTTCCATCGCGATTGCCTTCTCTTTTCCGCAAGTACGCGAGCAGGCTTCCGTTCGAGGCATACTCACAGACCAAGTAGCGTTTGCTGATGTGGTTCGCTCCGAAAAGCTTGATGATATGTGGATAGCTCAGCTGACACCACACCCAGATTCCATGACAGCAGCAGCTTTGTGCTCACTGTGCCTGGGTCTTCGTCGAAGCCCATGAACTTGGCAACAACAGGAATACCGAGCCAAGTGCCCTTGTACCCTTTCCCAAAGGCTCCTTCGCCGATCGCATCGCTTACTCTGAAAGTTATATCTCGTAGAGCCAAACGCCATTTTGGAGGTGAATCTGCGACGACGAGCCGACCCGATTGATCCCACATGTTGTCATTAGATCGTGCGGAAGATAGGGCGTTCTGTGAGTCGTAGTGACTCAGCGTGACTGCAGCATTATTCGTTATAGTGCCTCCAATACATGGGCTTCTGACGCTAGTAGCATCTCCAAATCCAAGAACTCGCTTGTCGATATCACCAGCATCTTGCTTCCAGGAGCGAGTGCATCAAAACTTGGCACGGCAAGCAAGTCCATGATTCGATCCAGTTCAGCATACAAGACATGGTTCACCTCGGCCACTTTTTGACTTCGAGCCAGGCGAGCAACAGATGTCGCGGATACTGCTGTACGCAGGTTATCTTCAACACGTGCCAGCAAGTAACAGAGTCGTGTGACTTTCGTGTCAGTCGGGTGGCAGCCCAATCGGATAATGCGGTCGTAAAAGCATTCAGGAGCAGAATACACGTTCTGGGCGATCTACTCTACATTCGGGTAAAGTTTGCACTTGGATGGAATCGTTGCAAGCGCGCTTTCGACGGTCCCACACACTTGCGGAAAGACGAAAGTTGTGATGCTTTGGCTCTCGGTTTTAACGTGCGCTTTGTCATTCTACACATTGACACAAGTAAATAGTGGGCAGTCTCGCACAGACGTGTGGGTATCTGCCATTTGTTTACGTACCTCTGTAGCTGTATTGGCTGGTGCCACTTTCGTCGTTGCACAAGAGCTGCCGTCGTTCTCGAGCGAGAACAATCGTAGACTGTCCACAACGTACGCGATTGATATCCGTTCGCGTGGATTATGCGCACACATTTTCATCACCAGATCTCATTGTGCGTCGTTCATAATTGATGAATGGGCTCGGCGAGCTCCACTTCGAACAAGTGCAAACACGTCATCTTCCGAAATTAAACTCGAAGTCAGAGCGCGCAATATGCATACTTTGCCTTGAGCGTCATAGCGATGGTGCTGGTCGTATATTTGAGCTCGCGAATCAACTCAGTTGCGTCTTCTGCCTCAAAGTGAAGTTGGTCATTCGAAACCAAGCCTCCTTCGCTGTCGCTGGATATTGACGACGACGAAGATGAGACGACTGAGTTGGACTCACTCGACTGTTCATCCTCTTCTTGTTCGCTATCGTCAACGATGAGCGAGAACAGCTCAGTCGTGCCATCTTCCCCAGAGTATGATTGATTGTTCAAATCCGAGTTTCCTTCGCCGTCGCTGGAAAACGACGAGAGCAAAAGCGAGACAGCTGCGTTGGTCTCGCGAGATCGCTCATCCACCATAACTTCGCTGTCGCCAACGATGAGCGAGGGTAGCTGCAACTCATCCGTGCTAGTATTGAATTCCAACCACGGACGACGCTAGTAATGCTGAACGAGAAACAACTCGAGGGAATGCTGTTGTGAGTCCGTGCGCACCAAAGCAAGATACGCACGTCACGTGCGGATTTTCTGGCACCCTTGCACCAAGTGAGATCCAACGTATTTTAGACTAACTATCAGACAGCTCCACAGGATCAACCTTCGGGTTGCATTTGCTCGATTCAAGCTGAACGGACCAACTCAAATCAAACAGACAAACAACAATAGTGGACCACTCAAAACCAAATGTTAGTTTTGGTCGGTCGCCTGATTCAAAGATTGCGCTGTTGCGGTTGTTCTAGTTGAACAACCAAAACAAGTTCATGACGATCCTCGAACAAGTGCACCAGACATTCGTGGTACAGAGTCAGTAACAGTCGTTCCAACTAATCAAGTCTTTTGCGTGTTGATGCCACTGCAACGTTTACAATTTCTACGTGCAGACAAACACGGAGGATAGAACATCCGAGTTGTTGGAAGATATTGGAAACCAGTAATCGGGGACGTAGGCAAACTCCTGGTTGCTCAGCGTGCAGTGCAACTCGTTGCTCTGTCACCAAAGATATGTGTCCGGTGTTGAAGTCGTTTGCATCCTCTCTCGTACATGAAGCATCCGTCTACACGACTGCGAAATATCTCAATGTTCTCCACTGAGATCGGATTGTATTGACACGCTGAAGGTTTTCACACAGCCAGTCATTCAAAACGCAATGATCGATTCATTAGTATAGATTGGTCTGGCTGTACTTGTAAAATGTATTGAAACGGCACGTCGTATGGCCAGCAATGTGTTGCCATGTCCTAGATGCGCAAGAGCTCAGCAGTGCCAAACAGCAAGACCCAGACTTGGCGCAAGCAGAAATGGTTAAGGTTTGCTGCTAAATCGTCGACGCTCCTCCCTAGACCCAGCACACAGCAATTAGCAATTGACCATCTGTTGTACCTACAACTGTATCAACGACAGTGGCTCTGGTGCAATTGCTACACGTAGAACGCCTGCTGTAAGAGCGTTAGAATTGTTTGTCAGTAAATAATTCAGCCAGATTATTTGCTGAGAACCGATAATCTACGATTTTGGTGGCAATATCAATTGTAACATTGTACAACGACGTTGTTGTTGCATTTCATGAAAACCTTCAACTTTACGATGACAAGAGCAGCTCTGCTACCTGCACTCGAGCATGCAGAAAAAGCCAAAGGCATTAGTCTGGACGAAGCGACTCCAGACATTGTCATTTTCTGACTCGTAGCAAGAGCGACTTGTTGGCCTTGACCTTCTTCTGCAACTGCATGAACCCAAAAAGAAGCGCTTCCGCGGTTGGCGGGCAACCTGGCACGTAAATGTCCACGGGCACGATACGGTCCACACCACGCACGACCGAGTATGAGTAGTGGTAGTACCCACCGCCGTTTGCGCAGCTCCCCATGGACACGACCCAACGCGGTTCTGGCATTTGCTCATACACACGGCGAAGCGCCGGTGCCATCTTGTTGGTCAGAGTTCCAGCGACGATCATCACATCAGACTGCCGTGGTGACGCGCGGAACAACATTCCAATTCGCTCGACATCGTATCGCGAGCCAGCGGTTTGCATCATCTCGACAGCACAGCATGCAAGGCCAAATGTCATTGGCCAAAACGAGCTGCGACGACTCCAGTTTATTAGATCGTCCACCTTCGCCACAACGTACTCTATTTCACATTTAACAAGAGTTCTCAGTCTCCCGCCAAGTCGAAGTTTGAAAAGCATATGAAGTACCTACCGGCGCCGTTCCTGGCGGCGGCGTTGCCAACGAGCAAGTCGGAGATGTTCCCGCGTTCTGAGACCGGATTGGAGACCAGAGCGCTTGAGTGGAAGGACAAGGAGGCTGAACCACCGAAAACCTGCGGTGGCTTCATGGCCGTGGCTCTCGTCCACCGCACGATAGTCAGCATGTTCGTCTCAGTCGTTGCTCTCGCTTTGTTTGCAGGCCAGGCAGGTTTGGAACTGAGAAGCTGGTCCCATCGTCGTTGGCTCTATTCACATGGCTGATTGAGACGAATGGAGCTAAATAAGGGCTTTCCATTCAGAAACAGTGCGAAACGCCCCTACGTGTGCACTTGTTTATGCTGGTTGGCCACTGCGTCAACAAGTGCATGTTACTCTTTCTAGTCAATAGCAGCAAGTCATTAACAATTTCTATTGCGCTTAAACCAACAGAGTGACGTGATTTGGAAGATTTGCTGCCTTTCGTACACCGAGAGCACGTCTACAAATCCGCTGTTGCGCTTTCCAAAGGCTGCTAAATGCCGAAACCCCTTTTTAGTGTGGTTTTACCGTTGTTTATGCTTGACTGATAAGAGTGTAAACAAGTGCAAGCTTCTACACGTTGACCAATGAAAAAGCACGCGAAGTCATATCTGCACGGCTGCTTATTCGTATTCGAGGGCTTGTCATCCGAAGACTCGGAGTACATGAGTGTGCTCGGGGTCCGAGTGTTTCGTATCAAGCGTTTAACTCCGATAAGGTGGTGTTTGTCACTACTTACAGGAACCTAATTCGCTTATCAAAAGGCTGCAGTATGGTGGAGACAAGACCGAGAAGGCACGCAAAGCAATGCCTCACCGCCTGCAGTTTCTCATGCCTCGATTGTGCGAGACAGAGCCCCGATTCGAGCAAAAGCCATTGTGCACGTTGCTCGAATGTGTGTAAAATGGGTTTGGCAAGTGAAGTTGCTCGAATGTACGAACCAACACATTCAGTCCAAGAACCTTTTCATGCTCTCTAAACCGGTTATTCGCTGTAACATTTAGCCATCATGTGGATCGTTCTACCAGTCGTGTCACACACGCGTCTGGCACCGTCCCCCCAAACAGACAGGATTGTATGGCAAACGGAAAGAACTCCAACATGCAGCAGCAGGACGGCGAGCTGCACCCGGCGCAGGTGCTGCGCAGCGGCCACGACGTGGGCTCGAGCGCGTTCGCGGGGGGCGTGCCGCCGCACAAGCGCATGCGCAAGCCTATCGTGCGCAAGAGCGTGGACCCGAACGCCACCTTCATCAACTACGTGGTGCAGCGCAAGTTCGTGACCGCGCGCTCGTATCGCGCGCACACGCTGCCGCCGCACTCGTTCTTCAAGCGGCAGATGCTGCCGCCCGCCGTGTATTCGGGAAGCGACGACCTCGCGTCCTGCGTGTGCACCAAGTTCTGCCGCTGCTCGACGAACAAGCAGCGCTGCCCCGTGAACTGCCTCACGTGGACGCCTGAGGGTCGGCGGCTGATCACGGGCAACTCGGTCGGCGAGTTCACGCTCTGGAACGGCCTCGCGTTCAATTTCGAGACGATCCTGCAGGCCCACGATGACGCTGTGCGCGCGATGGTGTGGTCGCATAATGACAACTGGCTCGTGACTGCTGACCATGGTGGCGTGATCAAGTACTGGCAGTCGAGCATGACGAACGTGCAACTGCTGCAGGGCCACCGCGAGGCCGTGCGGTCGCTCAGCTTTTCGCCGACAGACTTCAAGTTTGTGTCGTGCTCGGACGACGCGACCGTCAAGATCTGGGACTTTGAGAGCGGTCGCGAAGAGCGCGTGCTCACAGGCCACGGCTGGGATGTCAAGTGCGTTGCGTACCATCCGCAGAAGTGTCTGCTCGCGTCCGGCAGTAAAGACAACCTCGTCAAGATCTGGGACCCCAAGTCCGGCAACAGCCTCAACACGCTGCACGGCCACAAGAACACGGTGTTCAAGGTCGCGTGGAACGACAACGGCAACTGGCTGCTCACGGCAAGTCGCGACCAGCTCATCAAGATCTACGACATCCGCACGCTCAAGGAGTTTGCGACGATGAAAGGCCATGCGCGCGAAGTAACGTCCATCGCGTGGCACCCGTGGTACGAGCGCTTGTTCGTGAGTGGGTCCTACGATGGTTCGCTCATGTACTGGGAAGTGGGGTAAGTATCCTGTTTTTTGCTTTCATCATGCGCTCTTGTGTATGTGCTGAGGTTATTAAACATGCGTTTATGCATGTTTATAGGAAAGAGAATGCGCTGGCGTCGATCCCACAGGCCCACGATACGGCTGTGTGGGATATCCAGTGGCATCCAGTGGGCCATGTCGTTGCTACGGGCAGGTATGTTTGTTGGATAGCACATCAAGCATTGATCCGCCAAAGGCTGCATATTAACACTCTCTTTTGCGTAATTTTCTATCTGCAGCAACGACCACAGCACCAAGTTCTGGTGTCGCAACCGTCCAGGTGATCCGATGGACGACAAGTACAATGGAGGGCAAACGGTGCTGAACGAACCAGATGCCATGTCAAGTGAACCGTCTCGGGTTGACCCCAGCGAGGAGTTTCTTCCTGGGATGGGCGATGGTGCGCACAACAGTATCCGCGCTAGTGCGATCAATGCCGCGAGCTTCAACGCGTTTGCGACTCAGAAATCGTTCCACGATGGCCACGGGCAGTCTAAGATGATGGGCAGTGGTGCTGGCTCCGGTCGTCGGCCGCCTCCGGAGTCGTACACGTGCAACCGATGTGGTACCAAGGGCCATTGGATCGAAGACTGTCCGACGAAAGACCAGTCTCAAGTTGGTAGCAATGGCCAGATGGTGCGCAAGGTGCCGCCCGAGGGGTACTTGTGTAAGCGTTGTAACACACCCGGCCACTACATCTCCGACTGCACACAGCCGAAGGTGCCTCCTGCGTCGTACACGTGCCACAAATGTCGTCAAAAAGGTCACTGGAAGCAGGACTGCCCCATGGACTCGACGATCAGTGCTGCAACAGCGACAGCTGCAGCGATCGCGGCTGCGCAATCGATCGCAGCGAGCTTAGTGCCTCCTCCACCCTCCCAAGTCTCGTATTCATCGCTTATGCCGCCACCACCGCCGCCACGACAGATGCAACCTGGCATGATGATGGGCGGCCCTCCTCCTCCTCGTGCTATGATGCCGCCGCCTCCCGCTGCCATGATGGCGGGCATGAAGCGGGCACGGGACGACATGCCTGGAAGCTGGCCACCTCCACCTGGTCCGAATGGAAGTGGCGGTGCACTCCTCGGGACGCCCTTGCAACAACAGCAGTATAACCAGCAGCAAATGCAGCAACCCGATTTGAAGCGGCCTGCAGTCATGGGTGAAAGCAGAGATCCGCGACGGCGTCCACCTCCTGCGAGCAATCCGAACGGTGGTGGCTATGGCCGTCGATAAGGAATTATGGCAAATAGAGAACATGGACATTGGTGTAGCTCAGCTGCAAGGTAAGCGACTGTGGTTCGAGGAAGTAGGTGGGCAGTTGAAACAAAGTATCGCGCACAGAAAGGACCACAATATACGAGGACATGCGTGAATTGTGTTGGACGTTGTCAGTGACTTTGCTTTCGCTTCGTCCCACTGAGCGTCTCGGTAAGATACCGGTGTGCTGCAGTTCAGCACCGGTGTCCCATCTCCACAGCATTGCTCAAGTGCTGGTTGGTGTTGTTCTTGGTCATGGCACGATTGACGTCGCGAATCGCTGCGCGTGTGACGGGTTGGATCAATCCCGAGGGCAGCAGCGGAAGGAGCACTCGGATGGCTCGCGGCGCCGAACCTTCAGCGCATACCCTTGCTGCAGCACCCAAGACCAAAGAACCAGACAAGTTGTTTTGTGCTGCGGCTGTCGGAGCTGTGGAAAGTGTCCTGTGGTGTCTTCAGAATGGATACTCAGTTCACGACCGCGATGAAGACGGCAACACGCCTCTTCATCTGGCTGTTTACAGAGGCTTCGACGACGTCTTGGATATCCTCGTTGCACACGGCGCCTCTGTCCACGAAAAGAACGATTTGGGCGAAACTCCCTTGTTTATGGGGGCATGGCGTGACCGCAGAGACATCGTGAGAAAGCTTCTCGAACTTGACGCACGGGTTCGTGAACAGAACAATTTGGGGGAAACCCCTCTATTTTACGCTGCTGAAAGCGGCAAACTCCGAATTGTGGATATCCTGCTCGCTTACGGTGCCTCCGTTCGTGCTACAAACAATTCAGGGGAAACGCCTCTGTTTAAAGCTGCTGAATTCGGTCGAGAGGAGATTGTGAGAGCTCTACTGAATTATGGTGCGCTTGTCAACGCGACGAGCGATTTGAATGAAACGGCGCTGTTTCGCGCAGCTAAGGGAGGGCATGTCGAAGTCACTTGCATCCTCATCAAATGCATGGCTCTTGTGAACCATTCAAGTCAAGAAGGAGACACACCACTCATTCAAGCTGGACGTGAAGGTCATATGCAAGTCTTCCGAATCTTGATTGAGGCTGGCGCCTCGTTGCAAGTCCGGTCGTGGCGCGATGGCGAAACCCCATTAATCTCAGCAGCGCGCTGGGATTACTTTCCTGTCGTTGAATTGCTTACAAGCTCATGTGGAGATTTGGCTGACAACGACACTTCATTGTCGGGTTCGCTGGAGACAATTCTTGGGGTATGCTCTTCAACATATGAGTTTGAACCACTAATGACACACCTTGCCGAGCGTTTGCAGTATATACACTCGCAGCTACAAGTACAGGATGGGATGGCGAGCCCCACAGCCACAATGACCGCTGTTTTGTATCGCTTCTGCAGATTCGTATTCCAAACCAAGAGCAAGCAAACACCTCTTGACCGATTCCTGGGACGACGAGCAATCACAACCAAGGTGCGAGATTTTCACGACGAGCTCGATCACTTCTTCGAGTTGTTCCATCTAGATGCGAGTGGTCAACACGACTGGAAAATCGAATGGGAGGCACGCCGCGCAATGCAACGAAAGCACTTTGAGAAGACGGTGAAATCAAATGATGCCCTAATTCGCGGATTTCACGATGCCAAAACGCAGTATGACGATGCTGTACTTTTACAGTACGAGCTACAAAGTGGGGCTGGCGAAAACTCTCTGGATGACTCGACTCTTCTTAGAAATGTACTCGATCGGTATGTACAAGTGAATGGGGTGACTGTGATTCCAAGCGTTCACAATTGGTTCATATCTCCTGATGACGTGGAGTTCCATGAGTGGAATAAAGTCAAGTGCGAGCCCTTTGTTCGAGTGTATTGTGGAACCTGGCTGAAGACAACAGTCACGATTGGATCCATTACTTGGTGGAGCCGCGAGGACTTTGTGCAACGTGCATCCCGATGGTACCATCTTAGTCACCCGCATGTGCTGAAACTACTAGGTGCATGCCATCTTGGGCAGCATCCGTTCTTCGTTTACGAGTATTGTTCGAACAGAACAACACTTCGGGAATTTCTGGCTGCCGAAGAGAATCGCCACTTGGCCTGGAAGTGTTTGTACAAGGTGGCACTTGGACTTCAATATCTTCATCAACGAAGATGTGTCCACGGTGCAATTCAGTGCTCCAACATTGTGATTGGCCCAGATTATCAACCAAAAATTGCTGGGTTCGGAGAGAACAAGGAACTAGCGCGTGAATATCAAGCATCAATCGAGCCAAAGCAAAAAGAATGTGCGGAGCAACACATCTCACACGCATCCGACATTAAAGCTTTTGGTATATGCATATTGGAAGCTTTGGCTGAACAAGCCCATCGGGTTGATGAGATTGCCAATGGTATAAGAAATGGGACTCGTGGAACCCATTCAGTTTTGAATGACGCACAATGGGATTTAGTGCTGAAAATGTGTGCAAATAATCCAAGCGAGCGCGTGTCGATCTCGTACGTTGTGGATCACCTACAATACTTTGCTTTCGAGAAAGACGACGGTGCTTGCGAAACGGCGGAAGCTGAGCAATCCAACACAGCAGCACAGGTACACGAGCAAGTTTTCAAACTTTGATTTGCCTTGCTTGGGAATTTGCGCGATGGTCTTAATAACTCTTCTAGCGTTTTGTTTCTTCCGTGTTGTGCGATGGAAGGATGTCTCGACTCCAAGCCAAACCGTCCAGGATTTCGTCTTTCTGCAATTGAGTGGGACTATCAAAAGCGCTCTTGCAATGATCTGGTCCAAGTGCCAACTTTCTCCAGGAGTGGTATGGATGATACAAAAAGTGTACCCAGCGCTTGAGTTCATATACGACCACATTATCGAATCAGGCAGTCAGCCCACTGACGTGGCAGTCACACGATTTTGTTTCTTGCTGGCGCGTGCTCAAGACTACCTGCGCACAGCGGTTTCAGCCACATCTGTTGCTCGCCGTGCTCGAAGTCAAAAAGCAGCCGATGTGAACCGTATTCTGTATGCTGAGCTCGATCGAATTTTGGACTTGCTCGAAGTACCAAGCGAAGATGCGATTCGTTCCTGGAAACAAGACAGAGACGAAGCTGGCATGCAAATGCGTGAATCTGACGATGCTACCAGCACCGAATGCTCAGTTACTAGAGAAACAATAACAAGCAGCGACACAGTTGCGCTAAGACATTACGATACGCACAACGTCTCATCGCTCACGCGCTCCAGTGACAACATTTGGGATCGATCAGGCCGTCCTGTTGGCGATTCACCTCCGATATGGCATTTGGCTCTTCGTGAAATCGTCTTCCAAGTAAGCGATGTAATTGGAGAAGGCGGATTTGGAAAAGTATGCAGGGGCGTTTGGCTCGACACTCCTGTCGTTGTCAAGTTCATGGGCTACGAAGAAGACCCAGGCACAGTGAGCACTAGGCTGCTACTGCACGAAATACGGGTATGGTGTCAACTCAATCATCCGCATGTCGTTAAGCTTTTTGGGGCCAATCACATTGGCAAACGCTACTTCGTCTGCGAGTATGCCTCGAACGGAAACTTGCTAGCGCACTTGCGAAAAAGAGAAGACAATCGCGAGGCAAGGTGGCGGTCGCTTTACGAAGTAGCTCTCGGTGTGCAGCACATGCATTCGCTCAACATCGTTCATAACGATCTCAAGTGTGACAACATCCTGGTTAGCGATCGAGGAGATGCGAAGATCATTGATTTTGGGTTGAGCTGTATCCCAGACGTTGCCGAAATCCAAGTTGACCCAAAGAAAATGGGTGCGCTGCAGTGGAAATCACCGGAATATCTCAAGGGAGAGCATCCTGCGATCGCCACCGACATCTACTCGCTGGGAATGTGCATCCTAGAGGTTATGACTGATGATATTCCTTGGGGAAGGAATATGATCGACGCTGTCGTTCGCTTCAGAGTGAAGCAAGGGTTCATTCCCAATCGCCCAGAAATAATGAGTAACAAGCAGTGGAATCTGGTCGAGTTGATGACAAAGACTAATCCATCGCAGCGTGTGAAGATAGCGTTCGTCATTGACAAACTAAACGAGATCGTCCTGGACGAGACGAGAACAGCTAGTGCCACCTCCAGCCTGGGGATAGCCCCCAGGACATCGCTTCCGCTGTAAACGCTTTTTGCAAAAAGCCCGAGTATCTAGATGTGTATGGAGAGTAGCCTTCTTGTTAGCCCACTAAAAGATGCATTCTGTCGCTGGCGTTATTTGCTGCCACACATAGGTCGTCCACGCCATGCTTAAGCAATTGATCCTGCATCTGAAACCCGTCCCTCAAATATGGGTGTTTTGGTCGACGCATCTGTCGCAAGTCAATCCACACCAAATAGCGAAGCGACGCGACGTCTCCAACACCTGGATCTGCTGCTGTTGATTGTGCGAGATAAATTATCTCTTCGATTCAGCAAAGCTGATGGAGGACGTGTTTGCACTGCGGAAGCCGTCCCACGCTCTGCAACTGTGTATTGCGATCGCTCGCACAGTGCTCAGCGTTGCCGAGGTATGATCACAACATCGTTCCAGTCTGGTGATCGTATCTCGCCATTACGAACAGAATTCCACATTGACTGTGACTTCGTTTTTCTTTTGCTGTGCATGCATTTTTGCGAATAGGGGGATGCAAAAGACGACGGCACCTTTCGGTCGTTACTGCTGGATCAACCTGATCAGCTCCTGTCAATGATGCGCTCAATTACACCGCCGTGGATCTCAGAGGAAGCCCACGAGGCGATCTGCCATGCGATGGAGGACGCCGCGTACGATCCTACCACAGCAGCGCGTGAGAGCGAGTCGGGCTTGTTTCTCGATCTCCATGCGATGCTCCTGGAGCTGCGAAAGCAACTAGAAGGAGGTTCTAACTCACAGTACCACCGTTTGTGGATTTCATTTTGCCGCACACACTTTGCTTCTCCGATGCACTTGCACTTAGAGTACAAGGTGCATTGCAGCGAACTCAGGTTACCCGCGAACTGCATCACCATTGAGCGCGCGCCGACCTCGGCTGATGGCAATGACTCGGTGGCCGACCGCTTGCTGTACACACGCACGATGGATTCGTGTCAAGGCTCCAACACGAGTCGAAGCAGCAACAACGACGCACTGCAAAAATGCGACGCCGATTTTCTCGTGCTCGGGGCTATCGGCAAGGGCGGTCCCGCTGTGGATCAAGTCGGGCATGTGCCGCGTGACGTGCTGCTTCGCATGACACCCAGCGACTCGCACCTCCTGATTGTTCCACCGGCGCCGATCAACTCCATGGTGTGCAAGCAGTACGTGTTCGTGGTCGCCGTCGACCGGTGTTCCGACCAGGGGATCCGGTGTCTCGACGCCGCATTCGAGTTGATGCGGACAACGGACGCGCCGCGAATTGTGCATTTGTACAAGACACCGATCATCGGGAGTTACGATGACCAACCGTTTGCAAAGTACCACGACTTGCTCACTACCATAGCCCAAACCAGCAAGAATCTCACCAGCACCAGTGGAAGCAACTCGAATAGCAATAGCTACAGCGCCAACATCCTGCCACTGGCGAAAGGTTCTACAGTCGCAGAGAGCGTGCAGGAGTACGTGGCCACACACAACGCGTCGTACTTGATCATCAGAAAAACGGGCGATACAGCAGCTGAAACACCCTCGAAGGCTGCGCAGGAGGCAAAGCGCATTGACCACGTAGCATCAGCACTGCTTTTCTCACCGAGATGCGCAATCTACGTCTGCGGATAGCATCGCGTCAAGAATATCCCAAAGGCATGAACAATTGCAGGCAGGTAGACAAACCGCAGCCCCGTCTTGCATCCTTAGAATCGTCTCCATGTTTCTCGCAGCTGAAGCGCGAGTCGCACAGGAAAGAGGCATCTGCGCCGTGGCACTGGCACAACACCTCAAAATATGGCTTGCGCTTCATTGCCATCCTGGTCAAAGATTATTTAGCATTCAGAAGTGATCTATTGCAATCCGCGCTGTAGACACATTTACACTCCTAGATGAATTCGCAATGAAGATTAGGTAGGAGAATGGATATTGTAGGTCACGAAGATGAACCTAAATATACCTCACCTTATAAAGATAAAGGCTTGCGCTTCATGTCTTTGTGTCTTTGTCATCTCAGGCCACGCTTTCAAGAGTGCACTGTGTGTATCCATTTGCGGCAAGCCATGCACACGAGAGCTTGTCGCCATGCTGTCGCGCAATCATGCGCATATGGAGTGCATAAAAGCGCGCGTGTGGTGTTGCTCTGTTATCGCAACATTTGTTGCTCCATTAGCGCAACATTTGTTGCCTGTTTGCTTTCTTTTCGGTAGTTTCTTTTGTGGAAGCATGGTCCAAGCAGCGGGTTGAAGTTGCGACAGACGACCGGATCTTGCAAGCAGTTGTAAATAACATGTTTCAACCAAAAAGTGCACGGATTGTCTTGCTCTTTTGCTTGGGTTGAATAGATTGTACTGCATTGTGCTCGATTTAGACAGTGTAAACCACTCGCTGAGCGTAACCCTTGGCACAGTGTTTACAAAAGTGGGACAGTGCGTGCTGGTACCTTGACTCTGCAGCCTGCAGAAAACAGAGATGGGAAGAGAGAATAGGGGAAAACTATCGCGCATCTGATCTGCTCACGCCAGCATCAGATGCAAAATCGCCAGAGCCAGATTTTTCAGACTTTTTGCAACTCAAAACCGCACAAGTCGAACTTAACGACCTCGCTCTGTCGAGCTAGCCACCCGATGTGATTGGAATCAGATTTACCAAACACAGAAAGCCACAAACACCAACTTAGCCATGGCATTCTTTTGGCAAGTTGCCTCTTGTTGCAGTCCCATCATATTCAATGCTCTTTTCGTCAACCACACACCTGAAAGCCAAACGACAAAATCCTTGTGGCGTATACCTGCATATGCGAAAAATAAAGAATATTATGGACACACACGTGGATGCGAAAAGGGATAATTGCTCTTGAAAAGGGGATCCTTTGGAAAAAGTAGGAGGAGGTAAAAGGAAGGAGCCAAATGCTCAGCTGGCGAGTTCTTTGCAGCTGGAACCAAACGCCGTGCATTCGTCGAACCGCGAAAGAATCAGCAAACTGAGCAATAAATTACATCGACTAAGACCCCCTTCTTTCCGTAATTCTTCGCGTAATTTTCGCCAATGGCTCTCGCATCACACAAATTGCATCCGGACACAACACTCCTGTTGGAATATCATCTTGCGACTCTTCCATTAATTACTTTCTGCAATACGTAAACTACATTTGTTCCTTTCCTCGCATCGAATGGCCTTTCTGCGTGCTTTGCTTGCAGGCTCTTTTCCATTTCTTCCTCTTGTCGTGCGGATGATGTGTGTGAGTTTGTGAGGGAAAAGAAAGCAGCAATTTGTATTCCGCCCCCTTGCGCTCGGTGCTCGTGGGAATCTCCACAACCTCATCGCCTTGCACACACATTCGCGACGCGCAGGCTCATACAGGTATTAACATTCGCCATCCCCATCCGCACACCCGACAAGCATCCTCGCCACCTTCGACAAGTGTCAGGACTTTCGTTATATTACGTCCCCGCGCGAGAGATTCAGCGGCTGATACCAAGTACCAGCTGATACCAACTTTCCCCTACCACACGTCGTAATCGCTATTACGCCGTCTCTCTTCTCTTCCCAGACCCCGAGGAGCTCATTTTCGAAGAACAAGGAGGCGGAATGAACGGCTCGGTGGCGCCGCCGCTCAATGTGGCCGTGCTCACGCAGTCGCACTCGTCCGCGTACTCGACGTTCAGCGACGACGGCAAGCCCCACCAGCAGCAGTCCCAGCCTCAGCAAGCGCCGCGTCGCGTCGTGATGCACCCGACGGGGAGCGCCAGTGGACGCAATGGCAATGGCGGCAGCATCTCGATCCTGAATCCGCACTCGCTCAACTTTGGCAGCGCGAATGGCAACGGTGCGGGAGGAGGCAGCAGCAGCGGCGCGCTCGTGAGCTCGCATAACAGCTATTCGCAGCAGCAGCAGCAGCAGCAGGCGCCGACGATGACGATGGCGAGCAGCAGCAGTACGACGCCCATGTCGTCGGAGAACGTGCTGCTGAGCGGCTCGCTGCACAAGCGCGGCCATTTCTTCAAGACGTGGCTGCCGCGCCACTTTGTTCTCTCCAAGACGTCGCTGAACTATTACCGGAAGAACCCGTTCGCGACCGGAGTGCTGAAGGACCACGAGCGCGCGCAGCTCGAGAAGAAATGGCTCAAGGGTGAGATCTTCCGCAGCGACGTGCTGCGCGTCGAGGCGACCGAGTTGTTCAAAAACCGCCCGTACTGCTTTGTGGTCGTCGTGCGCAAGCGCACGCGGCGCTCCAGCAATGTCAGCGGGTTCACGTGCATCCCATCCGTCCACCACAAGGAGAGCAGTCTGAGCAGCAGCAGCAAGAAAGGCAGCGACGACGGCGCCGTCGTGCTGTACTACATCCAAGCGAGCCGCGAGCCCGAGCGCCAGAAATGGATCCAGACGCTCGAGCGCTGGATCGACGGCGAGTGTCCAGCCAAGATCGGCCGCAATATCCTCCAGTACATTGTCAACAACGAGTACAGCAGCTACCGGTACGGCCAGAAAGTCGGCGACCGCTATGGCTCGAGCGGTGGAGATTCGTGGACAGGAGGAGCTACGGGAGGCAATATCTCGCCAGCGGCTCAAGCCGGCCGCACGGTCGAACAGGATTTCCCCGTGCTCGCGAACCTGATTCGCGATATGAACGAGTGCCAGTCCGAGGACGAGATGATCTACATTCTCGACCAGATCTTGGGCGAAGTCCAGGATGGCGCCTCGAGCGCGTACATCAAGAAGCTGATCGCGTCTGCTGGTGAAGTGAAGCTTGAGTCGAGTCCAGAGGTCTGGACCGTGCACGTCAAGTTTGCATACGCCAAGATCATGAAGGCGCTGCGGTCGAAGTCGAGCATGAGATCAGGTTCCATGCACAAGCCAACGGGTGGACGACGTTCGCCGCTGAGTTCATCGTCGTCCAGACCGCGGCTTCTGGGTGCAACGACGCGTCAGCACTCGTTCGGCATTGAGAGTGGCGCTGGAGACTGCGCGTCGGCGGAGGAGAACACGTCGTTCCACAAATTCTACAAGCTCGGTCGTAAGCTCGGCTCAGGCGCGTTCTCGGTCGTGCACATCGCGACACACCGTGAGACGCGGAAGCAGGTCGCCGTGAAGTGCATCGCGAAGACGAGTCTCGCAGATCTGGACGCCAAGGCACTGAAACAAGAGGTCGAGATCATGTCGAAGCTGGATCACCCGAATCTGGTACCGCTCTTGGATTACTACGAAGAGGATCGGTATTATTTCATTGTGACCCCGTTGTGCACCGGTGGTGAACTGTTTGACGACCTCGTGAAGCGGAAAAGTTACACGGAGGAAGACGCGCGCGTGTTGTTAGGCAAACTCGCGAGTGCGATCCAGTACATTCACTCGCGCGGCATCGTGCATCGCGACCTGAAGCCGGAGAATATTTTGCTGAAAACGACTGCACCAGGTGCGGAAGTCATGATCGCGGATTTTGGATTTGCGCGTTCGATGACGGGTTCGCGTCGTGGCACGGCATGCGGTACGCCGGGGTACGTCGCGCCTGAAGTTGTCCAGGGCCGTCCATACGGTGCGGAAGTTGATTGCTGGAGTCTCGGTGTGATTCTGTTTATTCTGCTATGTGGATACCCACCGTTCCCAGGTTCAAACCATGCTGCGATCTTGGACAAGGTAGTGAATGCCGATTTCGAGTTCGAGTCTCCATTTTGGGACCACGTGTCCGAAGACGCGAAGGATCTCGTGTCGAAGCTGCTGACTGTGGATCCAGTCAACCGACTCAGCGCGGCCGAGATCTTGGAGCACCCGTGGATGAACCCACCGACGGGAGTCGCACCGGACAATGGCGAAGAGAAAGCTGGTCTGGTGCGTGTGGGCTCGACGGATTTGCTGCCGGCGTTGCTTCAAATGCGCAAGCACAGCTTGACTCACGAAAACCCAAAGATCCGACCCTCGGACATGAACGTCGACGCATTGGAACTCGGCGAACTCTCCACGGATGTCGACGTCGAGCTGCTCGACCGCGAACTCGGCAAAGTGTATTCTTTTTAAGATGTAAAGAAGATTTGGCGCACGTGGGAGGGCAAGCTCAAAGTCAAGGGGGATCAACATATACATTATTTGGATGAAGAAAAGGTACGAGGTTGCTGCTGACAAGAAAGGACAAAAAGAAAAAAATGTGGCGTTTGTTGCTGTATAGGATCGCACTTGGAGGACAAAGTGCATGGGTATAATAACAAGACGAAGAATATATCACAAGAGAAAACAAAATGGCGAGTGTCAACCAATGTTCCTGTGTATTAGCTGGTGCCTAGAGCCCCATGTCTTCGGCGGCTTTTAAGGCGCGTTGGGTCTCGATCGCTTCGTTGGCCATAAGATCGCAAAACGCATTAAAATCGAGGACGGAGAGCAGAATGTGGAGGTTTGTGATGTCATCAGCTGAGATCTACGGACATCAGCGCAGCAGAGAGATGGTCGGAATTTCGAAAAGCGTTGTGCTGGCGAACAATTGAAACAAACCTGTTTCTGACGAAGAAATTTGTCGACGATGGTCTCGAAAAGCTGTTCATACTCCTGATTTTTGTGGTAATGTACGAAACAAGAACGAGAATATGAACAAGAGCTACAAAGGTCAAACATCTGCGCCATCCAGTGCGACACCCGGCAAATCAAACAAATTGGTGATGTGCCTGGAATATGTGATGCACGCGATGACTTTTCTCATCGCTTTCGCTGTCAAAGCCAACAAACTCGTCGGCGTATCTACAATGCACAAGTCCACGAAATAGAGTGAATAAGGGTTTTAGGCATATGCCGTTGTCAACTTGACGTGCCTTCGGTAGAATACTTGGTACTTCTCTTCAACGTCATCTATCCACAAGAGAGCCCAAGGATCAACATGACACACTCTCGTGTTCCCAGTCAACTCCTGTATTTGCAGCTGCTGACGTATGGATAGAAGATATCAACGTACGCTGATCGCAGAATGAGACGAGTCGCGCAATCAGCGCATCGGAGCTCTCGACGGTGGGCAGCACATCGTCCATGGCGATCAAGAAGTTGCGACTCGTGAGAAACGACCAAGTTAACTCGAGGAAAACAAAAAAGGTCGCATGCTGCATCACATTTTTCATGTGAATGCGAGGTGACACACCAAGAAAACAAGCCGATAGCAAGTTGCAACCTACAACATGCTACTTTGACTCGGAAAACCAAAACCAACGCACAAAAGCAAATCTAATTTACTTAATCTATCTCCAACTGCTGGGCTGCTTGCGGCATTGACTTGTTTCCTCCTCTCTCACCTCATGCCAGCTCTTCGACTTCTCTGAATCGAACTCTCGAAGCGCGCGACTTACATTTGGATCTTGCTGAAGTACTGCACGAGGCACAGATTGTTGTGCAAAAGCTGCTGCAAGTGTTCCCACTGCTGCTGCTGCACGTTGCAGAGCGCATCGACTTGTTCTAATAACGCCGCGTCAGCAACCAGCAATTGCTCGTGAAGCTTCAGGAACCGGTTCAAGTACGCCTGGAGCACCTGGAAGTTGCGCTGCGTCGCCATTTCTTCGCGCAAAAACGTCAAAAACAGCGCCAGGATCGCTTTGCCTTCGTCGTCAAAGTCGCCCATGCAGAGCGTACTCATCTCAACGTCCACAGCCGCCGCCGAGAGTGTCTGCATGTACAGCGCGACGCTGTGGAAGCGCGTAAACTGCATCGGACCAGTCTTCTGCGACTCAACTGGGTCACGCTCAGAGGTCTCGACGAGCAACGCCGCCAATTTGCAACGCGACGTGACCATGCCCGTCGATTTGATGATACGCGAACCGCTGGCAGGAGCAGCACAGGCTTCCTTCTCAGCTTCTTCATCCTTCTCCGCATCATTCTCATCGTCGTCATCTCCCCACGCTTCGTCATCGCTACCAACGCCCCAACCTTCCATTTGCACATCGTCTTCATCATCAGCCTTGTCATCCTTCTTTGGCGCGGCAGGCTCGGGTCTCTTTTCCACAGGCACGAACGTTGGCTTGACGTCGTCCTTGCGCATCGTCGGCAAGAAGAACGGCGCTTGCTCAGGCGCCTTGGGTGGTTCAATCGGTTTGTTGCGCTTCTTGATCAACTCGAGATTGAACAGCGATTGCCACAACGCACGCGGCGCCGTCGAGAGCGTGATCAGCGAGTGACCCAGTGGCTCTACTGGACCAGCCTCTTCAGTGGAAGACTCACCCTTTGCCGAAGGCTGCTCTTGCTCGTCGTGGTTGCCACCATCGACCGACAACTGTGGGTTCTTCTCCGAGCCAAAGCCAAGCGCATCGGCGTTGTCGACTTCGTTCAGTGGCACCGGCATGTCCATCAACGTCGGTGCCTGTGGTTCGGTGTCCAAGAACACGTCCATGAAAAAGCCACGGTTCGCCCACAAGTAAATACCCACATGTCCGACGTGCGTCGTCGCGATGAATTCGCCCGTGGATGAGACCGCGAGCCCCGTCACGGGCTTGTGGAACTTGATCCAGTCGACACACTTACCCGTCGGCAGATCCCAGACGCGCAACGACGCATCCGCTGACGACGAGTACAACCAGCGCGCATCACCGCTGAAGTGCATGTCCGTGATGCGGTGTGAGTGGCCCTGGAAGCGACGCACGAGCTTTCTGGTGCTGATATCGTACACACGGATCACTTGGTCGTCGCACGCAACGCTAAGCAAGTTGCTGTCGCGGTGCAATTCCATTTGACTGATCGGCGAATCAATGTTCAGCTCGTACACGAGGCAGTGGTTTCGGAAATCCCAGTACTTGAGCTTGCCGTCAATGCCACCAGACACAACGTTCTGGTTGAGCGCATCGACGACAACAGCACTCACTGGCCCGTCGTGCGCATGGTGGGCACTCATGTCTTCTTCAATCGCTGGCGTCGTGCCTGGCAGCGTCAGACCACGAATCAGCTTTGGCTTTGGGGTCGCCGCTGTCGGGAACGATCCGCGCTTCTCACCGGATTGCATGTTGTACTTGAAAATCGCACCGCCGATGCTACCGACGAGCGCAAAGTTGCCACACGTGCTGATCGCAACGCACGTCGCTTGTGTTTTCTGGCGGCGCAAATCTTCTTCACTACCGGGCGTGACGCGGTTGCTGGGGTCAAATTGGCGCAAGATCTGCTTTCCGATCGCACGGCGTTCAAAGCGCCAGACGTACGCAGCCATTTCGTTTTCGTGGCACGTAACAACGTTCGACCAGTCGCGTTCACGGGTCTCCATGGCCGCGAATTGCGTGATTGGCGGGATCTTGAGATCCTCGACGCGCACGTTCATCTTCTTCGCCTTCTTCAAGAGCGGACCCTGGGACAACTCGACACTTTGCTGTTCTCGCGCCGTGTGGAACACGCGGAACGCACGGTCTTGGCCAGCCGAGAGGATCTGGCAACACGTTCCATCCGAGCCATCGGCTGTCGAGAGTGTGTTGTTGCCGTAGTAACGAATGCGCGTCGGTGGCGCGCGGTGGCCCTCGCGAGACTTGAGCAAGCGCGCCGTGCCGCCGTTAAGGTGGTCAAAGATCCACATCTTGAGCGAGTTGTCCGTGCCACTCGAGAGCAGAATCGGTTCATTTGGAAGGAACACAAGCGACGTGACCGCGCCGTCGTGGGCACCGGCAATCATCGACTCCAGCTTCTTGCTCTGCAGATTCCAGACGGCGATGTCGCCCGTAGAGGTACCCGAGACCACCAGTGGCGCCTGAGCGCCCGAGTCCGTGCGGAACGAAATCGTCGTGACCTTGCTTTGCTCCTGTTTGAACTCCATCACGAGCTTATCGAGTTGCAAGTGGTGCATGATCAGCTTGCCGTTCCCGAGACCGATGCCGACGACATCGACGGCGGGACTCTGCTCCAAAGACGTGATCGCCGAACCCCAGCCTTGAAATCTGTAAATGCACTTCATCGTGCGCACGTTCCACAATTCGAGCGCGCCGGTCTCCGAGCCCACCAGGATCTTGTTCAGGTACGTTGACGGGTGCATCATCACCGACGGCATGAAGTTGCTCGAAAACTTGATCTGATTGATCAACTCAAACGTCCTACAACACAAGCATAGAGACAAATGAACGTAAGCCAAAATGAATGCAGAAAGCGGACGGAAATGTGTACGTACTCGAGGTCCCAGATGCGAATGGAGCTTTGGTCCAAGGAGAAGAGCGTCGTGCCGACGGTGAGCAGCTGCTTGATGTCGCTCTTGTGGCCCACGAGCGTCGCGATCTGGTCCACGCGCTTCCACACGATGATCTGGCGGCCGCACGCCGTGAACGTGAGCTGCTTCTTGGCCAGCACCTCGAGCGCCGCGATCTTCTTGGGCAGCTGCGGCGACACGAGCACGGGCGTAAGCTTGTCGCATTTGTACACGACGAAGGACTTGCCGAGCGACGCGGTCGCGAAGCTCTCCTTGCCCATGCCGTACCAGACGATCGGCAGGTCGTCCACGATGAGCCCGATCGCGCGGAAGCATTGCAGCAAGCGGCTGTTCTGGCAGCGCGTCAGTTGCGCGTCTGCGGCTGCGGGCGCCATGGTCGCGTTACTGAATCACAGGCTCTTGATGCTGATGGCGGTGCTGCTGATTGTCCACACGCACAGACGCAAGAGGTTCGTTGGTGCTGCTTCTGCGCCTTTTAGCACCAGCCAAACAAAAATGACTGGAAGCAGGTTATGAGCCCGTGGTACAGTGAGAGTTCTTTCAAGTACGATTTTGGGAACTTAGCGCTGACAAGAGCGAACTTAACGAAGGGGTTGCTGGGGAATGATGGTGCCTCAGTTGCAATATGATGCGTTGTCTTGGTTCATTTACAGAGGGTACTGGTTGTCAAGGTCATAATAGTAGGCAATATAATAGCAGATGGATTTTGCACAATGTCAAGATTTACGGTATAGTACTTTATGCAGGATATGTATCCAAAAGGCATGAACAAAATGGCTACATCGATGCCTGCCATCAGTTGAGCTTGAGCTTCCTCCCAGCAGAAAGCCACAGCAGACACAGCCCTGCTACGCATACGCCCAGTGCAGAGCGCCATCCAATTGGAGCGCTGCCCTCAGCAGCAGACATATCTATTTGCGCCTTAGCTACTGCAGCCTTTGCGGCAGCATCCCCAGGCGCTTCAATGTCACCGTACGTGAGCGCGCGCTTCTCGCCGACTTTGCCCAGCAGCACGCGTGCGTGCTCATTCGCCAGGAAGCGATTTGCAAGCGCTTTGCCCAATGCTTCCGCGTCAAACCGGGGACCTGAAATAGCGTCTTCCACGCGGTGCTTGCCGTCGCGCGAGAGAACCGTCGCACGTAATGTGAGTACGTCGTCGTCCAAGGTCGAGTGCACACCCATAGCGATCTAAACAGCCAAGCAAAACGGTTAGTGCAATTCTTATGCTGCAGTATACTTCGAATAGAGAAAGCAACACACCTGGCATCCACCCTCCAGGTGGTACAGCAAACTTCGCTCGGCTTTGCAGAGTTGCGCAGATCGTTCGTCTTGCATTTTGGAGAGCATCTCGAGCGTCTACAGGCAACAAAGGAGACGAACGGCAAGGCATCAAGAAGAGCGCTAGATAGGTGACATTCCACAGTTGTCCAAGTGACAAGCAGTTCCGGTTTTGTTTGTACCTCTTGGTCGTCGCCGCGGCACTCGATGCCGATGCTTCCTTGGCCCACACCGTATCCGAATGTCTCAACTGGGAGGAGCTGTCAATAAGAACACACATTTTAAGCAACCCTCGTCAACTTCACTTGAACTTTCACCGTGAAAAAAGATTCGAGACTTTCGTCATTCCGGTCATCTTACCTCGTCGATGCGATCGCCCAGACCACCGCGACGGAAGCCACACGCAGCTACGATGATCGCATCGTACTCTCCGTGCTCGTCCAGTTTCGCCAGACGAGTCTGGATGTTGCCGCGAATCGTCTTGATCTCAAACGTCGGGTACTGACTGCGCAGCAAAGCTTCACGGCGCAACGAACTGGTTCCGACGATGCTCCCCGCCGGAAGATCCTTCAGACACTTGATGCCGTTCTGCTTGTGCTTTGGGTGGATGATCGCAGCGTCTTCGGGGCTTTCACGTTTGCAAATCGCTCCGAGCACGAGACCATTAGGCAGCGTCGTTGGCATGTCCTTCAGTGAGTGAACGGCGAAGCTCGCTGTACCAGCGATCAGAGCTTCCTGCAACGCGCAAAGCAGAGAGCATGCATTAAGTGGATCAGGTGGAGGGAATGAGATATCCAATTCACTCAATAGTAGAGTGCTTCATACCTCCAGGCTCTTGGTGAAGAGTCCCGATGCCGTGCTCGTCCCCAGCTCGCTCAAGTGACGATCCAGGACCTTTTCAATTCGCACATATCGACGTGTAAGAAGAACTAGGTGGATACATAACCTATCATACCATCCTCCATTGTACGAAACAACAAAGCATACCTGGTCGCCCACTGTGTCTTGCTGCCCAACAACAAAGTCAATGTCCGGGTAGATTTCCTACGTTTTTATGCCAGAAAAGCAGAGCAAGAGCAACGCAATCGCCACCACCAGAACCAGAGCAATCGCAGCACATCGCAGTCATAGACACACACATAGCGTCACTATTAGTAAATATGCGCACAAGGTCACTCCATAAAATACAGCAAGCCGCTCATGTGTACCTGCAGCATGCCGATCACTTCGTTGGTCTGCACCATCGCCAGCTGCGACTTGCGCGACGACACGTAGATCGTCCGACGAGGAGTATGAGTTGTCATAGTGCGGATGAAAGATTCTTGGTGTGTACAGTAGATGGCTGTGTGCGTGGAGAGTAGATTCAGTTATGTCGTTTGTGAACTAGAAATCGCTTCGGGCATTGCACATCTTCGAGCACGATTGACTGCATTTGATAGTCAGCAAGTTGTCTGAAGCGAGGCACACGTTTGACCAATTCGTACTCTCTGATTGGCTACTTTCCACTATCTATGAACGAATCCACTTGCACTTCTTAAATTACTGTATGATCATTGGCCATTAATGCAACATCAAGTCGACTTGATTGGTCATAAATGGAAAAGAAGCCAGAAGTTCTGACTCCGATTCGAAAGGTCAGGAGAAATGGGTACAGAAAGGGTCAAGTCTCACATGACACATTCGTGTCTGGGGAGGTGGATAGAGACGCCATCCGTGCTTCCAACATCGACTCAGGACTGGCACCCGCAGCACGAAGTCCCAGCCCATATTCTTGTCGCTTGGTCACTCCACCATGTGAATCAGCATCGAATCATTGGTTTACAACGAAGCCACATGATGGAAACCATATGGCACACCTCTGGAATTGTGTAGATGCTCTTAGTTTCATCCTGTGTGATTTCATTTGCCCATGGGTTTGTTTTTACGCTCTGTCAATGCGCACATGCCCTAATTTGCAGTAGCAGCGGCGGCCGCCGCCTCAGCATCGCCTGGTGTCTCAACGTCGCCATACGTGATTGCACGCTTTGCTTCGCCTTCGTGCTTGCCTAAGAGCGATCGCGCATGCTCATTTGCAAGAAAACGCTGAGCGAGTTCGTGACCAAAACACTCGACTTCAAAGCGTGACCCGGAAATCGAATCTAGAGCGTTGCATGCATCAACAACGAGGTGGAGAGATGGTGTCAGTATTCGAATAGCAGCTATTAGAGCAGCAGTATTTGCACGCATGTTGTACTTGCCTTGCACTTGCTGTATTCCGTCTCGAGAAAGGGTCGTAGCCGTCAGCGCCAGCGAGTCGTCCTCGCCACTTAGAGTGTGCGTGAGCAAAGCACCCTACATTCGCGTTCGATTGCATCCATTGTGGGCAAAAGCAGAGAAACAAACCAGAAGCAGGACAACGCATCAAGTTTGCACCTGCCTCAAGACTCTTGGTGAAGACGCCTAGTGCAATGCTCGATCCCAAATCGCTCAAGTGCCGATCCAAAGCCTAAACAAAGTGCGGCAACCTCCATTCATTTGTGCATACATTCGGCAGCAAGGTCAATGGTGTAATTAGCTCCTTCGATTGCCGTACCTGGTCACCAAGCGTACCTTGTTGGCCCACGACAAAGTCCACGTCTGGGTAGAGCTTCTGCGCATTGTGGACGTCAGCTCTTTGTGTTTACAGATCAAGCAGATGCAAAAGAGCAGACGTGGAGTAACCTGAAGCATGCCAATCACTTCCTTGGTCTGCACCATCGCCAAATGGGACTTGCGCGTTGCCACATACACTCGCTTTCGGTCAGTAGTATCGTCCATTCTTGTTGTGTGCTGCTCTGTGTCTGTATCTTCACTTGAGTTGTGCGCACCAGCTGTCTAGTCTTGAAATGAAGGTATCAAGACTCCACGTGTGTCATGCGAGTCGCCACCTGACAAGAAGAAGTGAGTCTCGATTCTCTTGTGCCACCACACCATGCACTAATCAGATTTGATGGGTACCAGAACGAAGTGATCAAGCAATCTGCATTCCAGTACCCGAGAACAAGCTGTCTGGCGATGTGTTGCTATGAACGAAAATGCATTCAAAGCACACACATCATTGAACCGATGCGAGGCAAAAGAAGCAAACTGCAGTTCAAGGGGAGAACATGTTCCTCTCATATCCTCCCACTGGACCGACAAAATGAGGCGCATACCTAGAAGTTGCAGGAACATGCCCCCTTTGCTGAGCCATTGTCGCTTCAAAACTCGACCAAGTTGACCAAACACGAGGAGTGACCAAGACACCCTCGTCCGCAGTTGTCAACGCACACTTGAATATTTCACTAAATCCCGTCGGTCATTGCCGTGGCAGGTTTTTGTCTTCGGTAGGATCATCGTGTCGAATGATAGCAAACAGAGCATTTATTCATCATCTTCTCTGAGCCAGGCAATCTAGACGTGGGACTGAGCTCGCTGGAAAGAAGAACATGGCAACACTGCACAAACGTTGCTGATGGTCGCGCATAGAGTCCAAGAGCACACCGATGTACTTGTGGCTCGAACGATCGCGTAAGAGCCTAGCTCCATGACGGTGAGTCTCGCACAACCGCAAGAAGAGTTCAACGTACGTCGTGGTGTATGCTGTGCACCCTTCCGTTCGATTCTGGTGGAGCCACTTTACGACATCCAGGCGGTTGCGGAATGCTGCACCATCCATGGCTGCAACGGAGCACACTTCACTGCGATGCTCACGCAGCCATTTGACGACATCCAAGTGGCCACGCGAAGCAGCGCCGTCCATTTCCCTCGCAGAGCATCCTTCGTGGCGGTGTTCATGGAGCCACTTTACAACGTGCAACTGACCATTTTTGGCCGCATTGTCCATCGCACCCCGCGTGCGTCCCTCGTTTCGATGGGAACGAAGCCATCGCACGACGTCAAGACGGCCGTTTTCGGCTGCACATCCCATTGCTGCATAAGTGCATCCTTCGCTTCGGTTCGCATGAAACCATTGCACGATTTCGAGATGGCTTCCCTTCGCAGCTAAATTCATCGCCCGTGAAGTTGATGTTCGTGCAGCCATTGAACCACCGTGAGGCTTCTCGCATCGCGTGGGTGGCGAACCCTGCCGAGGGGTAATACACCTCGCAAAGCCGCTGGACCATCTGGAGGTTATCATGTCGAACCGCAGTCGCATGATTCTCTTCAAGCGTACGCATAGCAACTGTGGCTATTCGGGAATACCCACAGGTGCAAATCCTACATTCATTTCCTTACCACTGAGTCAAAGTACAACACGTTAGACAGGACACTCCCCGCTTCAACATAATTTGTGCGAGTCACAACGCGAGACTGCCAGCGGCTGCACAAAGTTCATTTCTTTATCTAGCAATTGAGCCATCTTGCATGTGGAACTCGGGGACTTTTTCTTGGTACAAAACTATAGGAGTGAAGCGAAGTTGTTGACCGCGTAAACCGGAAAGGAGAGGCACGCAGCTAACCCACTAGTTGGCTTCCGGCGCAGACGCAGCGGCGGCAGCAGCAGCAGCATCGCCCGGCGCTTCAGCGTCACCGTAGGTGAGTGCACGCTTCTCGCCCACTTTGCCCAAAAGCTCTCGCGCGAGTTCGTTTTCCAAGAAGCGTTGGGCAAGGACTTCGCCCAAACCTTCTGCTTCGAAACGAGGTCCCGAGATCGTTTCTACGCAGCAAATATCAGAGAAAGATCATGGTTTAGCCACGGTGGCAGGCAACAAAGAGAGGAAGTCACCACTGTGTACCTCGAATGCTCTTCTTGCCATCGCGCGAGAGAACGGTCGCAGTGAGTGTCAGCGTGTCTTCTTCAATGGTGGTGTTCACGCCCATCGCGATCTTGGTAAACAAACGAAAAGAAAGGCTAAATAAGCATCACAGTACACAGCAAAAAACGTTCAAGGCATATAAGACTTACTTGGCACCCGCCTTCGAGATGGTACAACAAACTGCGCTCGACGGTACAGACTTGCGCAGATTTTTCGTCTTCGATCTTGGCGAGCATGTCAAGAGTCTGCAGAACCACGAATTGAATGAATACAAGCAGCGTCAGCTCCTTCCCACAACTCTCATTTACAGCGTCATCAAACAATTAAAACAAAGAGCGTACCTCTTGGTCGTCGCCGCGGCACTCGATGCCGATGCTTCCTTGGCCCACACCGTATCCGAATGTCTCAACTGGGAGGAGCTGTCAATAAGAACACACATTTTAAGCAACCCTCGTCAACTTCACTTGAACTTTCACCGTGAAAAAAGATTCGAGACTTTCGTCATTCCGGTCATCTTACCTCGTCGATGCGATCGCCCAGACCACCGCGACGGAAGCCACACGCAGCTACGATGATCGCATCGTACTCTCCTTGCTCGTCCAGTTTCGCCAGACGAGTCTGGATGTTGCCGCGAATCGTCTTGATCTCAAACGTCGGGTACTGACTGCGCAGCAAAGCTTCACGGCGCAACGAACTGGTTCCGACGATGCTCCCCGCCGGAAGATCCTTCAGACACTTGATGCCGTTCTGCTTGTGCTTTGGGTGGATGATCGCAGCGTCTTCGGGGCTTTCACGTTTGCAAATCGCTCCGAGCACGAGACCATTAGGCAGCGTCGTTGGCATGTCCTTCAGTGAGTGAACGGCGAAGCTCGCTGTACCAGCGATCAGAGCTTCCTGCAACGCGCAAAGCAGAGAGCATGCATTAAGTGGATCAGGTGGAGGGAATGAGATATCCAATTCACTCAATAGTAGAGTGCTTCATACCTCCAGGCTCTTGGTGAAGAGTCCCGATGCCGTGCTCGTCCCCAGCTCGCTCAAGTGACGATCCAGGACCTTTTCAATTCGCACATATCGACGTGTAAGAAGAACTAGGTGGATACATAACCTATCATACCATCCTCCATTGTACGAAACAACAAAGCATACCTGGTCGCCCACTGTGTCTTGCTGCCCAACAACAAAGTCAATGTCCGGGTAGATTTCCTACGTTTTTATGCCAGAAAAGCAGAGCAAGAGCAACGCAATCGCCACCACCAGAACCAGAGCAATCACAGCACATCGCAGTCATAGACACACACATAGCGTCACTATTAGTAAATATGCGCACAAGGTCACTCCATAAAATACAGCAAGCCGCTCATGTGTACCTGCAGCATGCCGATCACTTCGTTGGTCTGCACCATCGCCAGCTGCGACTTGCGCGACGACACGTACACCGTCTTGCGCGGCGCAGCAGCAGCGGCCGACAGAGCAGTGGTGGCAGTGGCATCAGTGGCGACGGGGGAGCTCATGGTTTCCTTTGTGCTTCAGGTGCGTCTTGGTTCAAAATGTGCGCTTGTGTCGCATTCGCGCGTCCTGCCTCACAACTCCATGCGCTTTCGGGCCTTATGATTGGCTCTTATGTTTAAAATTTGCATCCAATCATAAACATTATGTAATTTAACTGGACAATAATAAGTTATTTTGTCCAATGAGAGATGTATTTATGTGCTTTGGATTGGATGAAAATGGGGAGTGCAATGCGGGGTTGATCTGTGGATGTGTATGGTGATCGAGGCAAAGCATGTGGATGATGCGCAGTGCGACGGCGCGTCTGCCACACGTCGCGGCGGCCTGTGGACTGCGGGACGCAAGCACGAAGCGGCTGCTGCGTGCGCACAGGCGTCGCTACGCTGCGCGTGATGGCGCGAATCCCGTGACGTTATCCGCACAAGCAGCAGGACCATGGCGATGGCTCTCGACGGACGCAGCGAACAGAGCGCAAGCGCCGACGACGACGCCAATGGTGCAGCAGTACTTGGACCGCAAGAAAGAGTACCCAGGTATATAGCACGCATAGCAGGACACGCTCTGTATGTGAATCTATCTATGCATGGAGCTTACGAGTGTCTGTGTTGTAGATTGCATGCTGCTGTTCCAAGTCGGCGACTTTTACGAGTTCTTTGGCAATGATGCACGCCGAGCTTCTCATGTACATGCATTTTTGAGTCCTGCTTGGCAAAGAAATCGCACATGAAGCCTTGCTGATGATAGATGTTGGGTCTGAATGCGTCTCGTTGTAGCTGCTGAACCTGGCGCTGACAAAGAAATCCAAGCAGGCGAATGAACTGGAGGAAATGTGCGGGTTCCCGCTGACATCACTCGACTCGTATGTGGAAAAACTGGTGCGTAGCGTGTATATGGAGAACCCTCAGTATGTCGCTCATAGTCCAGTGTCTGATACCCCATGTGTTGATTGAACTCGTGATTAGGTGATGCATCATGGCGTCAAAGTCGCAATCTGCAACCAAGTCGAGGTCCGTGTTTAGACGTTTGCAATTCCAACAGCTACCTTGGTTGCTCGTCTTGCCTGTGAGCATTAATGGTGTGTGGTTTTCTCTTCTTCTGCTGTGTTGTGCCATTCCAGAGTGCTATCAGCGCCAGGAAACGAGGCTACAAGTCGCTCGTGGACCGCCAGGTCGTGCGGATCGTCACCCCCGGATCGCTCGTCGAAGACACGATGCTCACTCCCGATGAGAACAACTATCTGGCGTCGCTGTTTTACGACGCGAAAGGGAGTAAGTGGGGGCTTGCGTGGGCAGACGTCTCGACGGGCGAGTTTGTGTCCACGACCTCCACGAGTGAGAAGCTCGCGAGTGCGATTTTACGGTGTTCACCCAAAGAAATTCTGCTTCCGTCGGATATGGTGGAAAGAAACGGATCATTACGAGACGAGGTGAAGGAGCTACTCAACGCTGTAATCCCGCTTGACTGTATGAAGACGTACCGGCCAAGCGATAGTTTTTGTTCGACAGGGATCAAGTCGCAGTCCAGAAGGAGTTTCCACGACGCTGAGTTGGCAGCATTGGATAGCGCTGAGCATGCTGCTGCGTCTGCTATTGTGGACTATATTGACTTCACACGGACCAGCGCGACGTCTCTTGTGAGAGCACCGCTTCACGTCGAGTCTTCCGACCACATGATCATTGATGCAAGTGCCTGGAAAGCTCTAGAGGTGTCAAAGGTACGCAAAGCGATGTCGTTACCGTGTGGCTTATGCATGGGAGATGCGGTTCTTAACAGTGGTCGTTTCCTGTGCGCTTGACTCAGTCTCTAAGTGGGTCCAAAGGTTCGAGTCTTCTTCATGCGATTGACTCCACAGTTACTCCCGGTGGCTCTCGTCTTCTCGCTGTACGTGCTTGTGAGGGAGTTTGCTTTCACGTAGAGTCAAATCTGTACTAATCGGCCCTGTTAACGCATTTCTTTGCCCGTCTCTAGTCGCATTTATCGTCCCCACTGATGAATCTGGAGCATCTCGAGAAACGGTTGAACGCCGTCACGCATTTTTTCACACAGGAATCCTTACTTCGCCAAACGAGAAAACAACTCGCTGAAGTGTTCGACATGGAGCGAAGCCTCCAACGGCTCTCGATCGGCATCGCGACCCCCAAGGATCTGAAGAATGTGGCGACGACGATCGACGAAGCAAAAAAACTCGCAACATTGCTAGAGAAGCACGACCAAGCCAAGCAGAACCGATTGGGAAATGTGCGTAGGATGCCTGCGCTCTTACAAGAGTGCTGCGGGCACCTCTTTTCTTCGTTTTTGCCTTCGCATTCGAACCACCAGCGCGAGAAAATTGAAAGTGTCGCTGCAGAAATCCACGCAGCACTAATGGACGATTTCACGGCACTGAATTCCAAGAACGAGTTCGTTCGCATGGGATATTCCGAGGAACTGGACCATTGGCGAAGTGTCTTGCACCATGATCCGCAGTCGACACAAAAGCAAAAGTTGCAGGAAAAGTATCGGCAGCTACTCGGCTCCACTCGATTGCGCGTCGTGTACCAAGCCGAGAAAGGGTTCTTCATTGACATCCCGCATGAGGAAAACAGCAAACTCTTGAAGAATGAGGCTAGCAGGCACATTCTCGGTGATATGACAATGATCCAGTCGTTGAAAAACTCGGTGCGATATCGCACTGACGAGATTCGCGATCTCAATCGTGAGCTCCTTGAAGCATCTCAGGAAGTGATTCGAATTGAAAACGAGATTTTCGAGTCTTTGCGCACGCAAGTCCTCGCGGTTCTCGACAATCTGCAAGCCATGGCAGGTGCGATTTCACACATGGACGTCGTGTGCTCGCATGCGCAGGTGGCCCTTGACCGAAACTTTACACGGCCACTCCTGGATGCCAGCCGTGAACTGCACATTGAAGACGGACGCCATGCTGTCGTGGAGGCGGCCCACCTGAAGGGGAAAAACTCGCGAAATCAGAGTATGCGTGCGTTCACGCCTAACAGCCTGCATTTTGCGCCATCGTCGCCACAGTCTGGGTCGTGCTGGCTGCTCACGGGGCCAAATATGGGTGGCAAAAGCACTTTTCTGCGTCAAAACGCACACTTGGTGATTCTCGCGCAAATGGGGAGCTACGTGCCCGCAAAGTTTGCTCGCATTGGGCTGGTCGACAAGCTGTTTTGTCGCGTGGGATCGGCCGACGACTTGGCGTCGGATAAAAGCACATTCATGGTGGAAATGCAGGAAACGTCGACGATCCTGACGCAGGCCACGTCGCGATCGCTGGTCTTGATGGACGAAGTCGGTCGTGGGACGTCTGTGAATGACGGGATCGCGATCGCTGGCGCAGTTCTCGAAGCGCTGTGTGAGAAGCAGGTGCGCACGTTATTCGCAACCCACTTCACTGCGCTCAGTGAGCTCGTCGCGGATGCGTGCAAGAGGGAGATGCAGCTGCATCGCATGGAAGTGCTGGAGCGACGCACCACGGCAAGCAGCAGCACGCAACTAGTGTTCTCCCACCGCGTTGTGCAAGGTCTCGCGCAGCAATCGTACGGGATCAACACGGCAGCGTTGGCAGGGTGTCCTGCACCCGTCGTCGACCGCGCGACTGAGCTTCTCGATAAGATCTCGTCACACAAAGAGGAAAATGATTCGTTGCGCAAGGCCAAGATAGACACACACGAGGCTTCGCAACTGCAGGATATCCTGTTGCGTCTCGAGTCAATGAACGGGGAACCACAGCAACTTTCATCTGAGGACACTGCGACGATTGCAAACGCCGTCCGAGTGCTGCTACAGGATGCGAAGAGTGAGTGAGGTAGATATAAAGACACACGGTGCTTGCAACAGGTTCTGATGGCCACGTTTGAGGGATGCGTGTACCTCGCAAGTAAGTACACTCGACGGAAATACAAAAACTTGAGCTTGCTGACAGTTTTGCTTCCCAGGTATACGATCACGGAGACCCGTTCCTGTGCACTTGGACGGTCGTGTGCGCCGTGATCCACTCCTGCATCGCCGATGGCATCGGTACGGCGCGCCGTTCAGCTTCGTCCCATAATAGCAGCACGTCTCCGTTGTCACTGACCGCTGCGCGTTGCTGCTGCATGCTGGCAAAGTTGGCTTCCACGTGGCGCAGAAACGGATCGGGCGGACGTACATGGTGGTGCGCCACGTAGTGCCAATACGCCTCTGGCCAGCAGTACACGCCGTCAGTCATCGTGCACGCGCCCATGACCTTTGGGTCCTGCTGCGCGACGACGCAGTCTGAGAACCGGCAGTAGCTGTACGCGAGCTCATGACTCTCGACAAACGCGCCGTCGGTCAAGTACCACTGCAGCTGAGGCAGCAGCGCCGCGCTCGCCGCCGCCCACGTGTGGTCCACGAGCTGCAGGGGATCGGCGTATCCTCCGATCGCGTCTGCTGTCGCAGCGTCGCCTTCGCGGTCGTGCGCTTGGCACCAGAAGCCGATCTCCACGAGCATGTGCTTTGGCACCTTGTCATCAACCAGCTGCTGACACAAGAGAGGAATGTGCTTAAAGTTCGCATGGTTCTCATCATGCGTACTTAGGGACCACACCCAGAACTCACCCCAACAGAACTTTGAGGATGGCTTCATGAGAAAACGATCGCTAGCAGCGATTTTTGAGAGCAGTAATGCCCAACACTGCCGACAAACTAAAAGCTAGAAGCCGTCAGATAGCTGCACGACAATCGACTGCATGGGCTATGAAAGGTTTGCGATGAAGAAGGGAGGTCATTTCGAAACCGAGCGACTCGAAGGAAGAACATTCAACAAATGCTTGCAAAGTTGCCATTATTGCCGAGATACAAATGAAGCTCAGGAAATGCAGTCAGTCTCCAGGGCGCACTGTCGCGCTTTCTTGAAAGGATATATCATTCCTGACGTTTAAGTTCGTGCTGGACCTCTCAGACAGGAAGTATTCATGCAAGAAATGCAGGTAGCTCATCAGAGATACACAAAGGGATATGATTGAATTTCGTTACTCGCGACCGGCATCCATGTGAACCAGATTCTGCTCTGTCTTCCTTGCGTAGCGCCTAGAGAACGTAGCTCACTTCTCGGAAGATGGAGTGAAGCTCAAATTCCTGTTGGGATACCTCTAGAAAATCAACTTCGTCGTCCGCCCCTGCAAACATATCTGTCTTGCGAATGTCCACCAGCATGTTTCTGTCGCCAATCCATAAATTGTTCGGGTCCACGGAGGCGACAACTGGAGCCAAGTGGCGAGGTTGATACGGCGTCACATTGTCCTGGAACGATTCAATCGTGCGGATCGTCTCGATCGAGAGCGGACAGCTTCCAAAACTCACCGTATCAGTTACCGTCGCCACCTCGCTAGCAGGATCTCGCCGCATCATGACGAAAAGACAGGCAAACCGCATATCGATCCGGCGTCGAGGGAAAATCTTGACGAGCACCGCGAGCTCGAGCTCAGGAATTTCGGCAGAGTAGCTGCTGCATGCGTCCAAGCAATCCTGCACAGAACGGTTCGCTACTTCGGCGAGCACGATCGTGCGAGGGCGAGAGGGGATTTCTCCGTTCAGCGACACCTTGGGCTTCGCGACAAGACAAATATTACTGTTACTCGGATTGTGGCATGGACACCAGCAGCCTTCTTGTGGAACGAGCAGTGCGCTGGAACCAGTCGTTATGAGCGATGATGGGTGGACGACATGAGGTTGTCGACTGGATGTACCCATCATGATCTGATGGTGGAGTTCCAACGTCAACACTTGATTGACACGCTCTTGGCGCGGTGTCTGAGTCTCCGCAATGCCGCAAGTACGGCCGCCACAACGGCAGCGACTCTCGTCCTCCTCCACCGCCATTCCTTAGCGCCTTAGCTTTACTTTTTCAATGAGACGTGATCTTAAATGCTTTGCCGATTGTGTGATGTGGTTTTGACTAGAAGTGAGGAAAATGGTTTTCTGGTCTATAGCCGGTCTGATGAGATTCTGATCAGAATCTTGAAGTCGCACAATGACTCGACAGTATTCGTCCTGCACTCACAGCGCCTTCATCAAAATACAAATTCTGGTCATGAGAGATGCATCTGATCGCAAAATACGTGTTACAGAATTTGCCCCTTCTCTGTTGATGATCTACGCTTGCTACTCACTGTTCTGTGGATATTTACATCCACAGTTGTTATGGGAAACAGACTTGCTCCAAACTAACGACCCGCACGATCGAATCGCTCCCTAGGAATGTGACGCCGTACCAGCCGAGCGAGCGACTTGCCTCTAACATGACCACGAGCCCTTGGATGCACGATCGAAGCATGCTGGTGGAAACTGCCACGGACGCATTTACGGGCTCTATTGACTTCAAACGCCAGCTGGCCAAAGGGAAGTTTGGGACACCTGGACCACAAGGCGCTCTTTCGAGAGGTGAACTACGTTTTGCGAGCAATATACGCAGGGGTGGTAGCGGGTAGTGAGGTGGTAAAGGCTGCATGATGCATCCGTGAGCAGTTGCAAAAATGCAAGATAGCGCTGTGTGTCGTTGACCGTATCTGTGTTGTATTTGTCAAATACTTCATACAGCTCACGGTGTTTAAACTACAACACAGATCCATTGCAATCACAGGTATAGTCGACGCAATCTTGAGAACACTCACGACAGCACAGAACCAAGTCGATTTATGCGTGCTCCATATGACCAGATCTGGACGCACTAAACACACTCCACTCTCAGAGATCACGTCCGAGGCATCCAAGCGATTCTCGGGCGCACTTGGTGCCGCACAAACTGAAACACCAGCGACAGCATACCCGCGTCCATTAAACGCCGCGCCGACTTCGCTGCCGACTGGTGCGTCACAACACCCAGGAACGCCGCCTTGCGATCCATCGGCAGCGGCACGAGGCGGAACTGTTTCCGTTCGTACGCACCTTTCAGGCGACGGAAGGCAATCTCGAATTTGGCGAGGTAATCAGGGGATGGTGGTACCATCGACGGGAGTTGCACAAGAGTAAGGCACTTGTTCGCAAGCAGAGCGCTTCGCAACGTTGGCAGATGGTGCAGCCCTCCCAAGTGATGCAAGCATGTGTATCAAGTGTTGACGTTGGAACTCCACCATCAGATCATGATGGGTACATCCAGTCGACAACCTCATGTCGTCCACCCATCATCGCTCATAACGACTGGTTCCAGCGCACTGCTCGTTCCACAAGAAGGCTGCTGGTGTCCATGCCACAATCCGAGTAACAGTAATATTTGTCTTGTCGCGAAGCCCAAGGTGTCGCTGAACGGAGAAATCCCCTCTCGCCCTCGCACGATCGTGCTCGCCGAAGTAGCGAACCGTTCTGTGCAGGATTGCTTGGACGCATGCAGCAGCTACTTTGCCGAAATTCCTGAGCTCGAGCTCGCGGTGCTCGTCAAGATTTTCCCTCGACGCCGGATCGATATGCGGTTTGCCTGTCTTTTCGTCATGATGCGGCGAGATCCTGCTAGCGAGGTGGCGACGGTAACTGATACGGTGAGTTTTGGAAGCTGTCCGCTCTCGATCGAGACGATCCGCACGATTGAATCGTTCCAGGACAATGTGACGCCGTATCAACCTCGCCACTTGGCTCCAGTTGTCGCCTCCGTGGACCCGAACAATTTATGGATTGGCGACAGAAACATGCTGGTGGACATTCGCAAGACAGATATGTTTGCAGGGGCGGACGACGAAGTTGATTTTCTAGAGGTATCCCAACAGGAATTTGAGCTTCACTCCATCTTCCGAGAAGTGAGCTACGTTCTCTAGGCGCTACGCAAGGAAGACAGAGCAGAATCTGGTTCACATGGATGCCGGTCGCGAGTAACGAAATTCAATCATATCCCTTTGTGTATCTCTGATGAGCTACCTGCATTTCTTGCATGAATACTTCCTGTCTGAGAGGTCCAGCACGAACTTAAACGTCAGGAATGATATATCCTTTCAAGAAAGCGCGACGGTGTACTTGCTCTCTCGCTCTCGGATCTTGTTGTTCGGTGCTAATAACAGCAACTCAAAGCAAACCGTTGTTACGAGAGATGATTTGAGGAGATAAAAACACACTCACACACACAGCCGTCGTGCGGAGGGAGTGGGAGAGTTTCCAGTGTAGTCAGGATGCATCAAGCCTGGTCTCGATTTTCGACAGGTTCTCGCACGAATGGGCTAATCGTGGTTTCATTGTTTTCATCACCGAATTTGGCGATGCAGCAAACAGCGGAGTTTTGGCGACTTGAGGCTGCCGAACACAACTCGATTTGGCTGGGCACAACGCCTTCATCAAAATGCAGATTTTGGCACAAAAGATGCATAAAATCGCAATTTATAGAACACACTTTTTGATCGAGCAAAATGTCCAAAAACGTATGACAGTCAGTATTTCATCCTGACGGACAGCCAGCAAAATTACTTACTAAAATGTCCACCCTCCTTGATCTATACGTCTAACTTTTCCACGTCGTACTCTTCGACGTCGACATCTCAAACGGGAAAATCGGCGCACGTGGTGAAACTGTGAGGCCACGGCAAGTCGAAACGGAGATCTTCCCCTCACTCAGCGTCTGCTCAGCTGCAGCCGTGCCATCGAGGTCGACAGCCGTGACGGAGAGCCACCCGAAACCAGGAAGCTCCAGCTCGACAACAGTCGTTCGCTTTGGCTTGGACGCGTGCTTGGACTTTGTTCTCACGTCCGCCGTGATGTAATCTTTCAGGTACACATTCTGTGAGTGCGCCAACGGGCCAGTGAAGCTGAGCGCGTCAAGTCCGCGTGGAGGCGACAAAAGTCCTCCCGCATGCTTCAAGTAAGTCTCTTCCGCCGCTGTTCAAAGAATAAAGAAACACATGATGCTTTAGTACAATGATCACCATCGAGTTGTTGACAGGTTTACTTACTCGCTGTCTTGGTGAGATGACCGGGCAAGACACCATACCACGTCAATAGCAGCATGCTCTTGTCGTTGTGTCCGCCCATGCTCTCGTAGTCGAAGCGAGCAAGTGCGCCAAGGAACAGACTCCGTCCAGGCTCGATGCGGTAAGTCGTAGCCTGTGCTCAAAAGAAACAACATAAACACACGGCTAAGAGAAAAGAAGAAATAGGCGCTGCGGACACGTCTGAGGTAGCTGCTCACTTACCGGCAATTGCTTCGCCGGAAAGACATTCTTGAGTTTTGCTGACCCGTCGAGCGCAAGCACTTCGATCAGTTTCTGACGCTTCGAGTCCGTGATCAAGCCCGGCGTGTCCAGAATATTGAACAGCTCGTTGTTGGAGACCACAGGGAGGTACTGCACCGCGAGCGTCGTGCCTGGAAGCGGCGACGTCGTCATTTCACGGTCCTCTTGCTCAGCATCGTCGAACATCTCTGGATCTTCGCCTTCGAACAACAATCTGTCCGTAATCGTCTTGGCTGACATCTTCACGGCGGATGCGTTGCTCTCCTCTCCAGCACCCTCTTGCTTTTGACTTGATTCACTTTCAGCAAGTGTGGCGTCATCGATGTTGAGCATCGCGATGGACTCGTCGTCCTTGAGATCGTGCATGGACACTTCTGGCAGCTTCATGTACTTGCGGTGGTTGTGCTGCCACTTGCGGTCGACGAGAAACTTCATGAACGAGTTCAAGAACGTACTTTTCCCGACATTGGCAGCGCCAACAACGCACAGATCCCGGCCCTTCCGGTGCTTCTTTACGTCTTCGATGATCTCCTTCATCCCGATCCCCTTCATGGCACTGATCAAGTAGATTGCAATGATGTTTTCGATCCCAGCTCCCCTGCAAGTGAGGAGGTAGCAACACAACAAATACAGTCAGTCCTAAGCAACTCACCTACTCGCACTCGCACACACAAACAAAAATACGTACTTGGCTTCGCTCCGAATGCGGCGCATCAATCGTCGGATCCCAGACTTCTCTGGGATCAAGTCGCCCTTATTCACCACGAGCATCACCGGTTTCTTGCCAAACACGTGGCGCGCCTTAGGCAGCAGACTGCCCGAGATGTCCAGGATGTCCACCAACTGGATCATCAGCATGTCTTTCGAGCGCAGCTCCATCACGCGCTTCTCGTACTCCTGGTACGGCATCTTCGTGTCCGAGATCTTGCCGTACTGTGTCATCTGGAAGCACCGCTCGCAGCGCAGCTTCTTGAGGTCCTTGATGTGGGTAATGTTGTTGAGCAACTGCTTGGGGAAGTAGCCAACCTTGGACGCGTCCTCATACTGCAGCTCGATGCCGCAGCCGCTGCAGCTCCACTTCTCCATGATCTCCAGATGGCTCAAGACGCGCTCGATCTCGATCGGCGTCGTCTTGGTCACGCGCACCGACGACGACGACGACGAGTGTTTCTTGTACGGCGACGAGCAGCATGCTGACGTGCTGTGCACGAAGCGCGACGACGCGCCGAAGCTGCTGCTCACCACCAGCGACGATGCGGCATATGGCGACGCGGGTGACTGCACAGACGCCCCGAGAAGGCGGCGCTGCTGCTGCAATTGCAGTGACTCGCTGCGCGGCACCCACGAGCCGCAGACTCGCAGCAGCGAACGGCTTTGGCGCAGCATTCCGTGACGCTTTTAAGCGGCAACACGCAACCAAGCATCAGGGGCCACTATACGAAGCGATTTCCACATCCAGAAGAGTGAACGTAGCAGCAACAGGCTTGTAAAAGGAGCAGGTCTGATCACAAAAGAGTGATGAGAGATATACAAGGCTTCTAAAAGGTTGGAATCCAGTACTTTGCTGCTGGTAGAATGATGGTAGCAGCAACAGGC
This sequence comes from Globisporangium splendens, assembly GCA_006386115.1. Taxonomy (NCBI): domain Eukaryota; phylum Oomycota; class Peronosporomycetes; order Pythiales; family Pythiaceae; genus Globisporangium; species Globisporangium splendens. Next base: position 264,453 of record VFIW01000047.1, on the reverse strand, counting down.
TTGTAATGAGGGTAGATATAGTATTCGACCTTTCCGCATTTGCTGCCTAAAGAGGCAATATGGCGGACCGATTGCACCAGGAGCTGCTCGTGATCCCCGGACTGGAGCAGTTGGTGAGCTATACGATGACACTGGCTGCGGATGCGCCAATGCACTCACAACTACATGCGTGTGTGCTATCGCGTGCTGACGCTCTGGTGTCCATGCTGCTGCCTTTTGTGTGTGCGAATTCAAGTCGCAGCTGCAGTTGCGGGAGCTGGTGTGGAAGACCAAGGAGCAGGTGCTGCTCGCGCTTTTCCAGGAGGTACGAGCATATTTGCTTATTGAATGTTCACACATGCTCCTTTGCCGATAGAATGCATAACAACGTTGTTCGTACGTCCCTTCATGTGGTTGGGATTGTGTTCACTACAGCATGCGTCATCGGCACCTGTTGTGGAGGCATTGCAGGTGAAGATCCGCGATCGAAAGTTTGAGCGCCGCGCTGAAAAGCTAGAGAATCTGTGCGTGTGTGCTTTGGGGGATTGTGGTGCATTTTGGACGCGCGTGTTTGCTGATTATTTGTTGTTGCTGGTGTTGAAATGTGCGTAGAGACCGAGATGCTATTCGAAAGAAGGAGGACAGCTTCCGCTCGGATGTCATGCAGATCGTCGCTGTTGAGCTCGCGGTAGCCTCATGAAGAGCATGTACCTGGCCGCAGCGTTTATATAGACTCACCCCATGTCTGTTTGTGCCTTCGCTGATGAATCATAGCGACTCGGTGCCCCAGCGATGATCACGTGGCAGAAGCTGATTTTCGACTCGGCGTGCTGTGCGCAGGCGTTTCGCTTGCTGCTGACCAAGATCAAGTCTTCTCGTCGGATCAGTTCGTCGACCATGCCAGGTGCGACGAAACGAGCTCCATTGAGCAAATCCAAGCAACCGCAGAGTGAAGAATCCGAAGATTGTACGGCGGATGGTGCTGATCGAGAAGACGAGCCAGGAACGCCAGAGTCTCACTTGCATTTGCGTGAACGGGTGAACTTCAAGACGAAACTGAGAAGCACTGCTCGCCAATCCACATCGTCGTTTGAAGGTGCTGGAGGATGGAATTTCGACACGTCGCTCAGTCCGATGGAGTCTCGCTCGTATGATAACAACAATGAGAGGCGCGACAAAGCAAGACCATCATCCAGCCCGCGAACCGACACAAATACAACATTTGATCGCCGAAAAGTCACCAATCAGTCTTCGGTCGTGGCAGTGAAAATGAAGAAGAACCAGCTCCAGAGTCTTCAGCACGAAAACGCTACTTTAGTCGATGAGAATGCGCGATTAAAGGACGAAGTCGCACATTTGGAAGCTCTCAATGTTGTTTTACAGAATAATAACAACGTGTCAGAGCCTGCATCCACTTTCGACGATCGTCGGATGCGCCTACTGCAGGCGCAAAACCTGCAGCTTCAGCGCCAAATTGGCCTCCTCCAAGACGCAGTTGTGAAACATCAAGAGACCGAATCCAACCTTCTCGTTTCCCTAAATCACTGGCGAGAGATTGTTGAAGCTGGTCGCCGAGAGGCGAAAGAAGCAGGGGCAGAGGAGAATGGCTGCGGCGAAGGTGGCAAAGCCGTCAAGTGGATGATTGCTGTTCCAGAAAATCTCATGGCTGAGCTCAAACGAGTCGAAGATCAAATTTACAGCGTGAGCACGGCAGCGAACTCGGCATTCGAGTCGAAACTGCGAACAAGTGGTTTTTCCGGTTCGTTTCTCCGATCCTCTGCAGATTCACTGCGAATGGCAGATGTCCACGGCGATGGAGTCCGTAGTGTTGGGCATTTGAGGCTGGATCGTGTGAAAGTACTGGAAACCAAATTGGCACAACTTGGGAAAGCTTTGGATCGCTTTGCTACCAGCGTACTGGATATACATTCGCCGCACGTGGGCACTGGCAGCGAGAATAGCCACGAAGTTCCAGCACTCGCTGAAGCCACCAGGAGTGTACTGCTGGAGCTCGGTGCGCTTGGCGTGGTGGTGCCTGCTACATCTTTAACAGTTCGTGCTACTAGTGGAACTGAAGCCAGTGACGACAATATCACAGCAGTGCAGATCCGCAAGTTGTTTTCATCGATGGGAAACGGCAAAGAGCGCGATAAATGCGTCAAGTGTATGCTGAAACAACTGCATGCGCGCCATCTTTCGATGGAGAACGACATGGTTGCGTGCCGTCGCGAATCCCAATACTGGCAGCGCGCATGGCAGACACAAGCTGATATTGTCAGTGAATTAACACGGCAAGTCAGTCGGCTTGGGAACAAGAAGATGAGTTGGTGCCAAGTGAATCTGGTAGAGCCGATGCGGAAGATCGCACAAGTCGTTGCATCCTTCCAGCAGGTCCATCAGGAGAGTTCGTCGCGTCAGAACCCATACCTGCCACTGCTAATCGAGACTCTGGAGACGCAGCAAAGCGTGCTCATGGCGAGTTTTGAGCAGTGGCGAGCGTATTCAGTGTCCGTTGACGCGAAACTAACGGAATTGTTTCAGGACTACGAAGCAAATCGACTCGTACTAACGCCACAAGCTAAGGTGGTTTGATGGCAGAGAGTGGTGCAGTTGAAGTGACCGCCAGTCATTTGACCGGTTAACAGCATCCAAAACCGGTTGTATTTTCTTCCGCAGTCAACGGAGTTAGTTAGCCGGTTATTGGATGTTGAATATCCAAGTTGAGTTCGCTCGACGGTCACATTGGATCATTCGAAAACAGTCGTGATGGAGCCCTCGCGTTCACCGCCGAGGCGCGTCGGGTACGTGTTTGACGAGCGCTACCTGTGGCATCGCGCGTGGAGCATCCAGTACTCGCCGCTGGTGGAGCCGTTCAAGCACTGGGAGAGCGCCGAGACGAAGCGCCGCTTCCACGGGCTGCTCGCGGTCTCGGGGCTCCTGCAGCAGCTGCACCAACTGCCGCCCATACCCGTGGCGCGAGCGCAACTGGAGCTCGTCCACACGCGCCGCTATATCGAGGAGATCATGGAGAGATCCCAGCGCGAGGAGGGTGGCAACGCCGGCGAAGAAGCGCCGTTCTCGCAGTTCGCGTACGACATTGCGTGCTTGTCGGCTGGCGGCGTCGTGGAAGCCGTGGAAGCGGTGATGCAGCGCACAGTGCGCGCAGCGTATGCGCTGACGAGACCGCCAGGCCACCATGCGACTGCGGATCGAGGTATGGGCTTCTGCTTGTTCAACAATGTCGCGATCGCTGCGAAGCATTTGATGGCGAAGTACTCCAACGAAGTCAAAAAGATCGCGATCGTGGATTACGACGTGCACCACGGCAACGGCACCCAGGACTCATTCTATGACAATGACAACGTGCTCTTCGTGTCGTTGCATCAAGCCAACAACTATCCTGCAAATAGCGGTGCGTGGCAGGAAAAGGGCGACGGCGCAGGCGATGGATTCACGGTGAATGTGCCGCTCCCGCCAGGTTCCGGATCGGGGGCGTACACGTACGCGTTCACGCAGGTCGTGCTGCCTGCGCTGCGCCGGTTCCGGCCCGATTTCATCCTTGTGTCGTCGGGATTTGATGCGTCATATGCGGATCCGTTGGCCGCCATGATCCTGAGCAGTCAGGTATTTCGCTTCATGGCGTCGCAGCTCATCACCGTCGCAGAGCAATGCTGCAGGGGTCGCATCGTGTTTGCACATGAAGGCGGGTACTCGGAGACGTACGTGCCGTTTTGCGGCGCTGCCGTCGTGGAGGCGCTTTTGCAAATCAACGACCCGGTGAAACAGATTCAAGATCCGTTTTTGGATGAAGCCGAGCGATGGGAGTACCAGGAGCTCCAGGTCCACCAAAAGCAGATCATCGACCGAGTCGTCGAGTATCATGGACTGTGAAGGACCAATGCTTGAAGTTGGCATAGGATCCTGACCTTTTAGTTTCCATATCTAAGCAAATGTGCATGCGTGTGCATATGAAGCGATCCTAAATGCGCAGAGAGAAAGAAAAAGCGCTAGGTACCGTTATCTGTCTTTCCTTGAAGCGACCAGTTAATCGTCATTTCAACCCATGCAACTTGCCGTTTCTCGATGAGAAAGATCTCGTGGCTGCAGAGAAGCGCTGCCGTGGGAACGATCGCCACACACAATACGCTGTCATCGCCGTCCACACAGACACAGTGTGTGCTCACAGCGAGTGTAGATCTACCTACACGCAATGCATGCACGTGGTTCTCTTCTTTCCACGCTCGCCATCGCTCTCTATCGTCCGCTTGCATCAAAAGGGCATGCATGCCACTTGCTTTCTCTTGTGACCCACTGCGCGTCGGTTTCCTGTCCGTCTTTTCAGCCAATCCAGTCGCTTCTTTACTTCCCAACTTGCTACGAAACGTGCTCTCATTGGCTGAAATACCGGTATTGAAGCTCCACACGTTTCCCTTTGCGTTCGGAGTTGTCCTTTTCTCTCTCTCTCTCTCTTTTTTTTTCCGCAGCTCATTCCCGATTTTGCGAGCCACTCACTCAAGAAGGAGCAGCTCCAAGCCAGCAGCAGCCACCCCAGCAGCCAAAGCCCCGCACGAGACGAACGTAAGCCCCGCACGAGACGAACGTAAGCCCCGCATTCTCATTCTCTGTCCCTATGTCTGCTGCTAGTGAGCTCACCCGCCGCGTGGCTGCGCTGGAAACAGGAATGGACCAGATGGAAGCCCGCGTCGCGCAGCTCGAGGTCTCGAAGGCGGGATCGTTCTCGGTGGCCGAGTGGCCCGCGGCGCGCATCCGCCAGACGTTCGTCGACTTCTTCGTGAACCACGGCGTGTCGCCGCACACGTTCTACCCGTCGTGCCCTGTCGTGCCACTCGACGACCCGACGCTGCTGTTCATCAACGCCGGCATGAACCAGTACAAGCCGATCTTCCTCGGCCAAGTGGACCCATCCCACCCGATGGCCAAGCTCACGCGCGCCGTGAACTCGCAAAAGTGCATCCGCGCCGGTGGCAAGCACAACGATTTGGACGATGTCGGCAAGGACGTGTACCACCACACGTTCTTTGAGATGCTCGGCAACTGGAGTTTCGGCGACTACTTCAAGAAGGAGGCCGTCGATATGTCGTTCCGCTTGCTCACAGAAGTGTACGGGATTGATGCCGACCGCTTGTACGCGACGTACTTTGGCGGCGACGAGAAGCAAGGCTTGCCTGCGGATGAGGAAACGCGCCAGATCTGGCTCAACTACTTGCCGACCGAGCGCGTGCTGCCATTCGGTTGCAAGGACAACTTCTGGGAGATGGGTGACGTCGGTCCTTGCGGCCCGTGCACGGAGATCCACTACGACCGCATCGGCAACCGCGACGCGTCGAAGCTCGTGAACGCCGACTTGCCGGACGTGATTGAGATCTGGAACAACGTGTTTATCCAGTTCAACCGTGAGGCCGACGGCAAGTTGGTGCCGTTGCCGAGCAAGCACGTCGACACGGGCATGGGCTTTGAGCGCTTGGCGTCGATCTTGCAGGGCAAGACGTCCAACTACGACACGGACGTGTTCACGCCACTGTTCGCGGCCATCCAGAAGTCGACCAAGGCCGAGCCATACGCTGGGAAGCTGGGTGCTGAAGACCCAACGTTGCGCGACATGGCGTACCGTGTGATTGCCGACCACATCCGCACGCTCACGTTTGCGATCACGGATGGCGCGCAGCCAAGTAACGATGGTCGCGGCTATGTTTTGCGTCGTATCCTTCGTCGCGCTGTGCGCTACGGCCAGCAGTTCCTGAACGCGCCAAGCGGGTTCCTGAGCGAGTTGGTGCCGGTTGTCGTGGATATGCTCCACGAAGCGTTCCCGGAATTGCAGAAGAAGCAAAAGGAAGTGCAGGAGATCATCTTGGACGAAGAGCAGTCGTTCGGCCGCACGCTGAACAAGGGCATTGATCGCTTCAAGAAGATCGCGCAGGCGATCCGCGACAGCAACAAGACCGTCGTGCCAGGCGAGGACGCGTTCTTCTTGTACGACTCGATGGGCTTCCCATTAGATTTGACGCAGATCATGGCCGAAGAAGTCGGTTTAACCGTCGATGTCAAGGGCTACGAGGAGCAGATGCGCCTGCAGAGCGAGCGCTCCAAGTTGGACCGCAAGAAGGGCGGCAACAGCGGCGCGCGTCCATTGGTGCTCGAAGCCAACGAGACGAGCCAGCTCACGAGCAAGAACATCCCACCGACCGACGACTCGGCCAAGTACGAGTCGAACGCCACGCTCGACGCCAAGGTGGTCGCGATCTTCACGACTACGGAGTCGAGCTCGGCGTTCGTGGACGAAGTCAAGGCTGGTGACTTCGGTCGCGTTGGTGTGATCTTGGACAAGACTCCGTTCTACGCGCAAGCTGGTGGCCAGATCTACGATACCGGTGTGCTGACGACGGCGAACTTCAAGTTAGATGTCGACTCGGTCGAGTCGTACGCCGGCTACGTGATGCACATGGGTCCAATCGCCAACGGCTCCATCAAGGTCGGCGACTCGGTGCAGACCCAGGTGGACTATGCTCGCCGCAGCAAGATCGCGCCAAACCACACGATGACCCACGTGCTCAACTTTGCGCTGCGCAAGGTGCTCGGCGTGAACGTCGACCAGCGTGGTTCGCTCGTCGACGAGACGCGTCTCCGTTTCGACTTCACGGCCAACAAGGCGCTCAAGCCTGAGCAGCTGTACGAGGTCGAGCGCATCTGTGACGACATCATCAAGCAAGAGCTGGAAGTGTTTACGCAGAATTCACCACAGGCCCACGCCAAGCGCATTCAGGGTCTGCGCGCTGTCTTTGGTGAGACCTACCCAGACTTCGTGCGCGTCGTCTCGATTGGTCAAGAAATCGCCCCAGTACGTTCAGTGGTTTTGTGTTTGTTTTGTTCGAGTATTGTGGTTCTGACGTGCCTTTGTGCTTTAATTGTTGTTGTAGATGCTTGAAGACCCTGAGAACAGCAAGTGGAGCGACTACTCGGTTGAGTTCTGCGGTGGTACCCACATGAAGAACACGAAGGACGCCAAAAAGTTCGTCTTGTACGAAGAAGGCGCCGTGGCCAAGGGCATCCGTCGTGTGTCGGCGTACACGTGCGAGTTGGCTGGTGAGGCCGAAGAGCGCGCGGCCAAGCTGCAGGCGCAAGTGGACGCCATCGACAAGCTGTCTGGCAACGAATTGTCGGACGCTGTCGCGGCGTTCAAGCCACTCTTGGATGTGTCGCTGATCTCGCTGCCAACGAAGGACAAGTTCCGCAAGCAGGTCGAGGTGTTCGTGGAGCGCATCAAGAAGTACAAGAAGGAAGCGGCCGCTGCGCGTGCTGCGAACGGTGTTCGCGACGCGTCGGCCGAAGCCACGAAGGCTAAGGAAGCTGGGCAGGAGATCGTGGTCGTGAAGTTCGACGTCGGCACGGACTCCAAGTTGGGCCGCGAGATGCTCGAGGCGATGACCAACATCTTGCCAACGGGCAGTTTCATGATTGTGAGCACGGATGCCGATGCGAACAAGACCGCGGCGTTCACGCAAGTGAGCCAGCACCACGTCGACACGAAGCAGTTGGACGCCCGACAGTGGGTGAACCATGCCATGACGGTCATGAACGGCAAGGGCGGCGGCAAGGACGCGTTCAACGCGACTGGCCAGGCCAAGACTGTAGAGAACGTAGACGAAGCCGTCGCGCTGGCCAAGGCGTACGTCCAATAAGCAGGACGTATTTTGGCAAGTGAGCTTGTGAGCTTGCTGTTGGACGATGAGGTGGATTTCATTAGTTGGTCTTGAGAATTTTTCGTCATCAAAGGAGAGCTCCTTGATGAGTTTTACACAATACATCACACGTTGCATGTATGTTTGTGTGAAATCTTCGGGCAAATCGCTGAACGGCATTCACTTCGTTGATGAAGAGCAGCACAAAGTCTTTCATGAAGGTGCTTTTTCTCCGAGAATAATTGAAAAGTCGTTGTATCTAAGTCTAAATTGCTGAGGGTTGATGCCGCTGATTCCCCATCCATCTATGCACACATTGGGACATTACTTCTTTGCCGCATTATGTGACCTGGACCTTGTCGTTCAAGAAGACTTCGTTCTTAATTGCCACGATCGACGAGAGCTGCCGCCGGTCGGACTCTTTCCATAAGTTGTAGTTCTGCTTGGCGATGTTGTGGATGACTGCAAACTCTTTATCAAAGACAACTTGGGAAACAGTCTCGTAGAACGGCAGCACGATGAACTCAAAGAAACCGACTTGGTTCTGCTCATGCATCAATCAAAAGACGTTAGCAAAGAAATGCATGCACTGAAATAGTATGTCATGAAGCAGCAAACACCAACCTTCGCACTGTTTTCCGAATGCCGGTCCATGAACGGAGAGATGTCCGAATTGTTGGCGCGCTCGTTGTCTCCCTGCAGGAAAAATTCTTCAATGATCAGGGACGACCAGATCACGTGCAGTTTGCGCTCTTTGGCTGCATGACCAATGTCTGCGCACTTGATCACGACTTTCATGATCATCATGGGGTCGTTCACTGCTCGAGCTGCGCCAGCTGCGTTGCCTCCGTTGTTTTCTTGAATCATCAGCGCCTTCAAGTTTCCGACAAGCTGCAAGTGCATTGACAGGTCGGTGCTCAGCACCATCTCGATAATTGCCTTGCGGATCTCTCGATACGGCTTGTCTTTCATTCGCGCGAAGATGTCGCAGAGCGGGTTTCGCATGATAAAAACGTTTCCGCAACGTGCATGCTCTCCAGAATGCTGCGGTCATTGTACTGAGCTGCAAGATCGTGCTTTGCCTTGATCAAGTAGTTGTTTGACTTGCCCGGGTGCCGGAAATCGTGGATAGCAGCTGCGACAATCGCAGCATAGAACTCCAGGTTTATCAGCGTATCTCGAATTTGTCCGTCAGAGAGCGCGGTGGTGAGATAGTTGACCGAATTTACCACGTCTGCAGCATGGCTACTGTTATGATACGGATTCGCCAAATATCCTTCATCCAACATGAACAGGAAATTGCGCAGCACGATGCGATCAATCCGGAACTCTTCATGTAGCTCATGAATCTCGAACATCGCTGCCCTGACGTACATCAGCGGACGGTTGCCTGTGATTTCAGCGATCTTGAGCGTGTCCAAGTCCCATCCATCAGCCTGAATCTGATGTCGCACTTTGTGGAGAGTGTCATCCTCCCACGTCGGCATCATCAATAACGGTGCGATTGCCGAAGAACATCCTCCTGCCGCAGTGAGTCCGTCCTGATAGCTTCGACGGGTATCACTGTTCGAGTGCGAACTCAATGACACCGTTGCTCCTGTGCGTCTCGTACCAGTGTAATCTTTTCGAGCCAACACCGACAGAGCCTAGTTCTTGGTATCGTTGTCGACTTCCTTTTCGTCTTTCATTTGTGCACTAATATCCGGCATGAACAAGTTTGTATCCAATTTCGAGAGGTTGCGTAAAATCACCATCCCACGATTCGTATCTTCTTCGCTCATATCGGTGTCGTCGATAAACGACTTCAACTCGGCGAGAAGTGAATGCAGCGGCGACGTCAAATCCAGACTGAAATCGTTATCGCGCTGAGCAAGTTCTTTCTTCAAGCTGCGGTTTTCTTCGGCAATCAAGTTTTTCTTCCGGGTCGCCTTTTCTGCTTCCAGCTCCACAGCCCAGACATGCAAAAAATCTTAACGAACCACATGATCAACGTCTCGATTTCGAAGCAACACCACCAAAGCAAACATGATCGGGAAGCAGATCACGAGGACTCGATTCTGGCTAAACGAACTTGAGTCTGTGTTCGGATAGTACACGATCGTCAAAATGTTGTAGGAGATGCAGGTGATGGAAGCAATGATGGTAAAGTGCACTGTGTCGATTCGCAGGAGCGGGACAAACACGAACACGATCATCACTCGCAGCAGGTTGGTGTTCATCGTCGCAGAAGGAAGTAACACCTCTTTCGTGTACAGCTGCAGCACCTCGGACTGGGATCCTGAAATTGGCTTGAACTTCCACTCGGGAATCGCCGTTGAGTTGATATAATAAATCGTCTCGGTTGCATTTTTCATCCCCAACGCCTCCATCAGAATGTCGACATCTTTTGAGACGTAGTTATACCATTCCGTGAGCATTGAGAACATCCCACCACTGATCATGGAAAAGCTCCAACACAGGACGATGACCGAGTAGATACGCTGGAATTGAACTTCGTACTTGTGCAGCCGACTCAGGTAGATCAGAAACGGAATTGGGATAATTGGTGCGAACACCAGCAAGAAATAATTCATACTCTCGTCGCGCATTTTTCGATCTGAGGAAAAAAGGTTCGACAAGTTTGACCCCGTGAAAATCAAATAAAGCAGGAAAAACACACCGGTAATCTGAGACGATCGTGGGGAATTTCTCGCGCAAAAGTGACTTCGTACAACTTCTCTAGTCGTGGCTCATTCACAAAATGACTTGCCATCGGATGGAATTTGACTTCAACGGGTGTTTTCTTGGACTGAGCGACATACACGGAATCTGTGAGTGGGTATATTCGCGACACACGCTGGTTGACTCGTTCCTGGTTCAATGTCGCATTCACTGCATCCGAATTTCCAGTGGGGAGCTTCATGTTTGGGAGCGCACTCGAGTTACCACAAAGCGGGTCACTCGGTCGCCCCCCCAGCTGAACCGCACTAGATCGTGGGGCGGCTCGTTGCTCCAGTGAAGGTTTTGACCCTGCTGCTCCTGCTTGGTCAAAAGCCTGCACTGGAGTTGCAAGGCGAGCTTGCACTCGCTCGTCCTCGTGCACACCTATCCTTGCTAGTCTTGCACGAAGCGTCGTTGGTGTTTTGGTGAACGATGCGCCTCGAAAGAGAGCTGCTGTCTCACCTTCCGAGTCGCTCGATTCAACTTGTTCTGCCGAACTTCGCCGGGCTGCTTCTCGTAGAGACGGGAACGACGAGGAAAACTTGGTCTTTTTGATTAGCTTGGGCGGGGTAAACGCCGCCACTGCGGCTTCTTGTTTGTAAAATCAGACCTCCGAGATTGCAAAAAACGATTCGCGCCACCTAGAGTTCTCCAGCTCACGCGAGACCAACCGCACGGCTTGTACTGCGAAGGACACTTCCCTCGATCTGACTGGAATCGGCTCGCTTACCGATGCGCGCTCGACGTTGTTGACAGGCTTGAGGCTACCTTACTTGTCGCATTGAGCTTTCTTACGCCGTTAACACAGCGGCGTCTCGACTCGATGTTTGTAGCTTCTGCCGAGTGCCCTTCACGCCGATGGCGAACAGTTTTTTTGGTTCTCCCTGCACAGAAAACTGGGCGAGTTTTCTTTAGAAATTGAAACCCACACGTCGTGGAGCTCCGTCTCGCGCTGTTTCTCTCGCGCCTTCCACACTGTGTGAAGAAACCCAACGCCTGATCGAGTCAAATGCAGCAGGCACGCAAATAGAGACAAGCATCGCCAAATGGTGCCCCGCCAGAACAAATGGGTCAGGGTTTCAGCAGCGATCTCTATTAATAAGCGCGCCACACAGACCAGCAGCAGTCGAGCCGATTGCGCCAAATGCAATCGGTGCAATGCGCAACCTGGGGAACTATAAGCGGGTATTCGTGCCTGTGCGCATACTCATGGAGGCGCCATCACGTGGCAACCCTTCCTTTATTCGTCTCGATACTCGGCAATGCGCATACCTTTGGATGCATGCGCTTCGGTGGAGTGCTGGTCAGTGCCTTCGTGCGTCTGGACGAGGTCAACGCCTGTGCGGACACGCTGATTCCCACTGCACCAGCATATTTGGCAATGCGCGCATTTGCCAATTCTGCACTCAACTGCAGTGTAAAAAAGGTGATCAATCGACACAAGATTCGGCAGAGGCACATAGGGAGCTGTATAGAAGACTCATTACACCACACTAAAATTGGATAAAAAGAATGAATGACGTGGACCACCTTATATTAGTTGTGAAGAGCACAAATTTCGGGAAGGTGGTCGCGTTTTGAACTTCAAATTGGTTGACATCAACAGTTTAACAGAGGCGACGACGAGCTCAAAGCGAGTCGCGCGTGATCCTCAAACGCCGGAAAGCAGCAGAAGAAGAACCCCGCCACGATTTCATTTTCCGCCATGGTCGAGGAGTTGTACGCGAGCCCAATCAGCCAGCCGTCGCGCGCAGGTACGGCAAGGGCGGCGATAGTCACGTGGGGGCTTCCTTCATAATGCGTGGAGTTCAAGGGGAAGATAAATGGAAGAACCGGGGAGAGAATATGCTATTGCGGTTTGCATGGATGGAGTCTTACTTGCCCATTGTACTGCTGCTTTGTGTTTTTATCAGTGCACTGGCTCTGTAAGGTGAACAACTACCCGATCGACTACAAGTACACAGATTCAGGCAAGGGTGCTACACGCACGGAGGAGTTCCTGCAATTGAACCCTGTGGGCAAGATCCCGGTCTTGAAGGATGGCGATTTCGTGCTGAGTGAGAGGTAGATGTGAATGCTTTTTCTTGCTTTGTATTTGCACTTCGAAGTATGTGCCATGGCTTTGGGAATACGAATACTAACTGATTTGTTGACGGACCAGTCATGCGATTATGATTTACCTCGCTGACAAGCACGGTTGGGAAAAGTGGTGTCCGAAGGACCTCAAGACTCGCGCTCGGGTGCGTTTTCTTTCTTTCTTTCTTATATCGGCAATTGATTTTATACCGGTTGTTTACTTACTTATGGTGCGTATAGATCACCGAGTACATGAACTGGCACCACCACAATGCGCGCCGCAGTTCGGAAATTTTCATTAACCAGTTTTTCGTGAACATCGGTCGCAGCAAGCCAAGTATTGAAGCGTCGTTGAAGCGCAAGGACCAAACGATTGGCGACATTTTCCGTATCCTGGAATTCTGGTTGCGCCACGGAAACCTCTACCTCGTGAGCGCGACGGAACCAACTGTCGTCGACCTCTCGTGCTACAACGAAGTCGTGCAACTTGAAGTCATGGGTTTGCTCACGGATGTCGACACCAAGTTTCCTAAGGTTGCTGCCTGGCTCAAGCGCATGAAGGTACGGACTGCTCCCTTTATTTTTGCTGCATTGTTTGGCAAGTGTGTCTCTAACGCAACGGTGGCAACCTTGGTGTGCCTGTCGTAGGATCTTCCTTACCATGATGAAATGCTGGCGCCAATGATCAAGTTCTTCAAGAAATTCAACCTGGCGAAGCTCTAATTGGCTGGAACCCGTCATTTTCAGCGAATCAGTAGCTGTTACTACAGCTCTTTGAGTGTAATTCGCTAATAATACATTTTTCAGTGTTTTGATTGGCTAAAACCGAGTAGTCGGACTTCCATTGGCTCCAAGCCAAAGAATTGCGCTTGCCCCTCTGTCACACAAACAAACAAAAGCCTCGATCTATCATGGCGACCTCGACGAAAGCGATCGGCAACGTTTTCCAAGTGCTGTGCCCGACGAGAAACTACGGCGTCGGCGCGCGCGTGACCCGCAAGACCTGGTCCAAGTTCCCGGAGCCAACGTACTGGGAGATCACGCGCATCCACCCGTCGCCTGACCTCAAGCACGGCAAGGTGTTCGGTCGCTTCACGTTCCGAGGTGTGTGTCTCGGCTGCCGATTGCCTTCTCCATGTGAAGAGTATACGTACGCGTTTATAGGATCGTGTTATTCACACCTGCCGTGTCGTTTTATCTCCTTGTGCGTGTTGTTGATATTTTCAGGCAAGACCGATCCAGTTGAAAAGCGCATTAACGTGCCTTTGAAGAAGGACTGGCTGTTTGCGGAGCTGTAGACGTACAGAAGCACCCTGTGCGTATGCTACCTGTTAATACGGAAGAGAACAGGAAGATACGGCAGCAAGCGCATTGTTAGGCGGAGCAGCGAGTGATTTGATCCAGGAAGCAACAACGAAGCAGCAGAAAAAAAAAAGAGAGAGAAAAAGAATAAATGCACACACCGAGAAACATGAAATGTATTTACAAGCGCGAACGAAGATGCTGTTGCAAGCGCACCGTCGGAAGACGTTCGACGGTTCACACGTATATCGTTGGGTTTGCATGATTGAACTCGGTTGTTCTGCGACTTGAATGCTTGCCGCCATTAGAATGCTGGATCGCTCAATTCATCCAGTCACACACAAAATCGTACTTTAATGGACACATTGCAGATAAACACTGTCGTTAGCTCATTGACTGATGGGGCATTTTTGACATCCACATGCGGTATATTGTGCAGCCTCCCTATTGCAACTCTCTCGACAAAGCAGCATTTGGTTTGTCCGAAAAATCCAGAAATGACTCTCCACAAAATTTACCAATCAGCCCAGTAGATCCAAAGAATTACAATTACAGCCGATTGGCATCGCTTTGAAGCGCTTCAACCCCGCACTCGATCATTTGCCACGTGGGAAGACAGGAGCCGGCAGTAGGAAGATCGGCTTCAGAGCAATGCCGCGCTGTGCGTCTCTATCGCTCTTGCTATACGCGATCTGCGGACTGCTGTGCTTTGCGGGCACCCATGCGCTCGAGATCCTGACGACGGCGGCCGAAGTGGATGCAATCGAGAGCTCGCCGCGACTGTACACGCTGCTTGTTGTCTCCAGTGAAGAGTCCAAGGATGGCATCGGCGCGCTCGTCGAGATGGCTGGGAAGGCGTACCCTTCGCTTGACAAGCTCGAGAAAGATCTCGATGGGATCGCCACGTTTGGCGTGGTGGACATCGCGAACGAGAAGAAAGCGCTGGTCAAAAAGTGGAACCTGCAGGGACTTCCGGCGCTGGTGATCTACACGGAAGAACCGAAGCAGAACCCATACACGGGTAAAGCGTACCGCAACCCGACGCTTATGACTGTCGATTTGCTGAATCAGCCGGCGAAATTGAAGAAGCTGATGCGCGATAGCGTGCCATCGACTTTCGTGACGGAAATCAAGATGGACCAAGTAAGCACGAAAGACGGAGTTGAAAAGCTAGTGCGTGAGCGAACCCAAGATGGCGACAAGCTGGTGCTTTTAATCAGTAAGCAAAGCAAGCCTTCGCATTTGTATCGAGGATTGTCGACCGAGTTCAATGGCCAGGGACTAAACTTCGCCTACGTTAAGTTCGAAGAAAGTGCAGACAATGCACTTCTGCAAGGGTTTAACGTGGAAAAAGCTCCGGCGCTTTTGGTTATTCAGTCCAGTACGGCATTCCATCCTCTCGAAGAAAGCAAGATGAAGGCTTACAAGGATCTGAAGGCGTTTGTCGAACCATACGCAAACAAGGATGCATCGTCTACAAAGAAGGCGCAGCAGTCGCCAGTCAAAGGACAAAAATCTGCTTTGAGATTTGTGACCGAATCTGCATTTGAGCAAGAAGTTCTCGGATCTCAAGTGGTTTGGGTCGTTGCGTTTTTGAATTCCGAACAAGTTGCAGCACTGCCTGAGCAGTCGTGGAAGAAAACGTATGAGGAGCTCCAAAAGAAAGCAGGAATTGTCGGTATCCTTGGTGTGAAGTGTGACGATGAGCCTGCACTTTGCGAGAAGTACGGTGGTCCATCGATTCGTGTTTTTCCGATCAAAATATCCAAATCGGGGGTGGTTACTCGTGCTGAGACTATTCCTGACGCTTTCACCGAGATTGACGCAGCCAAGAATGCAGCTTTAGCGTCAATTCCTGACCAGGCTCAAGTTATATACTCATCTGGAGAGCTGAATGCGTTCGTTTCCCGCTCAGCAGCCGCGAAATCGCTGCCTGTATTGCTATTTACCTCCAAGTTAGACACGCCCCCGGTGTTCAAGTCGCTGTCTCTGTCATTTCCGTCTCAAAATGTTGTATTTGGGGTTGTTCCAGATGCTGACCCAGAAGTGAAAGCCCAGTTCTCTGTTCCAGCTTCCATGTCGACTGCATTGGCTTGCTTGGTCACAACAACAAAAGATGTGGGCCAGCCAGAGGGAGCATCGCCGTTTGGAATAATCGTGTACGACAAGAAAACAATGGGACCATACACGTACCAAAACACAATGCACTTCTTGATGAGTGTTTTATCGCAATACCCACACCCAAAAGAGAACGCCGCCACAGAGGAAGCCGAAACGGACTTTTCTGCGTTCGATGCGACATCTTCACCATCGTCGTTGCCATACTTGCGGAAAGGCAATTTGGCGGAGCTTTGTGGAGACAACAAGATTTGCGCTATCGGTTTCTTCGACGGGCACGTCGATAGTCTTACAGACGAAGAATCTGCGCTGAGCAAATCTGTCGGTGTTTTGTCCCGCGTTGCAACACTGAGCCAGAAAAGCAAAGAGCCTTTTCAGTTTATGTGGACAAGTGGAAAGTGCCAACGCTCTTTCGCAGAAGCGTTTGGCGTCGGAGAGTTCCAAATGCCGACGGTCGTAGTGTTTTCTCCGTCAAAGAGTCGATACGCCACCAATGTTGGTCTTTTCAATGAGGAAAACACGCACGGGTTCTTGAAAAGTGTGCTGAGTGGGAAGATTGGCACAACGCCAATTGATGGAGTCCCCGATTTGCGCGGCGAGTGCTCATTCGAAGAACTCCAAGAAGAGCTGACTCAAGCAGTCGATGATAATGAAGACGACGACGATCTTTTGAGTGAAATTCTCAATGATGAGCAGAAACAGCGCGCGCTATTAGAAGAGCAGCTCAAGGCCGAACAGAAGGAGGCAAGCAAGGGCAAGAAGTCAAAGAAGTCGTCCAAAAAGTCGAAAAAGAAAAGCAAGAAGAGCAAGAAAAACAATCGCGATGAATTGTAAGGAGCCTAACCTGGTTGCGGTGAAGCTCTACGATAATTAAATGTTCTTGCGGTTCATCACAAACTCATTTTGATGTTCCGAGAGGATGATCGTCGTAACCAGACAAGGAGCAATGCATGAAAGGTGCAATTGGACTTTTTGACTTCACTTGGCTTTATAATGCATGCATCAACTAAAATGCTGCACAAAATGGCGGAACGGAGTGCTAGAACCACCCCATCATGGCTCGAGAATTGTTATGTCTAGGAGTGAACAACACCATTTCTTGTCATGAATTGGCGGCAAATCGGACTCGTGGATCCAGCGTGCTGTCATCAACTTGCATTTGGCGACTGTGCTCGTTTGGCGTCCGATCAACGTATGGGCCAGCATTTTGCAGCGTCCAGTCGTCTTCATCAACTTCGAGCACCGTTGTAAGCCCTGCAGCGATGCCAACAAATATGCTGAGGTATTGAAACGACAATGCACGATTCCCGACACCCTTGAACAGAAATCCCCAGCACATCGCACCGAGATTGCCACCTGCGCCGACAACGCCTGATGTTGCACCTGTGAGCTTTGGAACCACGTATGGAACGATCGCGTACGTCGTACCAGTACACGCCTGCACGAAGAATCCAAACGCGATGAGGTACCCGATGCTGGACGACAAGTTGCTTGTTCGGCTGTAAAGATACAAAAGCAATGCTTGCAACGCAAAGGCAACAAAATGGATCACGGTTCGTCCTGCCATCCCATGTTTCAGATTTGCGATGTCCGAGGCGTAACCTCCCGCCGCACGCGCAAAGATGCACATGAGTCCAAAGAGCGAGGAGATTAGACCCGCCGTGGTTTGCGTCAAGAGTCGACATTTGCGTTCGTCAGTTGCTGGATCGCAGTCTGACTTGACAAAGTCCTCGTAGTAGTAGAGACTGAGCATGTTGTGGACGATGAGTTCGACTCCGAAAGAGCACGCGTACTGGTAGGCGAGGATCCAGGTAGCTGGATGGCGCAACACGACTGAAATCGACGTAGCCACTTCGTTCGCGACTGGCCGACGATCATCTTCTCCATCCTGCTGTTGACGCGAATGCTTCAGATCCGCGTAGTTCCCGTGCGGACAGTCATCTGAGAATCGATACACACAGACTCCGACAAAAACCATGAAGACTGCTGGCATGGCAAGCGTGATGCGCCAGCCAGCGTCATCAGAGACGCTCGAATTGATAGTGACGAGATCGAAGAGGACGGGAGTGATCAGGTATGTGACACCGGCGCCGAGGTTCCCCCATCCAGCTGCAAGCGCATTCGTACGCCCAACGATTTCGCTGCAAAACATGACTGACGTCCAGTAAGTTGTCGCGATGAAGGAGCACCCAACGAGTCCAATTAAGAACCGCACGATGATTAAGGTCGTGTAGTTCGTGACGAATGCTGCTGATGCCACGGGAATCGCACCGAACACAAGCAGTACCGCTTGCACCGTTCGTGGTCCATACCGATCACACAGTGGACCCGTTATGATGCGGCCAATGATCGTGCTCGCGACCGAGGCAATGTTGGAGTTCGCGACTTGGTCTTCGGTGAGTCGCAATTGCTTCTTGATCGTCGGCATCAATGGTGGGATCGAAAACCAGCCGAAAAACGCAATGAAGGAAGACAGCCACGCGTAGTGGAACGCTCGCATGTGCGGTCGGTGCAGACTCAAGAGCTTGATTTCGCGAGCTTTGTCATTTTGGTTCGGGTCGGTTGCGATCGGGAAGAACACACGCTGAGGATGATGACCATCGAAACCAGACGCCGGAGGATACACATAAAGCTGTCGCTGCATTTGGTAATCGTAGTTGTCGGGCACTCGCAACTCCGTCATGCGAGGGTTCGACCGATCGACTGGAGTCTGAATTGTGTCGCGATAAGGTCCAGCTCGCGCACTCTGAGCTCGTTCATGTATTGTATCCGTCGGCGTCGATAACTCTGCGCCACAATGCCACAAACACACACATTGTCATCCAAAGCAACAGCGACAACAGGAGCAATCGACGGCTAAGGATCTACCGATGGTATGGCGAGCAGTTGAGTGTTCGTGCTGCTGGTTCATCCCTGCGTTTGTCCGTCGCGCTTCTGCTCTTACGAGAGAAATTTCGAAAGTGGAGAGCCAAGTTGCATCCGCGCCGCACTGCTTCAAAGGAGTGGGGCAGGCAGTTTCTTAGACAAAGAGAAAATGCCACTCGTTTTCAACAGTGCGTACGCGGCACTGATACAGCTTTCTTCCATATTTTGATCTCTTTTCCATGCAGATGTTGGTTTGTATGCCATGTAATTTGTGCTATACTGCGCAGCTTCTTGCGGGCTTTTCTGGACTCTGTGCAAGACGAGAGAAGAAGCGAGCGGCACAGATTCCAGACAAGTCGGTCGCCCACTCTAGGATTTTTAAGCGTAAGTGCGTGTCAATGCGTCTTCTCATGCACTGGGGGCGGCGTGCTCGATGTTTGTAAGGGCATTTCCAGAGCGTTAGCTGCCGTTGGATTGGCGACTTTCAGGAGAAGAAGCGTCAATGGGCGATAAAAGGCGATCGAAGCGAACGTGCACGACACACGAGATCGGTTATATATTTGTGGAAAGTTGCGCCACCGACGCGCAGGACTGGCGCAGGATCGGTCAGAATGCGTGGCATCCAATTGGTTTGCCATGAGCCACACAATGAGCAACGCAGATGTCGCTTCGAAATGTGGCCAATCGCTGCCACAAACGCAAACAAGAACCCGCGCGGATCGATCTTCGAAGAGATCACTCTTCCGAAGAAGTGAATGCTGACGGCAGCTCAAAAGTCCGCAATCGTCGACGATTCGCAAGAGTATGCTTGAGTCAGGTATGCGACGAAGTTTGGAGTCAAGCTGACTTCTTGGCCAGTCGCTGATGCAAGCCGACAGCTCTCACCTTGGTCGCTGGTCAAGCGAAAGCCTGGCTCTTGATTGCCAAGCTTCTGGTGAGCGGCCAAAAAATTCTTAGGGTTGAAAGATGTACCCGTGCTATTCTTAACTACGAAAAGCCACAGAACGTTCACGAACCATCACGCACTCTTCAGCTGGCACACTTGTTAGCCATGTGCGCTCTGCTGCCATTTGCGTCAGCGATCTCAAGCAATTGGCCGCTCGGCAGCTTTAAATAGTAGCATTTGGCGCAGCAGGCTTAGAGCTAAGTGTCCCTTTCATCTCATCACTATGCTCGTCTCATCATCACCTCGGCTCTCGTTTTTTCTGGTGTTGAGGCTCGGCACAATCGCAGCCAAACATGTGAGTGAGGTACGCCATCAGGACGAAAATACTGCGCGCTTCAATTTCAATCTCTTGTCTTTGCTCACGAGAACTCCCACTACAGAATTTGCACGCGCCTGACAACAGTTTTTCAAGCATACCACAACACCACAGCAAGTTTGTTCTCGATGCATCCAAGCATGTCGTCCGGAGTGCGGCCAATAAACGGCATCCAGCCATCATTGCATTCCAACGGTGTCCGGAGACGGTCGTCGCAGATCACTCCACCCCCGAATGCGTTCGTTGAAATCCGTCCCAATGGCGCCAGCCATGCCAACAATGTCTCGCATTGCGTAGATTTTCTATGGTGCTCGGCAGCACCACTGCAATGCGCGCAAATCGTTCATGCCACTTGAGCACAGTCGCACTGCAAAAAACTCGAGATTCATTATTCGATAACCGACAAATGTATACTACCTCAAAACAAAAGGGCGATGGACTTGAATATTCTTCGTCTGCAAAACTGGATATTTTCGTTTTCAATTCGTGTGATGCGATGGAATGACGGGATTGTACCCACTCAGACTTCCCGAACGGAACGGACGCAGCTCCATTGAGTCGAATCCTAAACATAAGGCAAGAATGGTAAGGACGCATCGGACCAGCAACGAAAACACAAAAAAACAATGGTCGCATACCTAATCGACGCATTTCCAAATCTATTGCCTCAGATTGCACGTGTGCTTGTTCCAGTGCAGTGTTGTCCAATTCTAAACAAACATGAGCGCTTAGATATGAGAAAAGAAGCAAGTGCTAGTGTAGTCCAAATAAACTCACCGATGGCAGCTCTATTTCCTGCCAGGAACCGCACGCGCATATTGGATTGAGGCTCGAGATTGACCATTTTTCTCACAAAGTCTTCTGCATTTTCAACACGTTTTAGATGCCCCTACAGAAGACGAGGTAGCATATGATTTCTTCTATAAAGTGTACTACGGACTTCGAGGATGCGCTCAAGTGAGCGTTGTGTCCATACCTCAACAGCTTCAACGCCAAATGCCAGGCGAGATCTCAGGCATGGAGACGCTGCATAATTCCAATTCGACAGTCCCAGGTATTTTGCAACCTGCGCAATTGTTTTATGAATGCCTCGCAACAATACGGCATCAAGACACTGTCACAGCAGTCATACCTCGCGAACTTCGCTCTTGGTTAAATGGCTGAGTGGACTGACGACTTCAAACTCGGCCGCAGCAACCAAACCTACAAAAATCGCAAAGCTGACTGAGCTAATCACAGTCAGGGTTGATGCTGGTGGCTCAGAAATAAACATACCTAAGCGAGTTGGATCGAGCTGATCATCCGCGTTTGTCCCGTTGTAGATGATGGGCTTGGCTGTTTTCTCGTTACTACTGGCAGCATTTTCATCCATTTTCGCCCTGTTGTCATCCACAAATATCGTCATGTACCTTGCTGACACCATTTATTCCATATGCATCCACATGGGCATTACGAACCTGGCAAACTCTGCAACTTGATTGATCGTAGAGTACAGATTCGTCTTGCAATAGTAGCAACTGTGCACGCATTCACATTGTTAGAACTGCTTCGATTGTGTTGGAGTTCAACTGTCATGCAAGACATGTCACACCTCAACTAGCACACGCACCTTTGCCCTTTATTCTCGATGTATTTCTCGCTCTGCGACTCTGTCGTGTAGCACTCCCACAGCGGAATCTCAATGTGTCGCGCGACTTCACGCGCTTGCTCGAGCTGCTGCTTCGAGAGCGACGGCGAGATGCCGAGACACGCGACGCTGGATTGCGGGAACACCTGGTACACGATCTTGGCCGCGAGCGACGAGTCGACGCCGCCCGAGAACGCGATGATGTTGGTCTTCAGCACATCCTCGGCGGTGTGTGCATGTTTCGAAGCACGCAGCTTCGGTGCCGCGCACCCGCGCGCCTCAACGATCCGCAGGAGCGCGTCGACCTTGGAGCGCATTTTCATCCTCGATGCGATTGTGGACACAAAGTCGAAGGTTGCAGTTGCGGAAGGTACCGAATCGATGAAGATAATAGTGTGGTCCACCTTATCCAATATAGGCAGCCAGTACTGGCAACTTGAAGGGAGATGCTCGAAATGATTCATTTCAGTAATAGTGGATATTTACTAACGAGTTCTACTGTACCACAGGTCAAAATGCACGTTGCACTTCAACTCGTCTGTTCCAAGACACTGTTTCAACAGCTTCATCGTACAGTGTCCCACACAAGTGTGTCCCCGTCGATGGGTTCAACTTGTGAGGAGGGTTTTGTGTCTCGTACTGTACCGACCGCAAAGAGGCGCACGCCAGTGCCAGCAGTTGCGCCATTCCGCATTTTGCCACCAAGCTCGCACTTGAAGCAACGAAGGAGTCCTGTACTTAGCAGCCGCCTTCACAAGAGAGAGAGAGAGAAGATGGCGATGGACACGAGGGTCTCGTCGCCTCGCGCTGCGGCAGCAGGTGGAGGGACAGGCAGCACGCTGTCGAAGCGCAAGTGGGCCGAAGTCGACTGGGATGTCGTGATGGAGGCGCAAAGCTTTGTGGCTGTGTACGCCGATCCGGAGCCTGATGACGACGAGGAGGAAGAGGCTGAGCAGAAGAAGCAAAAAGCTACGAAGAGGACGACGACGAAGGGAAAGAAGAAGAAGAAGGCGGGAAAACCCAAGAAGATCGCTGTTGCAGATGAGACCGCATCGACGCCGACTGCCAAGGCGGGTAAGTCGACGCGACCGACCGCGTCGGAATCGAAACCAACGCGGAGAGGAACGCGCACGCAGGAAAAGGCTGCGCAGGAGGAGAAGAAGGAAGAGAATGAACCGAACGCACTAGCAAAGGAAGCGAGTGGTGCGGATTCTGCTGAGCAGCCAGTGGACGAGTTTTGGATCGCGCAATTGCAGGACGACGTCACTCAGGATATGCTTGATGCTGATGACGCTACTGTTCGTATCACGTGGTTGAACAAGGTCTCGGGTCAGACGACGAAGAAGAAAGACCGATATGTGTACGCGTACAACGACACGATTTCGGTGCAAACGATTTTGTGTCACGTGTATTTGGTCGAATTTGACGACGAATCGCTCGAAATCACGCCCAAGTCGCTCGCACGGGTATGTTGTCTCTTCATTTTGTGTATTATTGTAAAGAATTGTACTGATGATAGCTTGGGTACCATTATGGCGGACGTGTAGATCCAAAAAAGTATTGTCCGCACCAAATTTGGCAATTCAAATGACGACGAAGATGATGGCGATGACGACAATGAGAAGCCTCCACCATCTCGCATCAAAGTGCGACCAAGCGGCGGACGCAAAACCGAGGGGGGATCAAGTGGCCGTGCTCGAAGTGGTGGGAGCAGCACGACTTCAAAGAAGCTCAGCAAAAGAGAGCTTGAGCTTCACATTCCACCGAAGTACGCAACCGTTGATGCCGACGCTTACGAAGATCGCGAGCTTTTTGGAAAGCAGGGCTTCACGTCCTGGAAGCAAGACACGTTCTCTGCGAATAGGGAAGTGCTTCGAGCCGTGATGACGAAGAACCACAAGTTGTTGAAGAAATTGACCAGCGACAAGTCCGTGTACAAGGAAATCAGTTCCTTTACGCTACCGCGAAGTGCTGATATTAGCAAGACTCCACTTCAATACGCGATTGACTTCGATGACGTCACGGCAGCCGGCATGCTTATCAAGGCGCGCGAAATTGAGCAAAGCCGGCTTGCAAAGAGACCCGAAGTCTCCCTTCCGTCGCACTCGACTGGCAAACACACGAGTGCGTTCAGCGACTATAACCGCCGTGCGATCAATGCCAGTCGAGGCGGTAGAGAAGGTAACAAAGCACTCGTAGAAGACACCAGTGTGTACTCGCTTTCCGGGAACCAAGAGCTACACCACATCTGGAAAAGTACTGCAGCGAGCCCGAAGATGCTCACTGTGTTGTACCCTAAGGGAGACTTTTACGCGAATGGATACGAGACGACATTCAACATCGCGCACGCTGCTAGAATGGGCAATTACAAATTCGTTGCGAAAGTCGTTGAGATTTTGTCCAAAAACGGCGGGTATGGGTTTAACGATCTCCACTACAAAGTGCTTTCCGATACCGACGAAGATTTGCCTGCATTTCGAAGCGTGTCTGCTGTCAAAATGGCGATTCAAACGAGAGTTCGACCGCTTCACTTAGCAGCGATCAACCCAAATACGAAATACCTGGAGGCGCTTTGGGAGAGTGCAGGCAACGAATGGTCTGGGGCAAACGACACGAATGGCTACGAACCGATTCATTATGCTGCCGCCTGCGAAGGAATCGGCCCTCTCAAGTTCCTTCTGGAACGAAACGTGAGCTTGTTCGTGCGATCCAAGTCGCGTGAGACGCCGATGATACGCGCACTACTGACTAAACGAGAAGACAACGCAATCTTAATGCTCGAGATGGCAGCCGAACAAAGTGAAGACAACGTGAAACAGCTTGTTTCGGAACGCGGACCACAATCACGGCAACCCATCCACTATGCTGCGCAAAACGGATGCCCGAGGGTAATTGAGAAGCTACTTGATTACGAAGCAGACGTGAACAGCGCTGCCGCAGATAAGATAACGCCGTTGTGCTATGCTGCGCAAAATGGCCATTTCGAGTGCGTCAAGATTCTCCTCGAGAAAGGTGCAAAAGTCGACCTTGGTGACAAATTGAAGAAAACTCCTTTAATGTACGCAGTGAAGAATGGGCACACAAGAATTGCAGCGTTGCTGATCAACCATGGGGCGAACGTCAACGCGTTTGATACATCTGAAAACAGTGTCGTGCACTACGCTGCAAGCTATGGATGGACGTCATGCTTGCAGCTTTTGGTGGACTCGGACGCGGAGTTCTGGTCGCGGAATTCGTGGGGCTTCGTGCCTTTGATCTGTGCATTGTTGCAGCAGCGATTGACAGCGTCCGAATTTATTCTCGAGCACGACGTGAACAAGAGGTTTTTGGACTACCGTGACCGTCAAGGGTGCACCATGTTGTTTTTGCAGTGCAAGCATTCGAAAAATGTGGCTCAAATCCAGTATTTGCTGGAAAAGGGATTAAATCCAAACGTGTGCGATTCCGAGAACGAGTACCCATTGCAAACGTTGATTCTTCGGGCATCCACGGCAAGGGAAAACGGAGTGCACAATCCGGAGGAAATTACGCCATTCTATGAGGAGGCGATTCGGTTGCTGCTTCATCATGGTGCTTTCCCACAATACGAGATCGAAAAACCCAAGAATCAAGCTAATGATGAAGAGCCCACTGAATTCGTCCAATGGCAACCGCTGCAACTTGCCATGAAAGGGTCTTTGAACACCGTTTTTGACCTACTACTCAATGAGTTTAATGCAAATCCGGACGCCATTGCATCGAATGGAATGGACGCGTGGATGGTCGCAGCATCCATGGGGAAACGTGGAGATAACTTCTTGGACGCGCTGTTGAAGCATCATTCGAAGATCCACAAAGGGAAAAAGCTAGAGTTCAGCGCAAGAGAAGGTTCTAGCCACAACAAAGCTAACTTCTTCCACGTTGTTGCACGCAACGAAGTCAAGGAATTAATCTCGCCGGATCTGATTCGCCAGTGCATCTCGAAATGCGCAAATCCATCTGCGTTGATGAACGAAAAAGATGACATTGGTCGCAGTCCGTTGCTGCTGCTATTGGGAAAAGAGCGGAAGGTCAGATCGAAGATAACACTCACAATTTCCGAAAAGAGTGATCAGCTGGAGGAAGACACACGCCTCGACATCGCGTACTCGGAGTTGGTTTCCTTACTTGCAGAAAACACAACGAGTGCGGACGCATTCGTTCGATATGTCGATCAAAAGGGGCTGTCAGCGGTCGGTACAACAACAATTGTGACCACAATTGACGAAGAGAGCGAGGCTGCAAGCGACGCTGACGATGAAGAAGCGTCCGAGAATGGAAGTGACAGTGACAGCGAAAGTGGCAGCGGGAGTGAGAGTGAACCAGCCGCGAGTGAGAACGAGGCTGCTTTAAGTGCTCGAAAACAAGCTACGAGTGCAAACGGATCACCAAGTGAGACGAAGCTTGTCAAGTACGAAACTGCTCTGCACATGGCAGCAAATCGGAAACTAACCTGTGGCGCTAGTGAAGTCACTGAGAAATGGCTGGGAAAAAATCTCGTCGGGATTTTGTTCGAGGCAAGCAAGAAGTTTTTAGGCAAAGACGTCGTCAACTTCCCCGATTACATGAACAACAAAACCGCGTTGCACTACGCGGTTGAAGCCAACGACCTCGAAACCACGCAACTTTTGTTATCGAACGATGCTGACCCAGACCACTCCCCATTCCGATGCGAAATATGCATCGGCAAGCTCCAAGGTGCTACGGATCAAACATGCACGTCAAATTGCGGAAAAGAACTGGTTGAGACGGCACTTTTCTCAGCAGTAAAAAGAGGTTGCATCGAAGTAACCAAGCTGCTGCTTGCCCATGGAGCCAATGTGGCATGCTTTGAGCGACGAACACTGAACACTCCGCTGCATTTGGCTCTTGGAGCGAATAATGCTAGCATTGTAAAAGAGCTGCTTGGGCGTGGTGCAAACTTGAGCAAGCGTAATGCATCTGGTGCTGCACCTCTCCACCTTGCCATCCTCGCAAAGCATTCCATCCCAGAATCGGAGTTGCATCAAGGCGAAATCGAGTACACGGATTTGACGTCATCGACTTCAAGTAAGGTCGCAGCTGGAACCAGCTCGGCTATTGCGGCTGCGCTGAAGGACAAGAAGGCGACGCATGCTGTTGTCCTCGAGGACAGCAAATCACTCACACCGATTCATTTGGCGGCAGCAAACCGAGACTTAGCACTACTTAGCGACCTTGTCAATGCATGCTCAGACAAGAAAGCTGCCACCAACTGCCGCGATGCGTATGGACGTACGCCGCTCCATCACGCCGTGAACATGGCTTCGATGAGTCCCGATGCTTCTTTTGAAGTCGAGCGTTTCTTGCTGCAATGTGGTACTGATGCCAATGCTGTCGACAAGTTTGGGTTTTCCCCATTGCACTTTGCGTTGTTCAAGGTGGACATGGACTGGCACAAGAAGTACGACGACGATCGAAATGAAAACAATGCGAAAAAGGCACAAGAAGACCGGGATGCTGGTACGTACGACGACAAGAAACACAAGGCTTTTTTGGACTCTTTAGCCAAGATCCCAAAAAGCGAAACCGACCCCGTGGAGACTGTGTCAAACCTCGCATCTGTCCGCGGCATTAACGTGCTCCTCCAAGATGTTTTGGGGCGATCGCCATTGCATCTGGCTGCTGCCACCGGAGCCTTTGTGTGTGTATCGATGCTCCTGTCGGCGTGCTCCACCGAGTCGAATAAAGTGAAAGCCCTCTCACAACTGGACAAGGATGAGTTCACACCAATCGGTCAAGCTGTACTACATTTACGGCAAACATCCATCATGACGTTGTTGCAAAGCAATGCTGATGTTCGCGGTAAAATCGGCATCAAAACTCCTGTCAGCAGCACTTCCAGTGGTGAGGACAAAAAAGCCAAGATCAAGTACGTGAGTTATTTCTACCATGCCGTGAAGCACTCGTTGACGGGGATTTGCCACATGCTCTTGACGGCCAAGTTCTGCCACCGTCAAGCCATTGAAGACGCCGTGAGCTGCGGGCAGTTCCAACTGGCACGTAACCTGATGATCGCGACAGAAGTGACCAACGATCTGAGATTGCTTACCAGGTTAAATGACTCGGGCGAAGACTTACTGCATACGCTAGCGAAAGTGGACAAGCCTTTCGACAAGTTGGCCCGAACGATCGCATGGACGCTCGTGGACGCTGGTGTAAACCCGAGCCATCGCGATAAGAAAGGAAACACAGCGCTGCATTACGCGGCAAAGAATGGGAATATTCATTTGTTGGATTTCTTGCTCCACAACAAGTGCCGATTGAACCAACCGAACGAAGTAGGCGAGACAGCGCTGTTGTACGCAACGAAGAGATCGAAAAAGTTGTCGGGAGCGCGCGAGGAAGTGGAATGTTTCAAGGTGCTAAAGTACTTCTTGGGCAAGACTGGAATCGACATTCACGCCAAGGATAAAGCAGGCAGCAATATCCTGACCGCCGTGCTAGATCGGTTTGTTGATAAAATGGCTTCCGACAGGTCGTTTTTCGTTTGGATCGACAAACTACTGAAGGAAGGAGTCGATCCGAACGGGATGTTTACAAGCCTAGCGCGGAACGACTTCTTTAAGAACAAGGCTCTTGCGGAGTCCAGTGTGTCGCTGAAAATAACTGCGCTTGTACGGCTCGTGTACACTCCATCCCCGTACGTTCGATATCATGGTATTGCATTGCTACTTCGATACGGTGCCAAAATCACTGGGTGCGATGGAAACGGGAACTCGTTTTTGATGCATCTGGTGGCAAAGAATTTGATGAACGAAGTGAAGTTGGCCCTCGGCAAGATCAAGCTCGTTCACGACCCTGCAGAGGATCCGACGAAGAAGGCACTGAAGACGCTGCATATTGCTGCCAACGATGTCAAGACTGCGCTTGCGCAGACGAACCACTCTGGTCTAACGGCTCTGCACTTCGCTGTGAAGCCGTTCGAGTTTGAATCGTTTGAAAATGTGAGTCTCGTTCGGCTACTTCTAGACGCGGGAGCGAATATTCACGCAAAAGATGCTGAAGGACGGTCCGCCTTGGACTACACGCGCGATCAATCGTCCCGCTTTGTGTTCCGGTTCTTGAAGAAAGAATACCCCAAGCTTGTCACGCAGTCGGAACAGTCTTTTTTCAATGCGGGAAATGTCGAAGACGAGCACATGTTCGACAGCACGCCAGATTACTCAGAAGATGCTCGCGAATACTTGCTCGAGTGTGAACAGAATGGGAAAATCCAACGGAAACGCATTGACCCAAACGTGAACTCGAACTGTGACGTCGGGAAAGTGAGTCGAGTGTACTCTAAAATCGACGACGCAGGCGAGCTTGTCAAGGGCGAAGAGTACGATGCCCTGCTGACAAAGGTCGATGTAAAGAATGGTCGTTTTGGACTGAATGTGTTTTATCGCTTGCAGCTGGTACAGGACGAGATCCAAGGCATCTTCATTGTGTTTACGAACTGGGGTCGAATTGGCGAGACTGGCAAATACCAGAACACTCCTTTTCACTCTTCCGACGATGCAGTCGCAGAATTCAAGAAGATTTTTCGCTCCAAGACTGGCAACCAGTGGGATGAGCGCCACTCGTTTGTCAAACACTCGAAAAAATACAATCTCGTGCAGCGTGTGAACACCCACACAAAATTGGACAAAGAAGTCACGGCGTCATTCACCGAAGTGTCGAAGGAGATCACGTTTCCTGCATTCACTGATCCTGGGTGCTTCTCGCCTAGTGTCGTCACGTTGCTGGGTGCTATCACAGACATTCGTAACCTTCAACTCGCAGCGACTGAGAATTGCAACTACAGCGACAGCTTGCCGTTAGCGAGGCAAGATGAACTGGTGACGGCATTGAATCAACTACGTGAGATTCGTGCAGTGATTGAAGAGCGAGAGGAAGTAAACAAATCCATCACAGAGGTGGGCGGGAACATAACAGAGGAAGCAGCTGCGTCACTGTCGGATCTCTCGAGCAAGTACACCGAGTTGACGGAAGTGATCAGTGAAAAGAGTAGTCGGTACTACGAGGTGATGCCTTGCAACGAAGATGCTTTTGGGTCATCGATTCAGGCTTTCGACAGTATCGTGGCTGTGAACAAGGAGATTACGCGACTGCGATTGCTGGTGGACATAATGGAAACCTACAAGATGCTTTTGGGTGCAAAGCGATTACAGCGTGAAGTTCACCCGCTTGAGTACTGCTACAACGCGATGCAAGTGCATTTGACGCCGATGGTGCAAGACTCTAAGGAGACAGCCTTGCTGACCAAGTATTTCTTCAATGGAATCCGCAAGTACGAGCAAAGTAAGTACCGTGTCTCCAACATGTTTCGCGTGGATCGACAGGGTGAGAAGGCGCGTTTTCTGGATTTCTTGGATGAGAACCCAAAGTTCAAGTCGAAGCATTCGCATCTGCTGTGGCATGGCACACGACGTACGAACCTGATGGGAATCCTTTCGCAAGGGCTCCGAATTGCACCACCCGAAGCACCGCACCACGGGTACGCTTACGGCAAGGGCTTGTACTTTGCCGACGTCACGACCAAGAGTCTGGACTACTGTGGGTCCCCGTATTTGATCAAGGGCACAAGTGTAGACAGAGACGGCAAGAGTGTCGAGACCGTGCGCACGATTTATTACATGCTGCTGTGTGAAGTGACGACAGGAGATGCGACGGAACTTGTGGCTCCAACGTTTGCTGAGACTATTCCTGAGGGCATCGAGAGTGTGAAGGCGCTGTCCAAGTATGTTCCTGATCCATCGGGTTGGGTTGTCTCACCTGAAAGTGGCGCGATGCTGCACTTGGGCTCAGTGGGCCAAGTTGGTGTGACGTTCCCTGTGGATTCTGTGTGGGCGAAGACAAGATGCAATCCAGAACCTTTGGGGTGGTATGAGCGCACACCAACATTTACGAATGAGACCCAGCAGTACTTGAGCACGATCGTTGAATCCTTGAAGGTTGGTGAGACGTTCACTGTTGAAGACACCAAGAAGATGAAACTGTTCATGCAGTATTATTATGGCGCTCAGAAAAAAATCACAGTGGAACTACTAAGCAAGCAAAGTGGGGACGATACAGGGCCAGCGTCTGAGAGCAGCTACAGGCTCCCCGATGTTGGCATGTCTTGCGATGCAACTGTCAAAGTGACGTTTAGCGACGAGCACCAGACGTACAGCTACAGCGCGAAGCGGTACCGCAACATGCTGTACTCGCTGCCGGTGGACGATGGCTACACGCTGGAGCGTACAGAACGCACGGAGTACAGCGAATACATTGTGTACAACGAAGCGCAAGCGCGGATTCGGTACCTTCTCGAGGTCGAGCAGATCTAATTGAGAGAGAGAGCAACGGGTGTCTCGGAGCTTTCCTGTGTGCAGATTGTTCCGACACAGCCTGAAATACCCGTTACATATTGTCCAGAAAGTGCATAGCGTAATATATAGTACAGACAATGATCCTCGATGTTGAAGACGTACATCACCATTTGGTGAACGACTGACAGGAGTCAAGGGAGCCAAGCGCTTTGTCTCTGCGATGAATGCTTTGGCAGCCACTCGGCATTGTCTTCTCTCGCAGCGAAGACAAAATTGGGGCAATATCCGGCGATTGCACTTTGATTGCAAAATATGCCAACCCCAAATCCCATTTTATTGACAGTGAAGAAATTTGGGATCTTGAAAATGGCGATGAAAATAGCGTTCTACGTCACCTAAAAATACGAATATGGCGAGGCAGGGATTAAACCATGAACACCTTCGTGCGGCATTAGCATCTGGTGTTTTCAGAGTGCGGTGCCTTCCATCGGCATCTCGATCTCGCTCGCATTTGCAGCGGTGCTCACTTGCTCCTTTGAGTGCCACCAGATTGAAAAATGAAGCGGAAGCAGCTTCTCGCCCTATGCGAGCAGCTCATCAAGTCGTACAACCCCGACAAGATGGCGGTCGATGCGCACGCCGACGAAGAGCTTCGCGGCTACGACACGACGGATCGACTCTTCCTCCAGCAAGTGTTCTACGGCTCGTATCGGTACCGCGACTTGCTCAAGCCCATGCTCACGCACTTCCTCAACACGAACGCGAGTCGAGTGAGCCGCAACGATTACACCAAACCCATGATCATCGGGTACCTCACCATCTTTCGCCTCGAGGAGATTGGCACCACGTCGTTTGCAGCGCTCGTCGCGGCGCTCGACCCCACGAGCATGCACGTGTTTCTCTCGTACCTCTACGACAAGAGCCAACTACTCGGTCCGATCAAGACCGAGTGGGTCCGCGTGCTCGACGAGGCGTTCGTCGAAAACGAGATCATCGGAAAGATGCTGGGTTTCGAGGCTGAAATCACACTACTGCTCGAACAATTGCACACCAAGGCGTTTGGCCAGGCAGCGTCCAAAGAGAGTCTTCGCCTCGCCGGCGGGGTCGCCCCCGTGGAGAAGAAGCCGCTGACAGTGCCTGTAGCACCGAAGATCACGCAACCGCGGCCACACCAGGCGGTGGAACCGATTCGGATCCCACAGGACGTCAAGGCGAACCCCGTGCCGCCAAACTTGAATCAGCTCACGCTCGCCGACCTCGAGAAGCAGCAACTCGACCGGAAACAGAAAATCGCCGACCAGGTCACGAAAAAGTACGAAGCTGCGGCCAAGACCATGTTCCATTTTAAATCCACGGCCAAGAGCAACTTGGAGAGTATCCGCCAAGAAGTCAAGGTCGCGCGCAACGCGCAGTTGCAGTTCGATTTCAAAGCCAAGCCGGCGCCGGATTTCGCGTATTTTGACGCCAGTGGCGGCATGCACGAGGTGAAGCTCAACACTGCGGCGATCCTGCGCGAAGACGTGCAGTTGATCCACGCGTTCGAGACCGAGCTCCGTGACCCGATCGACTTCTACCGATGGCAAAGCGGGATGCTGCAGCAGGATCTCGAGAACCGGAAGGCAACCGGCTGGGCGAATACGAACCTAAGTACACAGGAAAAACACGCTTGTTTGTTGTGGTTATTGCTGCTCTTTGTTCTGCTTAGCACAGTGGCGCCAGGAAGGATTTTCATACTGTGTCAGCGTTTATGTTGTGGTACAGTCAAGTCTACCTTAATGCAGTAACGGACGGAGCTTATGGCGATGCCTTGAGGTTGAACTTGGCAATGAAGTCGTGCATCGGGATGCGGATCTCGTCGTGGTGTGGGATGTCCTGCCACATTGTCATTGACGATAGAAACACACACACATTAGCATAAGGATCTACACGAAGTACAAATGTAATTCCTCGTACCTTCATGCGTTTCATCCATTCCGAGGTCTTGGGGTACTTGGAGAAGTCGAACGCGTCCATGGCTTCCAGTTGGTCGAGTTCGCAGTAGCACGCGTAGTCGGCGACCGTCGCGTGGTCGCTCTCGGCGACGTACTTGTTGACAAAGAACTGCTCCAAGATCGCAGTGAACTTGGTGATCGTCGCGTCCTTGTTCTCAAGCTGCTCGACGGACGCCGGCGTCGCGAGTCCGCGCTCGCGCATGAGCATGGGGCGCAGCACCTGGGTCGTGCTCAGACGCGCGTTCGTGTGGTGCCAGTGGAGGTACTGGTTCACCTTGGCGCGCGCACGCAGCTCCGTCGGGTACACATCGGTCCACTGGTGCTTGTCCGCCAAATAGGTCAAGATCGCGTTGCTGTAATGCACACACGCACACAGAAAAACACGCACAAGCCGCTTAAACACAGCGAACAAGCCATGTGTACACACACACACGCATATATATACAGAAGACGAGCGCGTACCCTTCAAAGAGCGAGAATTCGCCGTCTTTGAGCACAGGCACGAGTCCGTTCGGGTTCATCTTGAGGAACTCGGGCGTCACACCCTTCGGCGGCGACACGTGCACGAGCTCGTAGTTGACGCCCTTGACGCGCATGAGCCACGCAGCTTTGGGTAACAACAGCGTGGCATATAAGGTGAGTGAGTGTGCGCATATGCACGTAGCGTGGTGTGTGTGTGTGCATGGAGTCGTTTATTACCTGCGCGCGAGGGCTGGCTGATGAGGTGGCCGTAGAGCTTGAGACTCATGTTGATGGGCGGATGCGGGGCAGTTGCGAGGCAGATGCGGGAATGCGAGTTTGCTCACACTGGCCGTTTAACGAAATGCAATCCGCATCAGATGTCCCTCTTTTATCTCTTTCTCATCAAGTTTTGACATCAAACTCATGTATTAATAAATGTTTCTGCACGTTTGTTAACTTCTCCAATGAATTGTATAATGATTCATATGAATAATGCATCGAGTTATAAAGGACACTTTTACAAGAGGTTCTGGATCTTACCCAAGCACCACATACAGTTCAAGTGGTACATCGTACCATCTCAAGATACTCTCATACCGGTTGAGCACCGGTATTATCCATTTCGATAGTACCGATCTATGCATGTCATAAACGACACGACTCTCACCCAAAACCCATCAAACAGCATGCCACAGTGCAAAGTGTCAACCCAATACCAAAGCAAAAATGGCGGCACCGAATATGCGCCGCTGGTCGTCGGGCTTCGCGCACGTGTACGACCGCAGCGTGGGGCTGAGCGCGCGCGCGTTCCGCGACGCCGTGTACGCGGCGGAGGCGCGCCGCCTGGCGCCTGTGAGCCGCGGCTTCATCTACAAACCCGACGTCAAGGTGTGGGCCATGGAGGTCGACCCGGTCGACGAGCGGTACCTGCTCGTGGGCACCGCCAACTCCAACATCCTGCTCTACGACCTCAAGCTGCTGGACGATAATGAGAGCCACATGGATGGCATGGCGAAGACCAATAGCAGCACACGCCGCGCCTATGACACCAGCAATCTGCTGCCGCCATGCTGCGCTGTGCGCGCGCGCTCGACTGTCACCAGCACCAGTAACGGTGGAACCTCATTGCAGTACGGCATCACGGCGGTCGACTGGTACCCAGTGGACGGCGGCATCTTCGTGTCCAGTTCCTTCGACGAGCACGTGAAAGTGTGGGACGGCGGCGTGTTCCAAGTCGTGAGCGAGTTCGATCTGCATTCGAAGGTGTACTGCGCCAAGTTTTCGCGGATCGCTAGTGCACACTCGCTTGTGGCCGCTGCCACTGCCAAGGGCGAGGTGCGGCTCTGCGACATGGCCATCGAGTCGTCTATCCACAGTTTGCTTGGCCACAGCGACGAGATCTGGTCGCTCGCGTGGTCGCTTGACAACGAGTACCAGCTCAGCACAGGTAGTCGCGACGGCCAGATCCGCATGTGGGACATCCGCCGCTCGGGCTCCACGGCGTGTCTGCTATGTCTCAACCATGAGGGCCACGCTGTTGTCCCCGGACGCTCCAGCGTGCGCACGAACATCCATCGTCTGCCGTCCACGTCGCTCGCGGCTGCCGCCAAGCCGCCACCATCACGCAAGCGCCGACGGCTTCTTGATGGGCAGACCAATAACAACACGCGCCATCTGAACCAGGAGAGGCGCGTAGAACGCGAACGGAAACGACCAGCAAGTAGCACACAGCAGGGAAAGCGCAACGATCCACATGCTGCGGCGTCTGTGGCATTTGCGGCTGCGCATCTCGGCGGCGTCAACAGCTTGGCGTACACGCCCGACGGCCGCTTCCTGCTCAGCAGCGGCAACGACCAGAAGCTGCGTCTTTGGAACAGCAAGACGGGCGAACACGCGTTCATGAACTACGAAGGCGTCGAGAACCAGATCGCGAAGCGCAACGTGCAAATGGCCGTGATCCAGGAGGGAGATGCCTACGATAGTACGCTCGTGTTCCACCCCAACGGCCGCGATGGCCAACTTCGAGCCTACAGCGTGTTTGGCGATCACGGCACACCGCTCACCAGCTACACAGCGCACTACAAGCAAATCGCGGCTTGCGTCTATCGGAAAGCGTACCGCGAGTTGTACACGGGCGGTGAGGATGGTATCATCATGAAATGGCGGCCGACCCCATTGGAACTCTGTCCTGAAGATGGAGGCGCGGATTCTGGTGAGCGGCAGGCAGCCCAACACGGAACCGCTGCTGGTGCTGATACTCGCATCGTTGGTGCCGCGGAGGGCGACGTGGATGAGTGGAGCGATGATGGTGAAGACGAGCAGGCGGACGATAATGATCCAGGCGATATCTTCATTCCCCCGATCCTTCGACAATACCAAGAAGGTCGTCACTGACGCACACCAAGTATAGTCGCGAGTCTGATTCGCTATTCTTAGGCTGCATGGCGATGACATGCGAGCATTTCCATCCTATTCTCTGTGTGTATTGATTGTTCCTGGTGCTCCTCGCTGCTGAAATACCACCGAGTGTTTCCTGCATGCTGAGAGCATGGCGAGCCTGAACGCATTGGATTTCTTTGGGAAAGGTGATCCCGAAGGCGTCGAGAAATTCAAGACCGTCGCGTTCCGTGCGCTGCTGGACCAGCGAACCGACGAAGAGTTTCGACAGACGAAGTCAGAGAACGAGCGCTTACTAAGCGAGAATGCAACGCTGTCGAAGCAGCTTCAGGATCTGCAGGTCTCCTTTGATACGAATGTGGGCGATCGTGAGCGCGTGCTCGCGTTCAAGTCGAAACGGGTCGAAGAGCTAAACATCAAGCTGAAAGAGTGCGAAGCCATCAATGTGTCGCTACTGCAAACGATCAAAAATGGCGATGCTGGGGGAGGAACCGGGTCCCGTGCGGCGATGGCGGCATTGATTAACAGTGGGAAACCGTTGTTCCACGCCGTAGAGACCTGTAAAGAGCAAGAATTCAAGAAACTGTTCGATGGCAAACGGTTGCAGTGCGACCAATTGCGACAGCAAATCCTCGACAACGAGGCGCTCGTGCAGGAAATGCGCGCGTGCCAAGGTCAAAAAGGAGAAGTCGAGGCGCAGATCCAGCAATTGCGCGAAAAGATCGTCGCGATCACAGCCGAGAATGACGACAAAGTGCACTTCCTGGAGCGGAAATTGGTGTTTGAGCACGACCGGCTACGCAAAGAGAAGGAGATCGAGATCCGCGCGTGCCAGGACGCGATGGAAAAGCAGATGCGCACGCAATTGGACATCACGACGCAGCGCACGATTGAGGAAAACGAGCGCGTGCAACTCGAATTGCGCTACCAGAGCTCCCAACTAGAGAAAATGGTCAAGCAACTCGACCACCTCTTGATCGAGAACAAACAATCGCAACAGGAGAAACGGATCTTTGAAGACATGAACGCCACGTTGAGCAAGAAGATCAAGTTTTACGAACAGATATTTGCCAAAATGCAGCAGAAGGATCAGCTCAAGAGCAAACACATTAAGAGAATGAGCCCATCACTCGCGCTGGAGGAGACTCGGTTCCATACACCACGAAAGCCGCCATTGCCGTCCATTGGATCACCACGTTCGCCATCGACAATGTCTGCGTTCGGAATGTCGCCGCCGCACTCTCCACGACTTTCGCGACAACAGGAGGACGATCCGACGAGTTATTACAGCGATGAAGGAGAGTTTTGTCCCGACGGAGAAGATCAACTTAACTCTGTGTCGGAGGCGCTGGAGGTGCATCTGCAACACCGGGAGTTCACGAAAAAGCAGATCGATGCGGTACTTCGATACTACCAACAGCACTATCAGCACCAGCAGCAAAAGCTCCTGCCACGAGCGGTACGATATACAATCTATTGTCATGCATACTTTGGGAGCAAAGATGGATTCTCACGTCTCTAATGTTGCAAAATTGTTGTGTGAGTTGCAGCCGAAGACGAGCGAGTATCACAAAGGGATCTTCATGGGTTACGCACCGCTGGTGAAGAAGAAGATCGTGCTCACCAAGGCGGCATATTCGCCGTCGAGCTACCAACGGGGGCGTCGAGCGCTCGAAGTTCCGGTACGTTGGAATTTCGCCATGGAAATGCAGAGAGAATCTACTTACACGCGACTTTCTCGAAATTGCCGTGTAGACCACGCTTGATTCTTTTATTCGACAACATGCAGCGATTTCGCCGCAGCAGCGCACAATACCACCACCGAGCATCAAGTCCGGTGATGGTGAGCAGACTGGAGGCACTGGAGCAGCACCAACGCTGCTGTTACCAAGTCTCTCACCAGGAAGTGCACCATCGTCTTCTCACGATCGATCCGACATGTGGAAAGCGATGAGTCGACCGGAATCCCCAGCCACCGCACGATCCTAATGGATTAGTCCCATGCAGGCAATCTCCATTATGAAGGTTCAGCGACAAAAAACAAAAGCAAAATGCTACAGCAATACATTCACAAAACACCATGCCATTGGCACCAAAACACAATTGTACGTCCTAAATCTTGCCTTTGCCCACGCCAAACTGGTCCTTCGCGGACCGCAGCACACCCATGACCGCCACTGGATCCGTGGCGTTGTTAGCGAACTTCTGCACCGCCGGCTCGGTCACGCGCATGAACGGGTTCGTCGCGAGTTCGTCTTCGATCGTGGACGGGATCGTGGGTTCTTTGCGCTTCGTCTGCTCCGTGGCCCACGCCAATTTCTTCTGGATCGCTTCGTTCTCTGGCTCCACATGGGCCGCGAAGCGCAAATTGCTCGCCGTGTACTCGTGGCCGCAGTAGACCTTCGTGGTCACAGGCAGCTTCGCGATCACTTCGTTGAGCGCGTAGTGCATCTCCGACGGCACGCCGTTGAAAAAGCGTCCACAGCCCGCGACAAAGAGCGTGTCGCCCGTGAACAGCGCGTCCTGGACGTGGTAGAGCACGTGGCCGCGCGTGTGGCACGGTGTGTGCAGCACGTGGACGCTCAGGTCACCGACCTCGACGACGTCGCCATGCGCGACTTCGCGCGTCACAGCCTCAACGGCATCGCCCTGTCCACCCACGACTGGGATCGTGACACCGTCGTGCTCCTTGATGAGATCCACCATGGCGGTGTTGCCGCCCGCGTGATCCCAGTGCGAGTGCGTCGTGAGGATCGACGTGATCTTGACGCCGAGTTCGTTGGCGCGCGCAAGCACCTTCTCAGGCTCGACCGGGTCGATCGCCGCCGCCACGCCTACACATTTCACACAACAGCAGGTACAGTGAGCCACGGAGCATGCGCACATGGTAGAGACATAGAGGGAGAACGTACAGTTGGCGGTGTCGATGAGCAGATACGCGTAGTTGTCTGAGAGCACGGGCACGAGCGTGATGTCCATGGTGATCTCTTAGGGATTGTTCCTTTCTGGCGATCTTTGTTAACGTCATCATCATTGTCGTGTGTGTGTGAAGAGCTCTCAATCACATACACGCTTCAAGTGTTCACATGTCGCATGAATATCTATCATTCTGTTCATCATAGTCACTGTAGTGAGCTTCATGCCACTATTATGAGCGAGCTACGATGAGTGGAACCGCGATCGGTTCAGTGGACCGGTCTTTTTCTAATTATTCTGTCCACCAGAGTACGGGATGACAGTGTGGCCTCCATTCATTTCGGAGCAGGCAAGGGGCTTCCAATCAATGGGTCGTGCAATTCGGGACCGACGCCGCACACCTGGTTAAGAATCCGATTCTCCTTTCCGAGTGAAAAATGAGCAAGCGTAAGTGGCTCTCGCCTGCCTGATTGGGTGGACACACGTCCTGTCTAAGCAAGGGCGCGTGGTGGTGGTGGACACGACGGACATGGAAACAGCAGCCAATGCGAGGTCACGGTCGCATGCGCGTGCACGACGCCTCTCTCTCTCTCTTTCTCTCTCAGCTTTCCGACTATTGCGTTGACTACGACACGATGGCAAGCAGCAGCAATATGCAGTGCGTCCGAGTCAAAAAGACGACAACAACCAATCGACAGCCAGTTCAAGCGGGATACCATGGCGTGGTTGGCAAGACAGCGTCCCACTGGCATTGATTGCAGCAATAATTACAGGCGAACGACATGAATCGAGTCTCAATCACGGATACAATGATTGACGAGCACTAGCGAGTAAAGAAGAACAGGCGATTCAATCTTCGACAAAGGAGGGGGGAGAGACCGAGAGAGAGAGAGAGAGAGAGAGAGCGTGCTGTGCAGCGAGTGTGACCTTGACGCACGGCTGTTCGTCATGTTCACCACACCCTGTGACCAGCAGTTGTAGCGGTCTGCACTGCATACTGACGATGTGTTTCTATTTTCTGTCATCATTTACAGATAAGCCTTCCGGTATTCGTTGCGCCCGCAAGTTGCGCGTCCACAGACGTACGCAGCGCTGGCACCAAAAGTCCTACAACAAGAGCCACTCGGTGACGGCCATGAAGGCCAACCCACTCGGTGGTTCGTCCATGGCCAAGGGCATTGTGTTGGAAAAGATTGGTATTGAAGCCAAGCAGCCGAACTCTGCCATTCGTAAGAGTGTCCGTGTGCAGTTGATCAAGAACTCGAAGAAGATCGCCGCCTTCGTGCCACGTGATGGTTGCCTCAACTACGTCGACGAAAACGACGAGGTGTTGATTGCCGGTTTCGGTCGTCGCGGTCACGCCGTCGGTGATATTCCTGGTGTCCGTTTCAAAGTCGTCAAGGTCTCGGGTGTCTCGCTCCTTGCTCTGTACAAGCAGAAGAAGGAGAAGCCACGTTCTTAGATTATGTGGATCTGCCATCAGTCGAAATGCGACGGAGCAGCATTCCTAGCCTGCCTGAAGCGATACTGGCGCGCTTTGTGCGCTCTTGCATCACTCTGAGCTCCACGGCTACTGCTGCTCGGAGCTACTGAACCTGGATCACCACTTAACAACGGATAAGGACTTTTAACTTTGCTTGCCGATCGGTCATTTGAGTGTGTACATTTCCTTTTTCTTGTGTTGTGTCAATGGGCTGTTTGCATATTCATGCGCTGTCGCCTTTGTGCGTGCCAAGATGTGTTGAAGCCAAACGTGCAATTTCGTGTGGATTGATGTCCGAGTGTTCTGTCTAAATTGATCTGCAGTCATAGTTAACACTTCATACCAAGCAGTACGCCTTGAATTCCGTTGTATCTAGAGTGCAAAGCCAATATTCTGAGATAAATGATAAAAATACCGTCGCAGTCCAAGAGTCAATTATGACAGCTGGATGGACACTGCCGCACAAACTCGAGCGCAGTCTCCAACATGGTCACGTAGTATCCATGCTCGCCGTGCTGCGATACAAACGGGTACAGCGTACGCATGGCGGCGCATTGTGCAAGTGGCGTGGTCATTTGGCTTCGGCAGACTGCAAAAATGAAAAGCGGGAGCAATTCGTCGGCATTCCCACTGCCTCTGGAGCTGACGTGACAGTCAGTGTCCACTGCATGTGGACACTTTGAGGACGTTGGAGGACAACAGCTGCTGCTCTCGAGCGCAATGAAATCGTGCAGTGCTTGGACGGCCTCCAGCAGACACGCGACTTTCCTCGACGGAGTGGACTCGACGCCAATGGCGTGGAGATTCTGGATCGCGAGTTTCATGGAATGCGATTGCTCGGCGGCATTTGGGTTCTTCAAACCAAACTCGAGACTCGAGGCACAAAGCGTCATCCCCCAGTGGGCAAACTTGTGCTCGAACGCC
Organism: Globisporangium splendens; assembly: GCA_006386115.1. NCBI lineage: Eukaryota > Oomycota > Peronosporomycetes > Pythiales > Pythiaceae > Globisporangium > Globisporangium splendens. The sequence continues at coordinate 223,322 of VFIW01000047.1, read as the reverse complement.
TTTTGCGGACCATTGGCGACGACGCAGCACCATTTCTCCAGCTTTAGACGTAATCGATCACTGCAGAAATACGATTCCACGGCGAATTGGACTCTGGCTGCAAGTGCTGGCGAATATTGACGGTGACCTTCGTCGGGTGCCGAGTTCTCTAAACGGTCGTCTGATGTGAGGCTGCTGGCGTCATCTATGACTCGGTGGTGCGTACCTTGGAGCTCGTTGAGTCGAAATGTGAGCATGAACCGCACGAGGTCTTGAATGCAGTCGCGCACTTTGATCAAGTACGCTCGACAAATGGCCGGAGATGACAAGTCTTGAAATTGCGTCGTGCGGCTCAAGAACCGCCTACATACTTGCCCTTCAAAACCGGATGCGTAATCTAGAAGACGATACACAGCGAGATGAACAGGATCGACCACTCTCGGTTCATCTTCACCACCTCCAATGCATGGCGCGAAGGAGCTAATGCTGCGGCTTGCATCTTCTTTTCTCATCACGACAGATCGCTCTGATGGTATTGTCGATGCATGCGAGGATCGCTTCGAGCCACCTACACGCTTGGACTTCTCCCAATTTGCACTGAAGCTCCTTGACAGCGACTCGGAAGGTCGTCGACTCTGGATCTCGGGTGGCATCAAGAAAACTCGAGTGGTGCGATGGCGGCTGCTGAAGGAGAAGGACATGGTCTTCGATAATAAGCCCATGGTCTTGGCCGCCACAGACAATCCACTTTTTTGGGCGGAGACTCCACTTGATGACTGCTCAATCTGATGAAGTTTCGGTCTGCGTGAGCTGACAAGAGGAAGCAACGTGGAGATCGCTCTCGGCATCGACAACGGAAACGAGCCGACTCGAGCGTGTGCGCTGGAGCAAGATTCCTTCGAGACACTGCTAAGCACCAGGTGCTTATTTGGAGATTCTGCTTGCGCCGATGAAGAAACTGTCTCGCCAGATTGCACTTTACACGCAGCGCGATGCTGCTTGAGCAACTCGAGAGCGGCGGTCCACCCATTGGCACTCTCAAGTGAGCTCGTGGTCATTACAATGGTCTGCTGGTTCACTTCGATGACCAACTGCGAGAAGCCTTGCGTCACTGCGACGTCCTAGGGGATCGCATAAAAGTAAAGTTACAATCGAGGATCAAAGGTAGGAGATGACAGCCATAGTGAACTTGGAATGTCTTACCTCCAAATCGTCCAGGGGAGTAAACCAGACGCCAGCCTCAAATGCTGTACACTTGAGAATCACATGCGACTCTGTCAGCACCAGAACACCTGCATGAATCTCCACAGGGATGGTCGGTGTCAACGGTTTACTCTCCCTCTTTTTCGTTGCAATCCTCTTGGAAAAACTACGTTTCAGAGCCGATAACTTGCTTTTCGTTGCCGACCGCTGTTGTTGACCATGTTGCATCAGGACGAGCCTCACATCTTGTACATTCTCACGTAAGAGAACGCCATCGCAGCGTGTAGTTTCGGCATTCCCAAGCGACAACTGGAAGATCCTTGCGTTTATTTGAACGCTTAATTGCTCTGGTGCAGTTCCATGCGCTAGGATTGGCACAATCTTGGTGCCACGGCACAAGCATTTCCACCGAGAAACCTCAGCATCGTGTGGCGTTGAGAGCGAAGTTGAGGCGTGAGCCAACAACCGGAAAAGAACCTTTCCTGGCGTTGCATGCGATGAGCTTGTACTGATGCTTGCGAACGGAGCGTCTGGGAACATTTGTGAGACCAATGAAGTCCACAAATCGGTCTCATGGCATGCCATCGCAGCGCTCACTTCATGACAAATACCGTCTGCCAGCTGAAGCACGTCCGTCGGGGTCAAGAACACCAAGCAGTGGCTCAGGACCTGCTTCCTCGAGAGAGGCACCGAAGACTTTGCCATGTTCCTCGTGAAGACCGCCACCACGGGTTCTACTTGGACGCTTGCAAATGTGACAATGACTTGAGCAGCGGATCATCGCTGGTCACTCTCAGCAGAAGAAAACCGCGCGAAAAAGAAAACAGCGAGTGCGAGACGCGCGTGTGCCAACCGAAATGCGTTCAGCGCAGGTCTACCCTAATTTTAGGAATGGAGAGACTGCGCGAGCTGATTTTTAGTCCCACGCGGACAACGTGGCACCATCCATAGGCAGCTCTCATCTGCGAGTACCCCTGACTCCGTTCGACTTGAAGCGAGCTTTTGACTCGAGATGCTCTGAAGAATGCCTCAATAGCGACCCGTTCTTCGTCCTTAGCTTGCCGAGGATCAACTTGAAATTCGTCAGGACGTCAGGAGCCTCTGTGCATTGTAAAAGGCAGACATGTCTATCGTTATTATCAGTAAAGGAGATGCCTCGATGGGGATACATGGGCTACTGCAGACGTGCAAACACACAGACTCAAAAGCAGACGTCTGCGAGTCTCATCAGTTCCCTCGGGATACACAGAGCTCCTCGCTTTCGCGCAAGTCGACTGATGCGGATGCAATAGCGGCCAGACAATTGTCCAGATGGAGGAACGCGGAAGAACACACACTTGAGTTATGAGCATGTGGCGCGAAAGCGTGTCGAAAACGCGCCTTAAAGTGACTGATTGTCGCCCATTTTCACGGCATGTGCAAGCGGTGAGAAAAAGCAATGTGAAGTCTCTCTCAATTTTCAAGTTTGTCGCATTTTCACTCGAAACATTCGTTGTTCGAGTCAGTTGATAGAATAATGAGACTATGCCACCTAAAATCAAATCAGCATGTATTCCAAGTGGTAGATTTTGAAAGGAGCACTCGATGGAGATCATCTGTTGACGTTTGAGCCACCTGTGCGCGATACTGGTGCAAACAATCCCATGCTCCGGTTGGCTGCGCACTCATGTTGACACAAAGCAAATGTATAGTGCACGCCATCACCGGATAGCGCGTTTCAGCAACATAAGCATCAACCTTGACGAAATGCCTCCAAATACAGCGTTCCGACCCTGCAGATTTATAAAGTGGACTCACATTTTTCTAACCCACGATGTGCGACGCCTATAAAGCGCACCCATCAGACCAATTGGCGCTGCCTTTCAAACCTCTTTGGCTTGTTGTGAAAACAAATCGAACCAGCCCTGTTTGGATGAAAACACTCCTGTTTACATGGCGATCTGACTAGTATACATTTGAGTCCGGATATCGTTTGATTGGCATCGGATTACTCAAACAAGTCTGATGATGGACTTGGTTGACGCGGTAGGAAATGATCGAGCGCCCTCTGCGGCGGAAGAGATGCTCCCTCCTGCTCCATCTCCGCTCTGCGACTGAACGCCGCCGTCGCCGTCCGTTCCCCTCTGACAGCTCACTCCGGAATCGTCGATCTCCAGCAACAACCAGCAGCCTCCACACTCTCCACCATGCCAGTGCAGCTCTACGCCAACTACGTCAGCCAGCCTTGCCGAGCCCGTAAGTCTCTCTGTGTGCATTGCCTGCAGTGACGATGGTTGTGACTGAGATTCGTGGTATGCTGTTGCAGTTCTGTGGGCGTTGAAGGTCAAGGATGCCGACTTCGAGCTCGTGATGACGGCGCCAGGCAGCGCCGACCTCAAGTCCGAGTCGTTCCTCGCCATGAACCCAAACGGACTCGTGCCAGTGCTCAAGGACGGCGACTTCGCGCTCTTCGAGAGGTGAGACTTACGATACGATTGCTCCCAATTCTGCGCCACAATTCTCACTTTGTTGTCTATGTCTGCGATTGTTTTGCATGCACGCAGTAACGCTATCTTCGTGTACGTCGCCGAGAAGTTCGGATGGACGGACTTGTACCCAACGGACCCATTGGTCCGCGCCAAGATCAACGAGTTCCTGCACTGGCACCACACCAACTCGCGCCTCTTCACTTTGAAGATCGTGCGTCCAGTGCTCGGCCAAAAGCTCGGCCGTGAGCTCTCTGCCGAAGACCTCATCGCGATTGAGAAGAAGGACGAGGTCATCGACCGCATCAGCAGCCTCATGGAGAAGTTCCTCGTCAAGGACTACATTGCGCGCACGGATGCGCCTACGATCGCCGACTACATCGCGTACTGCGAGTACGACCAATTGGAGATGATGGGAACGGACTTCTCCAAGTACCCGAAGGTGCACGCGTGGTTGGCGCGCATGAAGGACATCCCATACCACGACGAAGTGCGTGAGACCCTCGGCGGCTTCTTGAAGACCATCGGCATGTCGGCGGCCGGAGCCAAGCCATAAGTCGTAGCACAATCAGGAACCTGCATATGTACATGTGGTTGTGCTCGAGTTCTGTGAACTGCGGAAGCTGTGGTGACTCATGGAGCCATTTTTGAATACGATAGCAGCAAGCAATCGGGCTCACAGAACGTCGAGTAGCTTAACGAAAGCGTAAAACAGTAAACGAATAAATAAACAACAAGCATTGGAAACCCTTGCCGTTTCGTAATTTTGGCAACGCGTGCATTGCAGCACGGTCTCGCCAGGACGCTCCAGCGCCCGTCCCATTCATTTTCTACTGCTCTGTCGTGCCCGTCGCAGTAATTCGGCTCGACTACTTCAAATTGAAAAAGCGTTGATTGGACTGCCAAAAAATTAACCAACAGCGTATATTTGATATCGAAGAAGCACACATCCATGACCATCTGACCATCTATGTTCGGCTGCAATAGAAAGCATTTCGGAAAACAGCGCCACTAGCAGATAGCGCATGGATGGATATACCAATCCGATGTGAGACCAAAACAAGCAGAAAAATGGGCAAAGAGCAGATTTCTCGCGCGCTGCAGCGTCATCATACTTCTTCGTGTCTGTTGTTCTCGCCACCTATTTCTCCTCTTCCTCGTGAAGCAACACCATGATGAAACTTTTCCCTTATTCTTTCAACCGTTCAAACGTTGGGAATGCTTTTGAAGCGCAAATGGTGCGAGTGCTGGTGCAACCTGTTTTTTTTTTTTCTTTGATCAGCCTCGAACCCTAGGTTTAACTTTTGTGTTCAGGTTAACATCCGAGTTAAACCTGGTTTTAGGGTTAATGTTGTCTGAGCAGACCTCAAGCAGCATTTGCAGGATTGAATAGATCTGAGGGAGGTTATAACTTTTACTTGTGTTTTTATTTACGAACCCGATGTTTATTACAATTTCATTTGTTGCACATTTATTGCAATTGGAAGACTGCTTCATTTACCAAACTCCAATTCGAGCAACTCACCCTCTATGACACGGAACATTCGGGATGCGTTTCTTCCTCTCTCTCTCCCAACAAAGTGCGTGTTGTTGCTTGACAATCACTCTCCACAAAACAATCGTCAATTCAAGCGAGCAGTTCCAAACAACGACCGCCATGAGCAGCGATGGGTACGACGCCGCTGTCCAAAGCACTGCGCTGCTGCCTGATGCAGCTTCCTACGCACCACATGGCTCTGCTTATGGCATCACCGCGGACCCGAGTACCGTGGACCTGGTGCTCGAAATGACCGCGACATACGACGCCGACGGGTTTCAGGAGCCGTCACGCGTGACGCGGTCCGACGTGGTCGCGGCGCTAGTGCGCTGCGAGAACGACGTCGACAGCGCCGTGGACGAGATCCTGAGCCTCATCGCGGTCAAGAGCCTGCAGATGGCAGACTCAGTGGAGCAGCACGACAACGCCGCGCAGCAGAAAGAGACCCAGCTGCAGTGGCACGAGTTGTGCACTGGACTCGGCGTCAGCGAGTGCGATGCGTTCATGAAGGCGCTGGACGACTTGCCAGACGAGGAGAAGGATGCCATCCTGTCGAATAATGGCGGGTTCCTGCAGCAGCTGCTTCTGGAGCTGGACGAAGCTGAGCAGCAGGATGTACGAGAAGAGCAGCACCCGCTCGAGAAGCTGCAGTCGTTGTACCCCGACTACAGCGTCAAAGTGATTGAAGACGTCTTTGAACAGCAGAATTACGATGTGACCGCGACTGCGAACGCGCTGTATAACCTTCGCGGTGTCAACAAGGTACAGAGCTTTGCAGCAGTCGTGAGCGCACAGTCGCGAGTGGCCGCCCAGGAACGAGAGTTGCGCATCAATGGACCAAAAGTAGAATCTCTGGGGCATTTCCCAGATCTGCCAGGTGGTGGTGGTGGTGCAAGCAGTGGCGGTAGTCGTTCCCAGCACAAACCGAGCCAACGCCAAAACCAATTCCAAAAGCAGCGCAAGCTGCAGTTGAAGCCGAATCGTCTCGCGAAGTTGAACGGACGATCGCTGTACACAAACGCCTGGGAGCGCCAGGATACACCAACGTCTACTGGTGTTATGGAGTCCACGATCTCCTCTGAACTCAAGATCGATCGTCTCAAAAGCATTTTGCCATCGATCGATCGCGGCGTCATTCAAACGGTACGTTCATGTTGACGGTGCGTGCTAACAGCCATAAAATGTGCTGTCGTCTTATTGCCCTCGTTCTTGTTTGTGGTGTAGACATTTTACCTGAATGGCTGCAATTCGGACGCCACAGAAGCCGCTTTGCGCGATGTCTTTAATCTACCAGTCCCAGTCGTCACGGCGCGCGACATCGTAGACGATGAAGACTCTCCACTGGCTGAGGAAGCTGTGCTAAATTACCACTACGCAGGTATGCTGAACACGTCGATTTTTTCAAATTGGTACAGACTAACAAACAGGAGCTGGCACTTGCATTGCTCTCTATGGTACTGCCTTCTAGAAACGCAAAGCTATGCCAGTAGCCGCGAACGCGTGAACGCTGCGCGCGACGTTCTGAGTGAACGATACTGCGCAGTCCTCGACTCGTTCCGCGGAAGCAACTCCGTCCTCGCTGGAGATCGAGTGCGACAGTACGTTCCTCTGTGCCTACTTTTCATGGCATTGTGCACTGTTCTAACCTGTAGCTGTATGTCTTGCTTGTGCGAACTCATGTTGCTGCTGCATTTGTGTGCTTCTGTGAAAATTCGCTCCTTCGATGCTCAGATTAAGCCAAGCGCGTCGAGATGTGCGGGAATCACAGCGTGAAGCAGCCCACCAGTATTTCCTCGACCACGTGGACAATCTTCGGTACGTCCTTTGTTTGGCCACAATGTCGAAAGCTCACACTCAACATGTCGATTATGTGGTACAACTATCAGGCAAGGACGCCCGATTGATCTTCACGGCCTCATTGTCATGGAGGCGTTGCAAATTGCGAATGAAGCCATTGAATTCTGCCGCCAAGAGCGCATTAAGCGCTGCCTGTTGATTTGCGGGGTTGGTCATCACTCTGTAAATGGCAAAGCGCGAATTCTTACGGCGATACAGCTTTCCCTCAATCGCCGACAAATTGGGTACAAGGAAACCCACGGGGTGCTTACCATCTTCCCCCTTCGTTCCTCGTCGCCGTAGCGACAAATGGTCGCTTTGCGGCGCAAGCGCGTTTCGGTGCGCCATCATCACGACTCTGCATGCTCATTTGTTGCAACGGGAGGGAGATAAGTTGGCTTCTGCGAGTTGCTTGATTTATGTTGTTTGTATGTCAATATAGAAGAGAAAGACGTCTTCAGTCCGTTTTTGAATTTGTTCATATATATATGTTTGACGTCACGTCCGGTAGTTTGGTGGTATTCGCGTCTTGCTTTCTCTATTTTACCTTGATTGGTGCTTTTCACAGGCTTGTACACCGATGAAGGAATCGCTTCCGTCTATCCGGTCTGTCCGTGAGGCCAGCTTCTTGTTGCCATGGCGCCATTTTTGGTGTCTTGGGTCGACTTGGTTGAGACAGCGTGAGACGTATCAACGATCACCGACCTTATCGGCCTGGGAACGAGAGAGCGAAGGCCATGGCGATCTTTAAAATGGATCGCATGGGACCGTGAACAACGAGTTATCTCCGGCAACCCCCCACCATCGCATCGACCCGCTTTACTTGACGCTCTCTCATGTGCTTGAGAATCGGAAACGACTCTCCGAGACAGTGGTTTGAGTCCAGTGCTGTCTTGTGGAGCCGATATTTATAGGCTGGAAGAGCAATGACTCGAGTAGAAGCGACCTACTCAGTTCAAGCGCCTATTTATTGAGACCACGTCGGGCATGTGCCACTCACAGAGGCACCTAGCCAACTACAAGATGGCTTCATCCAGAACGCTGCACCAAAAATCGATCCAGACAAACGCAAGTCCTCGTTAAACTGGTATTGCACCGAATAATCGGAGCCCTTGTTGTAATTATAGGCTGACATGGGACGTGCTGAACAACTCAAAGAGCTAGCGAGACCGACGAGGCTCATTGAGACGCGATCAACCGGTAATTCATTGCACAAGCACTCGCTCATTCCTCAACTTTTACCCCAAAGAGTACAGGGATCCGATCACTTACAAAACGAGAGGAAACGATGACACTTGGACGCAATGAAAGAACGGTCTCAACAGCATCGACGCGCGATGAGTCATCTTCTTACTCATCGGAGATGTCCGAGTACCACAAGACGCCGAGCTGGGCGAGCATGAGCTTTACCGAGCCAAACCGTAGGCTCGAACCCGTGGAATCCGCCGCGATCGCGTTCGAAGATCAGTTCTCCGGGTGGCTCTGGATGCGCGGCTCGAAGTTTGGACGATGGCGCCGCCGGTACTTCTGCTTGAACGGCGCAGTGTTGTTGTATTTCATCACGTTCCCGTCGGAGGAATTCTTGAAACAATCGGCAACGGCAGCGGCGTCATCAGCTGTCTCACAGTCGTCTCCAGCTGCGTCAATTGCAAAGAAATTCCAGCATTTGACTCACGGCTCGCAGCCTCGTGGGGTGGTCTGGATCGCGCACGTCGATGAGACAGACAGCCGGCTCGGATTCAAAATCTATGGCACTTGCGGCAAGAAAATCGATATCCGAGCGCACCGCATCGGTGAGCGCAACGACTGGCTGCGCGTATTGAAGACGCCAGCGCGACGTAAATCGCGGTCGTGGTCCGCTGGCAGCGTCGAGGAGATCACGATGAGCTTGGCGTCGTTCGATTCCGATTTCACGTGCACGATTGACCAGCAGTCGATCCCGATCCTCAAAAGCGGCTGGCTGCTCAAGAAAAGCGACGTGCTCAAGCGCTGGAACCACTACTTCTTTGTGGTCCAGGACAAGATGATCTCGTACTATGCAAGCGAAAAGCCGTACGAAGTGCCTCGGCGGAGAGGGTACATCTAGAACGTGCAGGTCGTACGCAGCGGTCAGGAACATGAACTCCAGATTCGCCTGTCGTCGAATCAGTTGCTTCACGTACGACTGAGCTGCGAGCAGGAATTGGAAGAGTGGCGAGAGACGCTGCTGGAGAACACGACGTGTCGGCAAACGCACTCGGTCTCGTTGACGCCGTGATGATCTTGGCACACACAGCAGCAGATTTCAGAGGAGACATCTGATCACATCTCCACTATTCCAGAATAGTATGATCTACAGCACCAAGCGCTCCGAGAGAGCGATCACACCGATGTAAGGGACGCAACTTGCATCACAGTTCACATTTTTTTCTTATTTAATACACGGCATTGACTGATTGTCGGATTTGCTCGCGATATTTACCGAGAGCCATGGCGTTCTCGCAGAATACAGAGCCTTGGCACACTTTTTGTCGCTTTCTTTTCTTGCCGCTGAAGACATTTTACCGAGGTTGACAACATTCCATTCAGCAATATCGTTGCATGTTGCAACACGTAGAAGCCAAGTCACAGAAGCAAAAAACAGCGTTCTTTTTGTATATTATACTTGATTCAGTGCAAGACAGGCAATGCGTTGAACGATATTGGTCGTCTGGGATTGAATTGCAGCGGCAATATTTCTCTTCTGTAACGGGACTCGTTACACGACGTACACGTGCGTTGAGGAAGCGCAGGTGAAAGGAAGGGAGCTTTGCGCGTTACCGTGCAAATTGAGAAGTGAATTAAAACGTTAAAGTTCTAACATGCAATCGTAGTGACTGAAACCTACGGTGTCTCTCATTGGTAGATAATCGGATGTCCAGTCCGACTATCATCCAATGGAATTAAATCTTAACGGCTTAGTCTTATTGGCTAATATGCAAATGGCTACGTACAGTGTTCATGAGTGACACATATTAATGTGTCTCCAACTGTACGTCGTGGGTGGGTTCAGAAGAGGTGGTAAAACCCATGTGGGAGAAAACCCACACTCTCCTGACCCGGGAACCCATGTAATGGGAGGCCCCATTACATCATCCCCCCGTAAAGCGATTGGTCACGTAGAAGCGCGCGCGACCAATCCATCTTGTGTTCTTCTGTGTTCTTAGGTGTTCTTCCGTGTTCGGAGGAACTGGTCACAGAAGGCAGAGCACTGAGTCTTGCGGGCTCAGTTCTCAGTGTGCGCCGTGCCCAACAGAGAGCTTTCCAGACGCCGCAAGCTGTGCGAGGTGAACCTCGTACAAACGTCTTCGATCGACAGCGATGCTGTTGACTACGAGTCGAGTAGCGAGGAGGTGACTCCTTGCAACACTCCAATGAGTAGCACCACGACGAATGTCGTGCATGACGATCGGGAGGAAGAAGCCGAGTCTTCTTCCGTTGACCGTTCGAATCTCAAACGAAACGAAGCGAAACGTTCGTCGTCCGCGGCCCTCTTGAATGAGCCTACGCGGAAGAAGCGTCGTGAGGAGGGATCTCCTCACGGAGAAACGAGCGGATCCACCGTGGCGGTTGCCATTTCCGACGTCGGAGCGTCGGAAAGCGCGGCATCTGCCAACACGATGGAAAATCTCGGTCGGGAAGGATTAGCGTCAGCTGATCCCGACCTGGTGAATGCAGCGAGAAATATCCTTCTCTCGCTGGACGCGTCCAATTGTGAACTGGAAGCTGTCGATCCACTCGAAGACTTGCTCTTCGATGTGGAATCCGAATCTGATGCGCAGGTTACTGCGTCATCGGGAAATAGCGAGTTGCCACGCTATCTTGCCTTTCCGGAGGAGGAGAAGGATCTGGTGACGGGTCCTTCTGAAGGAGTGGATTTCGTCCCTTCTAGCTGGAGTCACTTATGGGCGCCCAAACCCAATTGGGTTCGTGCACATCGTGGCACCCAGCATGCGGGCACTCACGCGCTGTACGATGTTAGTACCATCAAGGACGATGACTTCGTCCTTCGACAGAACTTCCATCCCAAGGCGCGCGAGGAGTTTTACATCGACCTTTTCCATTCGATGCGGTACTTCGATGGTCGATCGAAGTCAAAGAAGTCTCACGGCGCTGAGAAACAAGCGCTGTTCCTTTCGCAAGCGTGGGGTGCCTTCGTTGTGAATTTCAACGAAGACGCTGCGAAGTGTATCTCTCGATTGCGAGATAATCGGGATAAGTTCCTCCGGCACAATGCCGTTGGAAAGTTGTTGGCGATCCACGAGGAATGCGTGGATCTTGGGGTTCCGTGTGGAGTCAAGACCACACCGAGGGGTTGCCGCATCTGCACCAGCGATGGTCCTCAGTTGACTGAGGAGCACCTTCGTGGTTGCAACGGTGTGATGCTTCCTCGCGGATTGCAAGATCGAATCCGCGAGTTGTGGAAGCGAGAGTCGATTAGCGTCGACTCTCGTACTGCTGCACCAAGCCAGGAACATCGGCTTGGAGCATCGCAGCCGGTTCCCAGGTATCTCGATCTGGCGGGTAACCAAGCCAACGAACGCGATAGACGCGCTCCTTCTTCCCTCGCGACGATCGATCGCGATGAGCAAGTATCTTCTCCACGATCCAGCGTTGGTTCCCCTCGGAGTCTCGCAACGGAGGAGCTGGAGGAGGGAAGATCTGCTCGTGACTCCGAGGCGCATCCTCAGAGTGATCAGCATCTTCTTGATCGGCTGAAGTACGCTGAGCGGGAGAACGAGGTTCTCCGACTTCGGGCCGAGCTAAGCGAGATGATCGCGAAACACGAGCGGCTCGAGGGACGGCTTTTGAGGCTCGAGGCTGATCACGAGCTTGTGCTTGGGATCCTTCGCGACCACGGTCTCCTGAAGAGGAAGAGACCAACGAGTCATCGTGGCGATGATACGCTTTGAGTCGCCCGACGTAGAACGTCGGGTGTAGACGCATGGTCGGAGGAAGCTCCAACGTGTATGCGTCCCCAATCCTTTCAAGGACCTTGAAAGGGCCAATGTATCTTGGCAGCAACTTGTTGCTGTCACTGCTCACCACTCTGTTAGGTAGGTTAGCAGTCGATAATAAAACAAACGAATTTCGTCGAAACTCGTTCGTGTTTTTGCGGCCACTCTTGTCCGCTTGTTCTTTCTGACCATCCACTGCGTCGGCGATTGAATCGCGGACGAAGCGGATGACAGCTTGCCGCTGCAACGCTGTTGTAACGATGTCCTTGTCGACGATCGCCGCATGAGCAGTTGCCTGCCCATGATGGTGCGAGATCTCCGCGCTCTTCGCTTGTTCCGAAGCAGCTGCTTCGCGGACTCCTCCCCCACTTAAGGGAGATGTCACCGACGGAGGGAACATCCCACCGAGGATGGACGGAACACGTGGGTGCCTGAGGGCGTTCACGTAGAATGGCGTGTGCCCGGTTGAGACATGCACAGAGTTGTTGATTGCAAACTCTGCGAGAGGAGACATTCATTCCAGTGAGTGAATGAATGCGCATAGCTGCGCAGAATATCCTCGAGCGTGCGATTTACACACTCGGTCTGACCATCTGTCTGCGGATGATCAGCTGTCGACATCTTGAGCTGAGTGCCCAAGAGTCGGAACAACTCTTGCCAGAAGGCAGCTGTGAATCGTGGATCTCGGTCCGACACGATTTCAGTGGGCATTCCGTGTAACCTAAACACAGAATCCAGGAATATCTGCGCCGTCTGCTTTGCGGTGACGCTAGCAGGGACAGCACTGAGATGGACCATCTTACTGAAGCGATCCACGATGACGAGGATCCCAGTCTTCTTGCTGGAGTCAGCAGGAAGACCGAAGATGAAGTCCATCGAGACTGACTTCCAACAGTCCGTCGGGACTGGTAGTGATCGCAGCGGTGCATTGGTCACCGGTGCTGGCTTGACGCGCTGGCAAACCTCGCATGCGCGTACGTATTTGCGGACCCACTTGTATTGGTGTAACCAATAGAAGTCGCGGGAAAGCGCGAGATACGTTTTCTCGCGTCCTGGATGGCCGCGGAAAGGCGCATCGTGGTACTCGAAGAGCACACGATTGCGAAGGTCACTATCGTTTGGAACGACAGCGCGTGGCTCGTCGCTGTCATCTATACGGTAGTAGAGAACACCGTTGCGCATCTCGTAACGATGTAGACGAGCGCGTTGAGCCGGATCCAACGCCTTGAGCGACTTATCAGACGGGTCTGACAAGTGGGCAACAAGTCGACTGATGTCGCTATCTGTCGCATACGGTCTTTTGATATCGTCGAGGAGCGACGATGTCGGCGTGCTTTCCCGTGTGATTGCCATCACACGGTCTCCCTTTGAGTCGTTTGCTTTCGACTCAATGTCTGGGCGACGTGATAATGCATCCGCGATCACGTTGAACCGTCCGGGTTTGTACTCGACGTCAAACTCGTACTCCGCAAAGAAAGAAAGCCATCGGGCCATTCTTTGCGACAGATGTGGCGACTTCACTGCGGTGCGGAGCGAAGCGTGGTCAGTGTGAACGGTGAACCGTTTACTTCCGAGCAAATACACTCTGAACTTCGTAAGAGCGTACTTCATGGCAAGCAACTCCTTGTCATGAACCGGATAATTGCGCTCAGCTGGCTTCAGCTGACGCGACTGATAGCAGATCACGCGTTCTCGATCTGCATCGTCGCGCTACATGAGCGCGCATCCGATTGCAAAGTCGGATGCATCACAGACCACATAGAATGGTCGCTCGTGATCGGCGATCGCGAGAACCGGAGCCTCCATGAGACTGCTTTTCACCCTGACGAATGCATCTTGACATTCGTCGGACCACTTCCAGTCGACGTCTTTCTTCAGTAATGATGAAAGACGTCGGATGATACCCGCATAGTTCTGCGAGTACTTATGGAGATACGTCGCAAGACCGAGGACTTGCGAAGATCCTTTTGGCTTGTTGGGACGGGCCAGTCGTTGATCGCCTTGATCTTTTCGGGATCAGGACGCACTCCGTTCTTGCCGACAAAGCAGCCGAGAACGGGGATCTCATCAACACCAAACATACACTTTTGTATGTTGGCGTACAGCTTGTACTTCCGCATCAAGTCTAATAGCTGTCGGAGGTGCTCTTTGTGCACTTCCACATCGGATGCAGCATCCGATGCACGACTGTGTATGAACACGTCGTCAAAATAGCTGGGTGCGAAGTCTCGCACTGGACGTAACAGTTGCGTGACGCATCTATTGAACGTGGCGGGAGCATTTGTTAGCCCCTGTGGCATTACGAGCCACTCCCACAGCATCCCGCTCGGGGTGCTGACTGCTGTGAAAGGGATATGCTTTTCACGCATCAAGATTTGATAGAACCCATCTCTCAAATCGATCGTACTAAAGATAGTACTACCTTGCATGCTGTCAATGATGACATCTTTGTGAGGTATCGGCGTTTGCGCCGGGATTGTTGCCGCATTCAACTTGTTGAACGCATGCACGATCCTCCAACCTCCTGTGGCCTTTTTCACACAGAAGGTGGGGCTGCAGTGCGGAGAATTCGACTCGCACACTTGGCCCGCTTTACGACGAGCTTCAAAGAACTCGTCGATCACCTTGACTTGCTCTCGAGGCAGTGGCCATTGCCTCGTGACGCAGTACTTTGTTCCCGGCTTGAGATCAATCTCATGCCGCACTCCTTTGTCTGTCGGAAGACGACTGGGAACTTCTTCTGGGAATACGTCCTCGTACTCCTTCAATAGTCCGTAGAATGGACTGTCCTTCAGGGATTCCCATCCCTGAGCCTGAAATCGTTCCTTCTTCGTTGGCTCGTCGAGCACATCAGTGTTCATCACTGATGACGACGCAAGGAAACATTCATCGAGTGGGTGTCTCTGTACTGCTGACTCGGCGTTGCTCGATTCCTGAGGAGCAATGTAACATATCTGCTCGAGGGTGCCTCGATGCAGTTCTTTCATGAACCGTTTCTGGCTCATGACGGGTAGCGTTACCACTTCCGAAGCGTCCTTCGGAGGGTCTTCTAACGCCATCTCATGAATATGAGATCCATCCTCATCAGTGACCAAGACACTGATGACTTCGCACGAGGAGCCTTGATCAGAGGTCTCCATTGGCGGTACCTTTCCTTCGTCATCGCTCTTCAATACAGAGTGATGAGCAACCGAAGTCTGTCCTTTAGACTTTCGGGTGGCTTCTCCATCGAGCATCGTGCTAAGGGGGCCATCGCACACCCTTGCATCATGTTCGTTAACCGACAGCGCGTTGCGCGCCGACGGGCGGTTAGCCTGTTTCCGCTTCATAGCGGGGTAACTGATCGATTGTTGATTCCAATCGATGATCGGCTGATACTTCTTCAGCCATGGCATTCCGAGGATGACATCGAACTTGTCATCTAAATCCAGCCAAATGAAGTCTCCTTCCATTTGGCGTCCATCATGCGTGACACGAAGCCGTGTCACGCGTTCCTCCGTCGTGACGGTGGCACCTGTTGCCAACCGCACAGTAATCTTCGACTCGGAGGAACGTGATTCCTCCAAAATTACTCTCGCTAGTGCACGGGCGATATGCGATCGAATAAAGTTGTTCGACGCACCCGTGTCTAGCAGTGCCCGCAGAGGGGTCGTAAATCCCTCTACGGTTATCTCAAGTTGGATGAGCCGATCTCTCGGCTCCTCCGCAGTCGTGGTTGTCCAGCAGCGCGCGTCATGCACGCTGGGGGCTTGCGCCTCGTGCACCACGATCACACCAGAGGCATATTCGCCAGTAGAGCGCCCCGCGTCTACTGGTGGTTGACGTTTTTTGATTCTTCGCGCGTTGGACGCGAAGAAGTCGTCCGATGTGTGTCTCGGACGCGGGAAGCGGGCTGCGCCGCTAGGCACTCGTATTGAAAGTGCCCCAGTTTCTGGCAGCGGTGGCACTACAGCTTGCGCTTGTCGACGGGTCTCTTCGGAGCCGCCGAAGCTTGAACCAACGAGAGATCCATTGGTTCGGATCCACTGTAACGTGGAGGAGGTCTCGCGTGCCGGAACTGCGCGGCGCGGTAAGGGAACGCGTGAAGCCGTGCTTGCTTCGCGCTAAAGTCTTCCTGAAGCGCCAGAGCGATTGCTTGCTCTAGCGTTTCCGGGTATTCCCGGAACAGGTAGGTCTTGACGGGACCATCCACCAAACCTTTCATGAACGTGGCGACTTGCGTCGCCATGTCGATTGGCTCAGACACGATACTTGATACCAAGTATCGGGCATGCTGGATATACGCGTGGAGATCGCGTTTATCCTGTCGGATTTCGAGAAATTCCGTGCGAGTACGGAATTCCGACTTTGGTGGCTCAAAGGCGGCACGGATGTCGCCTTGAAACTCCGAAAGTGTGGAGAAACAACCATGGTCGGCCATTCGGCGACCAAATGCCCAGCTCTTGGCTCTCCCAGCGAGCTTGGACATCGCGAAATCGACCTGTTGCTCCGGATCGTAGATTTGCCCGGAGCGAATGGCGGCATCGATTTCGACGAACCATCGGAGGAGAGGCTCATTGTCTCCTCCGCCATACTTCGCGACTTCAAGCCTCACAGGCTTTTGTCGTGGGAACTGTACCTGCGCAGGGGCTGCGCGGGTTGCTTCTCTTCCACGGTCTTCTGGCTCCTTCTGCAGGAACCCGATCGCCGTGAGGCGATGTTGATCCTGCGACAGGGTGGCAAGGATGGCGAACACGGTCTTTTCGCCGATGATCGTCCTCATCCGTTGGAAGGCACTCCACTCGAGATCACTCAAGTGGAGGCAATCCTCCCGGTTGATCGTCGCACTCGCGGTTTCCGCGGGTTCGAGATTCATCATCGGTTCTTCGTCAGTACTCATTACTGACGGCTCCCGCTCTGTGGTTGGACGGACCACAAAGTGCTACCAGGTGTAACGGGACTCGTTACACGGCGTACACGTGCGTTGAGGAAGCGCAGGTGAGAGGAAGGGAGCTTTGCGCGTTACCGTGCAAATTGAGAAGTGAATTAAAACGTTAAAGTGCTAACATGCAATCGTAGTGACTGAAACCTACGGTGTCTCTCATTGGTAGATAATCGGATGTCCAGTCCGACTATCATCCAATGGGATTAAATCTTAACGGCTTAGTATTATTGGCTAATATGCAAATGGCTACGTACAGTGTTCATGAGTGACACATATTAATGTGTCTCCAACTGTACGACGTGGGTGGGTTCGGATGAGGTGGTAAAACCCATGTGGGAGAAAACCCACACTCTCCTGACCTGGGAACCCATGTAATGGGAGGCCCCATTACATCATACTCCTCACACGCACTTCGCCACTTGACTATCGCCTCGTGAGATATGCTGTCAATCCGCGGGGGGCATAGTGGCGTGTACACAGGAGCTGCGAGGCGATCTGCGTGCGTCGGCACTGCTGCCGCCGACTTGGTTTCGTCATCCATCTCCGCGCGTTCGGCGAAAACAGGTACTAAAGTTAACTTTGTGGTGTTTCACGGACCGAACGAGACGTCAAACACTCAAATGGGGGAGCTGGAACTCCTGGGTACTCGCTACGTGTATTATTAACGCACGAGACCAGATTCTCAAGAATGAGAGCTCGTAAGATATGCAAGCAACACGCACTGATCTCTACGCTGCTCTCAACCAGTTGTTGACTCGCTCGCGCCGTTGGTCCACACCAACGGTGCGATCCAGGGGGTGCTCATCTGGGTTGTGAGGAAGCTGCCTGGTCGTGGGTTGGCCCACACCATTGCGCACGCCACACTGCCTCCCCAAGCTTTCTCACATCACAGTCGTCCATCGTACTGTCGTTGGTATCGTTGGAGCTTTCGGTCGCCACACTGGTCGACGTATCTTTTCACCAGATCAGGTACATCCGCTCTGATTGACTCCACAGGCTCCCAGGAATCTTCAATATCTTCAAATCCTTTCCATTTCACGAGAAGCTCATAAGACTTCATGTTGTCGTTGTATTTGTGGTTGCAGATCCGTTCGACGCCGAGCAGCGTATCTTGGGCACCCACGTGTTCAATTAGCTCGTGCGTCACGTTCAGCGAATCGTCCCTGTAGAACTTCAGCCTCGAAGCATGGAAGTCAGTGCGATCCTTCGTGATCAGATGCTCGACAACGAAGTAATATTCGCATGCCTCCACGACTCGAAATGGCCCTGTCCAAGTTACCATCAGCTTTCCTAACCCTCTACGCTCGTCAACCCTCGAACGCAGAACGTAGTCTCCAACGCTGAAGTTGACAGGCTTGCCTTTTCTTTTTTCCACGTTGTATTGCGTTTGATTCCTCTTCTTTTCTTTGACCACCAGGTGCATTGCGCGCAGAGATTCACGTAAGCTCCTCAGCTTGGCCTCCACGCAAGCACTGGTGTCTTCGATCGTCACAATCATCTCGTGGCTGCTTGGTGCCAGAATCGTCGTAAGCGGCGACGGACACTGCAGACCCGTGAAGAGTTCAATCGGAGCCTTGTGCGCGAGTGACGCCACCTGCGAATGGTCCAAGCTAGCTTGCACAAGAGGCAGCAGGTATGGCCAGTCGCGCCTATTGATCTTGTACTCGAGAATCAATACTTTCAGCACTTGAATGATGTCTCGATTAACACGCTCTACCGTACCCTCGCGCCACGGACAATAAGCGAGCACAAAACCTTGCTTGGCTTTCAAACGCGTGCACAGCTCGTGAATCACTTTGTTTTTAAAGTGGGTTCCGCAGTCACTGATCCAGATTTTGGCCAGTCCAAAGTTGCTGTACCAGTTAAGCATCGCCTGCACGGCGACTTCGGCTGTCGGGCTTTCACATCGCACGAGCTGCGTGTAATGGGTAGCTCATCCTTCAGTACCAGATGGTATGCATTCCCCTCAAATGACTCTCCTAAATACAGGAAGTCCCAGTGAAGTGCCTCATTCCGCTCATGGGCATGAAAAGTTTCACTCCACGGTCTTGGAATTATTCTTCCTCCTTTGACGTGCAAGCAGAGCAGACACTCGTTACAAAACCGTCGCACGAGCTCTTTGAGGCGTACCACCTCGAACACTGCTTTCAGCTGGTTCTGCATCACATCCATACCTCTGTGACCTCGCGCTCCACAGTGCGAGATCACCAGAAGCCTCTCCAGTAGATCGTGCGCTTCTTCAGGAATCCAAACCCTGCCATTAACGCGCCACGTTCCATCACCATCTTGCTCTGCACTGCTGGGTGGGCGGTACAATTTCTGATATCGCTTTATCTCTTCATAGGTCGGCCACACAAAGGCGTCGCTATCAAGTGGGCGAATACACACAGTAGAAGATCGGCGGCGAGTCGTAGTTAGCTTCATTGCCCTCATGGCTGCGACTCTCTTGGTCACATGCTCACACTTCTCGCTCTCAAGGGAATCATCCCTGCTCTCACGACACACATCATCACCAGTCGAAACTCTCATGGTTTCTGAGGCACTCGTGGCCTCCGATAACTGGTCACGACCGTAGACGCCAGTCGCGGCACTCATGGCCGCAGCACTCTTGGCTCTCGAACACGAGAACTGGCGCTCGCCTACGTGCTCATAGCCATCTTCGACGCGGGCTCTCATGGCCTCCTTCCGCTGGCCAAGATGGCTGTCATTGCATCCAATCCCGGTGTTCACAACCGCGGCTCTCATGGCCGACAGAGACTGGTCCTGACAATGTGTGTTCATGTGATCTCCTCCAGCCCGAGCACGCTTGGCCCCCATAGGCTGGTCGTGGTGATCACCACTTCCGCCAGCCTCGGTGTTCATAACCGTGGCTGCATCGGCTGTACTAGATCGGTCTGTGCAGTGGTCATCTCCCGTCTCTGCTCCCTTGGTTCCATGAGCAGCCATCGCGCCTCCCCAGCGCGATATCAGATCGGCCCATAAGTTGTGGATGCCATCAATGTGTTCAATTTGATAGCGATAACCGAGCAACTTCGTAGACCAGCGCAGGAGCTTCCCGCGCACATGCTTCTTTGTAAGAGGGCGCTGTTCCACAACAGTCCCTCAAACACGGCACACACGCTTGTGCCAGAGGAAGCGATCTCCCGACTTGGAGGGAGGAAGAAGACTTGAGGGCTTGAAGGAAAATTTGCAACTGAATTAAAAATGGTTATGGTTCCTGTCGCTACTTGCTAATGAACCCCAAGGGATCCTAGAGGTTTTATAACTAAAACCTAAACATACACAATAAAACCTATGAATCTGATATATAAAACCTTGGGTACACTGAGGTTGAACCTACGGGATCTTCGAGAAGCTTGAACTTCAAGTCTTGTATAAAATCCCTGCAAAGTGATTGGCTCGCGCCACTCACTCCAGGCGGCAGAGACACGTCGGTCTCGTCGCCAGCCCAGTTTCCCAAACAGGAACCATCACTCAGTACTTGATTAGTACATGGATGTTATCACTCTGTACTGATTAGTACATGAGAACAACATTCTGCACTGATCAGTACAGAGAACACTCGTGACGTCATCGAATGACGTCACACGTGCATGTGGGGACTGTATTACCGTAATCCCTTTGTTATTTGTGTCTCCACAATGCACGCTGAAGGTGGTGTGTGACACACTAGATCTGGGGACAGATCCACCTTGATGTAATGGCTGGTTATGGCCCATTACATTCTTCAACTCTTTCCCTGGCACGAAAGGTGCACAATGTTTCGGTGGTACGCAATAGATTTTAAATCTGTAATGGGCCACAACCAGCCATTACATCAAGGTAGATCTGTTCCCAGATCTAGTGTGTCACACACCACCTTCAGCGTGCATTGTGTAGACACAAATAACAAAGGGATTACGGTAATACAGTCCCCACATGCACGTGTGACGTCATTCGATGACGTCACGAGTGCTCTCTGTGCTGATCAGTGCAGAATGTTGTTCTCATGTACTAATCAGTACAGAGTGATAACATCCATGTACTAATCAAGTACTGAGTGATGGTTCCTGCTTGGGAAACTGGGCTGGCGACGAGACCGACGTGTCTCTGCCACCTGGAGTGAGTGGCGAGAGTGAATCACTTTGCAGGGATTTTATACAAGACTTGAAGTTCAAGCTTCTCGAAGATCCCGTAGGTTCAACCTCAGTGTACCCAAGGTTTTATATATCAGATTCATAGGTTTTATTGTGCATATTTAGGTTTTAGTTATAAAACCTGTAGGAGCCCTTGGGGTTCATTAGCAAGTAGCGACAGGAACCATAACCATTTTTAATTCAGTTGCAAATTTTCCTTCAAGCCCTCAAGTCTTCTTCCTCCCTCCAAGTCGGGAGATCGCTTCCGCTGGCACAAGCGTGTGTGCCGTGTTTGAGGGACTGTTGTGAACAGCGCCCTCTTACACCTGGTAGCACTTCGATCGGTCCTTCCAACGACCCAGTGAAGTGAAAAGGTTTGACGACGCGGCTTTAAGCACGTCGAGCATTCCTGTCCAAGACCCTGCGAGCATCCTTGTTCGGAACATGGATGCTACAGGAACCCCACTCGGTCCAGCAGTACCGGAAACTGTCGAGTTGACTATTGAGGGTTTCCATCATTTGTCTTCTCATGAGTGGATGGCGCTTGAGCGCATGAGAGATGTCATCGGAGAGGCTGCTGTGGTCGGTCTGCTTCGATCGGCATCTCCGGAGGACCAGAAGAGTGCGGTGGTCAGCTTCATGCACCACGAGATCATGTCCTCCCGGAATCAGGTCTCAACCCCTGTTTCCTCACTCAGGACGGTGCCACTGAAGCTTGACATCTCTCCGTATCGCGGCGGAGAGAGCGAGCCTCTCTCACGATGGTTCATCGAGTTGGATGCAGCCATCGCTGCAAGACAACTGCGAGACCCTTCGCAGCAAGTGTTGTTCGCGATGTCCAACCTTGCGGGTCGTGCGAAGAGCTGGGCGTATGGCAAGCGTTTAGTCGATCTAAACTGCTTCCCCAGCTACGATCATTTCAAGACCGAACTCAAGAAGGTGTTTGAACCTCCACAGAGTGAGTTCCGTGCACGCGCCGAATTCCCCAAGCTTCGTCAAGGCCGTTTCGACCTTCACTCGTATGCACAACGTGCTCGCTACTTGGTGTCGAGCATCGTTGACGAGCCGATTGATGTTCCGACGCAAGTCGTGACGTTCATGACGGGTCTGAACGATGGTCCGATTCGGAACCAACTGTTCCGCGAGTACCCCAAGACGCTGGATGAAGCCATTGAGCGCGCGATGCAAGAAGAGTTCAGCATCAAGCAAGCAAAGTTCCATGGGTTCGCGTCAAGACCAATGCGGCAATCAAATGTTGCGCATGATGGTCCCGAGCCCATGGACATCTCGTACATTTCCACGCCTGGAAATGAGCGTCCTCGCAACGATGGGAAGTGTTTCCGTTGCGGGAAGCCGGGTCACATTGCTCGGAACTGCAAGGTGTCTTTGCCGGGTCGGCAAACGACACAGGGTGCTCGTTCGAGCAACCACGATCGTTCTTACGGTCGTCGGTTCGAGCGGTCACCTGGGCCAAAAAACGGGAATGGACAGTAGGGAAGGGGCCTCCTACTGGCCCGGAAAAGAGAACTGTGGACGTTGTGGAGACACAGGACTCGGGCCCCTATGTGCATCAAGCACATGCAGTTTCCACTATGAGTGAGAAGAGTGTCAGTCAAACGTCAAGTTTGATCGTTCACAAAGTTCATGTAGACGGTATCGCAACGCCTCTACGAGCTTTGGTTGACACTGGTGCGTCGAACAACTTTGTTCGAAATGAAGTGATCGTCAGGCATGGTGTCTTCGTGCCTGATGCGAATGAAGAGAAGACAATGATTGTCCGGTTGGCAAATGGGTCAACTGTGAAGATGCCGAAGCGCATGGTGCGCTTGGCAATCAAGTGTGAAGATTTCCGAGGTGAAGACGAGTTCATTTTACTCGACCTCGATGACAAGTTTGACATCATCCTGGGAATGCCATGGTTGAAGCGTTATCAACCTAGCATTGACTGGATGAATATGAAGATCTCCGTTGGCAAGTCACGAGATGTTGACTTGTGCTGCACAACAACGGATGAAGTGGTATGGGTGTATACATCTGTGGAAGAGATCCCAGATGGCCCTTGTGATATTGCGGTGTGCGATGGCCCCCCATGTTCACAAGCGGTACCCATTTTGAAGAAGATGAACGGAGGTGGAGCAGTCAGGCGCCAGAAAAAGACTGTCTCCTTTGCCATCGACGACGAGAAGGTTCGTGATGGCGTTGACAAGAGTGAATGGAAGAGGAACAAACACCCTTCCCAAGACAAGAAGACCAGCAAGAGAAGTTTTTCGCCAAGAGTTTTGAGTTCCCCTGATCAAGGTACAAGTGGTGATGACGAAGGGAGTGTCCAAGCACAAGACACTCCAAGCGAGTTTGTGAATATCGCGGTCTACAATGAAGAAGGTGGTGTGGATGTAATCCGTCACGTGAAGATTGAAAATCCTCCAAGTTCAGTCGAAGAATTGATTTCCTTGCCATCGATGAGCAAGAAGACACTGGAGCGCAGCCTAGCGAGAGGCGATATTGCGCAGGTGTGTGTGATCGTCGAAATGGTCGACGGAGGCTTCGTCAACACAGCATCGAGTGCGGATGCAGATGTGTTGGACGAAAAGACACGGAAGGAAAGGTTCGAGGAGCAGTCGTGGGACGCCCTCAAGAAGAACCCCGTGTATGCGCTTGCCAGGGAATATGAAGACATCTCCCCTGACAAGGTGCCAGACGAATTGTCATTCGACAGAGGCATTCGTCATGAGATTGATGTACTTCCTGGCACGAAGTACTGCATCACAAGACAGTGGCCGTTGCCAAAGGAACAAGTCGAGGCAATCGACGAGTTCTTTGCACAACGTGCTAATGCTGGTCATGTGCGAGAGAGCAAGTCTCCGCATTGCAGCCCCACTTTCTGTGTGAAGAAGGCAACTGGAGGTTGGCGCATTGTTCATGCTTTCAACAAGCTGAACGACGCGACAATTCCGGCCCAGACTCCGGTTCCACGCAAGGACATGATCCTTGATGGGATGGTTGGCAGCACCGTCTTTAGTGCTATCGATCTGAAAGATGGATTCTATCATATTCGAATGCGCGAAGACGATGTCCCACTAACCGCAGTGAGTACCCCGAGTGGTATGCTGTGGGAATGGTTAGTGATGCCACAGGGACTGAAGAATGCTCCTGCGACCTTCAATCGAATGGTCATGAACGTTCTTCGTCCTCTGCGAACATTTGCACCAAGTTACTTTGACGACATTTTCGTTCATAGTAAGACCACGAATGGGAAGCCTGATGTCGATGTTCATCTCGATCATCTCCGTCAAGTTTTCCAGGTCATGCGTGAGAACAAACTCTACGCAAACTTGAAGAAGTGCATGTTCTTCGCCCCCGAGATCCCTGTTCTCGGTTGTTTTGTGGGCAAGAGTGGTGTTCGAGTCGATCCGGAGAAGGTCAAAGCTATTGACGATTGGCCAGTGCCTCAGAACGTCAAACAGCTGCGACAATGGTTGGGTCTAGCCAACTACTTGCACAAGTACATACGCAATTATGCAGCGTTGGTGCAACCCCTCACACAGCTCTTGAAGAAAGACGTTGAGTGGAAGTGGTCGAAAGACCATCAGACGGCATTCGAAGAAGTCAAGAGGAGTCTTCGAGAAGCTCCTGTCTTGGCTCTGCCAAACCACGACAAGCCGTTCCACGTCGTCTGCGATGCGAGCGACTATGCCATCGGTTGCGCGTTGATGCAACACGATGATGAGGGTCATGAGCGAGTTGTGTCGTATCAGTCACGACAACTCCGACCCGCAGAACGGAACTACCCAGTTCACGACAAGGAACTTCTGGCGATGAAGTATCCTTTGGTCAAGTTCCGTGTGTATCTGCTTGGCGAGGAGCGCTTTGCTATCTACACTGATCACGCATCTTTGCGTACGGCAGTGAAGACTCCTCATTTGTCGCAAAGAATGGCGAGATGGTTCTCCTTCTTTGCAGAGTACAACTTTGTTGTACACTACAAGCCAGGCAAGACGAACATCTTAGCCGATGCGCTGTCAAGACGTCCGGACTACGATCCGAAGACCAAGAGTGAAGACACGGACGGAGCGTGTCGACTCTGTGAAGATGTTCAAGCGATCGCGGTGCAAGCAACAACTGCGGTGCGAGAAGAGATCGTCGAAGGGTACAAGTCTGACGAAACATGTCAGGACTTGTTGAAGTACTTCAAGGACCCTTCGGACAAAGCACTGCAAGGTCTTCCGTCGCGCACAAGATCGCGAGTTCACCGCTTTCGAGTACACAATGGGTTGTTGTACTACGCGGTCGAACAAGGGGATACAGCAAGGGTTGTTGTTCCCAACGACGAAGGTCTGCGTCATCGACTCTTGTATGAGTACCATGACAGCCCTTCGGGTGGCCATCTCGGACGTGAGAAAACGTTTCTCAGTCTTTCCCGGGATTACTACTGGCCACACATGTACAAGTGGGTGCGCAAGTATGTGAGGACTTGCGAGGCCTGCCAACGAGTGAAACCCTCTGGTTCCACGCAGGCACCACTTCGTTCATTGGCTGTCCCATCGGACAGTTGGAAGTCTGTGAGTATGGATTTCATATTCGGACTTCCAAGAGACACACGTGGACGCAATGGCATCCTTGTGTTTGTGGACCGATTCAGCAAGATGGTTCATCTTGCGCCTGTTTCGGACAAGATCTCTGCTGAGAAGACTGCCAAGGTCTTTGTAGACGTCGTATTCCGTCTACACGGATTACCAGTCGAGATCGTGTCTGACCGTGACACCCGTTTCACGTCCAAGTTCTGGCGTGCACTGCTCGGACTTCTGGACACCAAGTTGTCCATGTCAACAGCGGCACACCCTGAAACGGACGGTCAAACAGAGCGAGTGAATCGAGTCCTCGAAGACGTGTTGCGCAGCTACGCAACGTCTTTCAAAGAGTGGAGTGAGTTTCTCCCTCTTGCCAAGTTTGCGTTGAACAACTCCACGCATGTCTCGACGGGTCACTCTCCATTTTATGTGAACTATGGCATTCATCCCCGAGTGCCTGCTTCCACAATGGGTGAGGTCTCTACCTTAAGTGGGGGAGGGACTCCGGCTCATGGTAACAAGCCGAAGTCATCTTACGACCTGAATGCTGCTTCCGAGTTGAAAGCCAATTTTGACTCGATGAAACCTCTAGACGACCCAACAAGTCGTGAAGAGCAGCAAGTCGATGACTTTGTTGTGAGGAGACAAGCCGTTGTGAGGTTTGTTCGAGACGCAATCGCGAAGGCTCAGGATCTGCAAAAAGAACAAGCAGATAAGAGCGGAAGGAAGAACAAGCAAGTTTATAAGATCAATGATCTTGTATTGCTTAGTGCGGCAAATCTGCCTGAACATGCAGTGTCCAACTTGGGAAGCTCGAAGCTTCTGCCAAGGTTCATTGGACCGTTCAAGGTAGTGAAATGCAATGGCGATGCCTACACGCTAGACATACCTACACGCATGCGTCTACACCCGACATTTTATGTGGGTAGACTGAAGCCTTACCTTCCAGGTGGATCTGCGGATCCTACGAGATCTTCCGCAAACGATCGAGCTGATCGTGAAGTTTCTCCACTTGATTGCGAAGAGCAAACAGCTCATCGCTCTGGAGATTCTTCTCGGCGTACAGGAGTTGCAGGACGTCGAAGGATTGGTCCTTCATTGTCTCCAACGCTTGAAGGCGAGAATGGTACTCACCACGAAGTACCTCGAGAGCCGAACCTGCCTCTCCCACAGAGCGCAACAGGCGATCGTGAGCCAACTCACGAGACTTCTCGTTCTTCTGGAGTCGAACAAGTTCGTCCTGAACCTGTTGGAACCGTTGCTCGTAACGGGACTCCAAAGCCGAACACTGGGCAGAACCTTCTGTCAGATCGTCGATCTTCGACTCATGATCGGCGACAAGGTTCTCGAGACTCTCGCAGCGTTCCTCAAGTGTCGAACAACGCTGCTGCAGCGCCTCGATTTGCCCACGATGAGCACTCTTCCACTTCCAGAGTCGCTCAATCGTTTTCTCGTTCAGCCCCACCCCCGTTGTTAGACTCTCAGGGAGAGCATCACTGGGTGGTTGAGTCGATTGTTGATCATGAAGATCGACCAACTCATCGTCGAGGAAAGAAGCAGTTGAACCATCAACGCTTCTACAGAGTTCGGTGGCGTGGATATCCACCGAGCTTGGACACGTGGGAGCCTCGTCAGACATTGGAGTCTGATGTTCCCGACGTGGTCCGCAGCTATGAGAACTGTTTGTAGCGTCGCCAGGGGCGACACTACGACGACCAGAGCTACGGTTCGCTCTGTCGTCAGCGGGAGTTCTTCTTTGGGCACGAGCATTGCCACGACGAAGAAGACGCTCCATCTTGTTCTCATTCTCAAGACGAACAAATGTTCGCCATGAGTCTCTCTGGGCTGCGATGTGTTGGTTCGGATCATCGCGATCGTTGATCCGATGCCAACTGAAGAACCGCTCCTTGTAGAACTCGAGCTCCCCCTTCTTCTTCAGAATGGGAGAGATGTCGAAGAGTTCTGGAGCTGTCTGCTGTCGCTTGGACGACGGACGTTCTTCACGGTTCACTTGGTCACTTGGTCGCTTCATTGCCAATTGGAAAGTGAACTGCTCCGAAAGGTCTGCAAAAGTACGCAAGGTACTTGTGACTTTAAGGAGGGGATGATGTAATGGGCTATAACCAGCCATTACATGAAGGCGGATCTGTCCCCAGATCTAGTGTGTCACACACCACCTTCAGCCTGCATTGTGGAGACACAAATGACAAAAGGGATTACGGTAAGACAGTCCCCACATGCACGTGTGACGTCATTCGATGACGTCACGAGTGTTCTCTGTGCTGATCAGTGCAGAATGTTGTTCTCATGTACTAATCAGTACAGAGTAATGGCATCCATGTACTAATCAAGTACTGAGCGATGGTTCCTGCTTGGGAAACTGCACTGGCGATGAGACCGACGTGTCTCTGCCATCTGAAGTGAGTGACGTGAGCCAATCACCTTGCAGGGATATTATACAAGACTTGAAGTTCAAGCTTCTAGAAGATCCCGTAGGTTCAACCTCAGTGTACCCAAGGTTTTATATATCAGATTCATAGGTTTTATTGTGTATGTTTAGGTTTTAGTTATAAAACCTCTAGGAGCCCTTGGGGTTCATTAGCAAGTAGCGACAGGAACCATAACCTTTTCAATTCAGTTGCAAATTTTCCTTCAAGTGCTCAAGTCTTCTTCCTCCCTCCAAGTCGGGAGATCGCTTCCTCTGGCACAAGCGTGTGTGCCGTGTTTGAGGGGCTGTTGTGGAACAGCGCCCTCTTACAAAGAAGCATGTGCGCGGGAAGCTCCTGCGCTGGTCTACGAAGTTGCTCGGTTATCGCTATCAAATTGAACACATTGATGGCATCCACAACTTATGGGCCGATCTGATATCGCGCTGGGGAGGCGCGATGGCTGCTCATGGAACCAAGGGAGCAGAGATGGGAGATGATCACTGCACAGACCGATCTAGCACAGCCGATGCAGCCACGGTTATGAATACCGAGGCTGGCGGAAGTGGTGATCACTGCGACCAGCCTATGGGGGCCAAGCGTGCTCGGGCTGGAGGAGATCACATGAACACACTTTGTCAGGACCAGTCTCTGTCGGCCATGAGAGCCGCGGTTGTGAACACCGGGATTGGATGCAATGACAGCCATCTTGGCCAGCGGAAGGAGGCCATGAGAGCCCGCGTCGAAGATGGCTATGAGCACGTAGGCGAGCGCCAGTTCTCGTGTTCGAGAGCCAAGAGTGCTGCGGCCATGAGTGCCGCGACTGGCGTCTACGGTCGTGACCAGTTATCGGAAGCCACGAGTGCCTCAGAAACCATGAGAGTTTCGACTGGTGATGATGTGTGTAACGGGACTCGTTACACGGCGTACACGTGCGTTGAGGAAGCGCAGGTGAAAGGAAGGGAGCTTTGCGCGTTACCGTGCAAATTGAGAAGTTAATTAAAACGTTAAAGTGCTAACATGCAATCGTAGTGACTGAAACCTACGGTGTCTCTCATTGGTAGATAATCGGATGTCCAGTCCGACTATCATCCAATGGGGTTAAATCTTAACGGCTTAGTCTTATTGGCTAATATGCAAATGGCTACGTACAGTGTTCATGAGTGACACATATTAATGTGTCTCCAACTGTACGACGTGGGTGGGTTCGGATGAGGTGGTAAAACCCATGTGGGAGAAAACCCACACTCTCCTGACCTGGGAACCCATGTAATGGGAGGCCCCATTACATCATACTCCTCACACGCACTTCGCCACTTGACTATCGCCTCGTGAGATATGCTGTCAATCCGCGGGGGGCATAGTGGCGTGTACACAGGAGCTGCGAGGCGATCTGCGTGCGTCGGCACTGCTGCCGCCGACTTGGTTTCGTCATCCATCTCCGCGCGTTCGGCGAAAACAGGTACTAAAGTTAACTTTGTGGTGTTTCACGGACCGAACGAGACGTCAAACACTCAAATGGGGGAGCTGGAACTCCTGGGTACTCGCTACGTGTATTATTAACGCACGAGACCAGATTCTCAAGAATGAGAGCTCGTAAGATATGCAAGCAACACGCACTGATCTCTACGCTGCTCTCAACCAGTTGTTGACTCGCTCGCGCCGTTGGTCCACACCAACGGTGCGATCCAGGGGGTGCTCATCTGGGTTGTGAGGAAGCTGCCTGGTCGTGGGTTGGCCCACACCTTTGCGCACGCCACAGAGTGCCAAGTGTGTGTGTGTGTGTATGTAGCAGTAGTACCTTCATACGCTTGAGCCAGGCCGACACCTTCGGGTACTTGCTGAAGTCGAAGACACCCATGAGCTCTGTCTGACCGAACTCACAGTACGCCGCGTAATCCGCGATCGTCGGCGCATCTGTCTCGCAGATGTAGTCCTTCATTGTGAAATTTGCGGACTACCCCACAGATTACGCAATATCAAGCCACAAGACTCAAGCGAGATGAGATGATAAGAAATCTATTGAACGTAAAGTTTAAGATTTCCCGGGGAAGAGAATTGGTAGGTTCTCAGCTATCATATCCTGCCGTAACACAAGCGTTCTCACACTTGCGTACGGGGTTTTCGTGATTTTCTAGTTTTTATGTCATTTATTTTCTTCATGTGGGCGCATCGTCACTTGTGGGTTTCATTGCGAGGGGTCTTGGTGCGGCAGAGCCGGTTGGCTTTGTCACGGGGGTCTTGTGCTGCGCGGTGTGGTGGCCGCAAACAGCGGGGGGTCTTGTGCTGCGTCGCTTGTTAGCGACGTTGCCGGTTCGTTGTGCTGCGTGACGATTGGTCACATACAGCGGGTCAATAGTCGTGCTCAAATTGGTCGTGCATTCCATTCCTCACCACACCAGGGCCTCCATGTTGAAATACAAGTACAGTATATGCCAGATACCGGTTGTACCGATATCACACTGGTAGCCTCAGTGACGAAGGTCTGTCGCAAGAGCTCAGATGCGGCAGTTAGGAAGCAGAAGAGCAATACATATGTATCAAGCACTGAGCCGTCCCTCTGACAGCTCAGTCTCCAATAATCCAACAACAAGGTGCATTTCTCTACTCAATCTGTTTTGCATTTCTCAAAAGGGTTATGAGCCCAAAGCCGCTGTTAATTGCAACAAGAGATTGATCCGGAAGTGATGACATCGCTGTGCAGGAAGTTTGAGATATCCAGCAAGGGGACGCCCTTGAATTGGAATGGCGAGAACTGGCCGTATTACAAGGCGATGATGTTAGCGCTGTTCGGCGAGCAGGAGATTCGCGACGTCGCAACCGGGCAGCTAAAAGAAGACGCCAGCTGGGATGTGGATCGAAAACGCAGTTTTGTGCAGTGTCAAGCGAAAGTGTATCGCCTGATTCTGGGATCTCTTTCTGAAGCGCTGGCGAGCCGCTACTTCAACCACACAAATGGCTCGGAAGTGTGGGAGGACCTCGTGACGCGTTATGAAGGCGTGACAGACACCAAGAGAGTGGCGTTGGAAGCGCGGCGGATCTCAAACCAGTTGAGATCGAGTAAAGGGAAGCATGGCGATATGGAAGCGCACCTTACGACAATGTTTCAACTCAAGGAGAGACTCGAAGTACTCCAACGTGGAATTGCTGACTACGACTTCGAGTACCTGCTGTTGGACTCTGTACCAAACATGTCGGAGTACAACGCGATGAAGCAAACCGTTAAGTACGGCGACAAGAAGAGTTCGCCAGAGTACGTCCGCGATATGATTCTACTTGCTGAAGCAGAAATGCAGACAAAGGAAGCTGAGGCAAAACGGATGTATCAGACCAGTCAGCATAGTGGTACACATCAGCATAAAAAGGGCAAGGTGTCAACGAATGTAGAAAAAGGAGCACATTCGAGGACCCAGAAGGCCAAAGGAAATTGCTATAACTGTGATCAACCTGGTCACATAGCGAAGAATTGCCCGTTGCCAACAAAGAAGAATATCGCCTCCGTGAATTGCGTGACGCGTAGCACGAAGCGCAAACAAGATGAGGGCGAATGCAAGCCTCCTGCAGTAAGCCCAGTTGTGTCAAGTTTATGTTCGAAAATGATTGAACCATATCCTGACGCCGCGAAGACGGCGGATTCTGAGGAATCGGGAGGTTGTGTGCCCGAGGCATCGAGTTCCTGCTGTGTCGAAGACGATCTGTGGATCATTGATCCAGGGAGCAATGTGCACGTCGCCGGAAACAAACAGTACTTCGTTCATTACAGAGCCTTTGATGTAGAAGGGGATGCAGCAGCGATGATCGAATTTGTGAACGGTACGACTGTAAAGCCAGTTGGGATCGGCACAATTGCACTTGTGACACACTGCGAGCAGAATGAGAACACGTTCCCTGTATTCACGGTGGATAATGTGCTTTATCTTCCAAATGCAACAAACTTGTTCTCACCTGGTCTTGGTCTTCAACAAGGGTTTGAATACGACTACGACCAAACTACAAGAATGAAGAAGATCTACAAGGGCGAATCTGTGATTATCGAAGCGAAGTTCGACGAAGATTTTCAGAGTTGGCCATTCCGTGCGCTAAACAACTTCCTCTCAAATACCAAAAAGGATGGACACAAAGAACACTTCGTGAACTATACTCGAGCAGATGGTGCAGCCGACTTGCAAACCTGGCACTTCCGTTTGGGCCACACGTGCAAGCAGTACTTGACGAAAATGGCCGACAATGGCATGGTTAGTGGAATGACGATCACGAAGCGAGAACAGAATAACTGCGACACGTGTCAACTCGTAAAGCAACACCGCAAGTCGCCTCAGAATGCAATCGATCGCGATATCAAATATCCAAACGAAGTAGTGTACGCGGACCTGCTCAGTCCTGGACGATATGGACGCTCTCATTTCAACCAGATGCTTGTCATCATGGACGGTTATTCAAAGTTCCTCACCCTGTACCATCTGCGGACGAAAGCTGAAACCAACGACCGCATGATAGAGTACATTCAATGGGCTGAGCGGCAGGTGAACCCACACAAAGTGAAAGCGATTGTGACTGACCGTGGTTCAGAGTTCACGAACTCACATATCGCAGAGTGGTATGGCAAGCGTGGTGTAGCGCATATACTCGTCGGACCAAATGCACCGCAGCAGAATCCTGTAGAAAGGGCAAACCAGAGTATTTTACAGATGATCAAAGCACAAATGAAGCAATCTGGTTTCCCGCGATCGCTCTGGACTGACGCCGCGCTGAACGCAGTGTATATCAAGAACCGAGTGTTCACAAGGAGCATTAAAATGACTCCATGGCAGCGCTTCTATGGAAGGAAGCCAGACTTGCACCACATTCGTGCATTCGGAGCAACCGTATTCGCACACATCCCGAAGAGTGAACGCTCAACAAAACTTGGTGATTGCAGCGCTATTGGATACGTACTTGGCTTCAGTGACACAGAGATTGGGTGCAGGGTCTATTTCCCAGAAAATCGGACGCGCAAGTTTGTTCCTGATGTGCGAGTGAATGAACACATCATGTACAAAGATCGCTGCAAGCTGCCATTAGATAAAACGCGCGAGCAGTGGATTCAATCAGCTAACACAGTCGAAAGGGGCGAAGATGTCATAGAATCGACTAGTGCAGCTGAGCGAGGTGATGAATCAATGAGTGTGAATGAATGTGACATTGAACGTGAGAGTGACGGTGGCGACAGCACGAGCTACGTTGGTGTCGACTCGGAGTGTGAAGATATAGAAGTGGTCCCGGCAACAGTGAGCCAAATGGATCGCATGTCAAGATCTTACCGTAGAAGCATCATAGAGTCTGATGAAAACGACTCACGAGAAGCGCAGGTTCATGGTCCTAGTGCTCACAGCGCGAATGGGGAAAAAGAAGCAATCACCCTCGACGATGTGTCCGTTGCCGTCGAGCTCGGCGGCGAGGCAGACACTGCGGAGGAAGACACTACGGGTACCAATGAGACAGGACAGCAGAAAGCAAATATTGACTTTGTCCCTGAAGTTATTGACGAAGCGGACCTGAGTGCATATATGCATGACTCGAGCAGAGATCAACGTGGTCACATTGAGGCTGAAACATTGAGCATCCGTAACCAAGTCGAGCGAGAGCAACAGAGATATGATGTTGCTGACAACGTCGAGTTTTGTAGAGATGACTATTCTACAGATCAACTCGACAATGAACCCTTTGATGATGAGCTTTGTCTAGATGATGGCGAAATAGACAATGAGTCGATGGATTCAGGTTACAATCCCCAACGTGCGCTTGCTGATCTTGAAGAGTGTAGTCGCTATGAGTGCCACTCTGGTGGTGATGGAAACGAAAATACGATAGGGACATCCGGGTACCGTCATCCCTCTACGCTTCTAGATCTTGGAGAATGCTTTGAAAATACCACCGAAATCAAGCATCGCAAAGTGAAAGAAATGAAGAATATTGAGCGAGCCATCCAAGATGGTGGAAATGTGCCCATCAACGACGCGAATGCAGCACAACTTCAATTAACCCTCGCATCTCCAGGGCGAATGCGAACAGACCAATACGGACAGATGCCAGCTCAGATAGTTGGGGACAGGAGGAAACTCCCACGTGAGTTCGAAGAGCCCGATGAATTGGAGAGCGGACAGCGACCAAAGCGTGACAGAAAGCTGCCAAAGAAGTATGAAGATTATATCGTAAATTCGGCGTTGATCCGAAAGGGAGGGCGAACTGGAAAGCTGCGACCCCAAGACATCCGAATCCCGAGGACATATCGAGAGGCAATGAGATCGAAACAAGCGGAAGAATGGAAAGCAGCGATTGATGAAGAGATTAATGCGCTGCAAGCTAAAAACGTAATTGAAGAGATTGAGACTATCCCTTCCGGAAAACATGCAATCTCTACTCGATGGGTGCTGACAGTGAAGACTGATGAACGAGATTTCATTGTCCGTTACAAGGCAAGACTGGTAGCGAGAGGATTCAACCAGCTCGCTGGAATCGACTACCATGAGACATTCTCACCTGTCGCTCGAATTTCATCTTTTCGCCTGCTCCTCGCTTTAGCTGTGAACCAGCATCTAGCCCTGTGGCAAGGAGATATAAATACAGCTTACCTGAACGCAGATCTCAGTGAAGTACAATACGTGAAGGACATTGAAGGGTATCCGAAGGCGCACCCAAGCTTTGCTTTCAAGGTCAAGAAAGCTCTATACGGCTTAAAACAGTCTGGGCGTGAGTGGAACACTAGCCTAAATGGGTGGTTCATGGAACACAAGTTTACACGTTGCAAGACTGAACCATGCCTGTACTTATACGTCAAGGATGATACCATCGCGTTTGTCCTAGTGTACGTGGATGACTTGGTGTGTGCGACGAATTCCGAAGAATTCAAGAACATGGTGTTCCGGGATCTCAACAGAAAGTATGGACTGAAAGACCTTGGTAAACTGCATCAGTACCTAGGTATACAGGTACAGCAGAATGACTACGGTATTACCATTCACCAAGAGCAGTACGCGAAGAAAGTGATTGAACGATTCGGATTTGGTGAAGGCTCCAACTCATCTCAGATTCCCATGGAGACAAATGCAAAGTACACAAGCAAAGCACCCACGGAAGAGACTGTGAAAGAACAAAACTCTTGGTACAAGGAGGCGATTGGATCTCTAATGTATCTCGTAACGTGGACTCGACCCGATCTGACTTATGCTGTGGGCCAACTTAGCAGATTCGTCGCAAACCCAAGTAAGCAGCACGTAGGCGGGGTGAAAAAGATCCTACGCTACCTGATTGGCACTGTGAGGAAAGGAATCACATACAAGTACAGCAGCCTACCAGACGACGGGATTCACCTTCATGGCTACGCTGACAGTGATTGGGCGGGTGACTTGGAGACACGAAAAAGCACTACAGGGTACGTCTTCACCTTGGCCGGTGGAGCAATTGCATGGGCATCACGTCGTCAGACCATCACCGCGCAATCAACAGCCGAGGCCGAGTATGTTGCTGCGTGTGAAGCTTGTATGGAAGGTAAATCCCTTTTGAACATTCTACGTGAAATCAAGCCTGATAAAGAGAGCGAGCTATCCATAGGAGTGGATAACCAGAGCACCTACATTATGGCCACTGACCCGACTTTCAGCAGAAAGACTCGCCATATTGAAATGAAGTGGCACTACATACGGGAACAAGTAGAGAACAAGTGCGTGCGTCTTTGGAAAATCAGGAGCGCAGAGAATCCAGCTGACCTCTTCACCAAACCTCTACCCAAGGACAAACTGATCAAACTGGCAACAATTATCGGATTGAGCACTTCGTCGTCGTAAATCCAAAGTGATCTTTGGAGAGGGGCGTGTTGAAATACAAGTACAGTATATGCCAGATACCGGTTGTACCGATATCACACTGGTAGCCTCAGTGACGAAGGTCTGTCGCAAGAGCTCAGATGCGGCAGTTAGGAAGCAGAAGAGCAATACATATGTATCAAGCACTGAGCCGTCCCTCTGACAGCTCAGTCTCCAATAATCCAACAACAAGGTGCATTTCTCTACTCAATCTGTTTTGCAATTCTCAAAACTCCAAGATGGAGATATTCTCTCCCTGGGATGGGCCGGCCCAAACTGGACCGCTGAAGCTGGAACTGGACCGCTTGTGGTTGACTTGGAATATTGGAGAATGCCACAAGACTCAAGCAAGAACCAATCAAGAACCAGTGATCCATCCTGCAGTGAACAGCTGCTTTCGGAGTTTCGACCAATGACGGAGCCTCCTCCTGAACAGCCTCCTGATGGCGGCGGTACGAATGCCGCATTTGCTGGTTGGGACCCCCATCGCGTCGAAGAACTAAAAAAAGGCATGATGGGCCAGACACCGCCTCAGCCTGATGCTACTCACCCCGAGAACAACACTCGGACTGATGCCGCGGTACGCGAAGCGCGCCATCATGCATGGGTTCAGCGATTGACCAAGATCGCTACACGTCCATGGAAGACCAAACCCGATGATGACCTACGGGAGATGGTGCCGGCCGAAGAAGAAGCGTTGAATGCCTGGATAATGGGTGCCCTCGTCATAGACGCGCCTCCTGCATTCCTCGCCTGTACCCACACTTTCCTTCAACGCATGGCTTATGTCAAATTCTTCGAAGACTGCCTCGAAGGCACAGTCGTTGCTGTGGTCCCTCTGTGCATCTCGATGCCTGAACATATCGCCGAAAAGACAATTCTTATGCAATTACTTGCATCCGAGCCGGCCGGCTCTGCAGGTTATAAGAATCTGTGTGACTGGATTCAGAGTGTCAAGCGCCTGTATTACACTACGGCGACTCGGCGGTTGACCTTCATTGTCAAGGAGCAGTCCATTGCAACGAAGTGGCATCGACGGGAAATTAAGCTTCGCAACGAAAAACTTGTTCTCCTCAGCACCGCCAAGCTAGAAGAAGAAGATGATCGATGCGATATCGACAATGTTGTCCCCCACCAAGCTGATGCACTTCAATATCAAGTCCGTGTTGTAGCTTCTGGCTTAGGCAATGACATTGTCGGCCAACTCATGGCATTGAGCGCTGAGTGTGAAGTCGTGTCCATTGCGCGCGCGCTGCGAGCACGGGATGGCGCATACGACTCTAACTTCTGGGTCGTTACCTTCAATTCCGAGGAATGTCCCCCTCAGCTCAAAGATGTCACCCACATCTCTGCTGAAGGGTTCTCGATCTTCGCTCATCGTCATCAACGGTACAGCCGAATCCCTTGCTTTCAGTGCTTCGACCCCTCGCACTCAAAAAGCAAGTGTACTCGAGCTGCGCTATAGACACATTTACACTCCTAGATGAAATTCGCAATGAAGAGTAGTTAGGAGAATGGATATTGTAGGTCACGAAGATGAACCTAAATATACCTCACCTTATAAAGATAAAGTGTACTCGAGCTCCTGAGGATCGTCAGATGCAGTTTCATCGCGACTTCGAACCAGAAATCAAGTAAGCCAAGGAAATGTCGAAATTTGAGCTACAGCACATGTCTCTTGAAGTCCGACAAAAGTACATTGGTAATCTCTCCAATAGTTTGGGCAAAGTCATGGCCAACCTGAAGATCAAGGCAACTGAGAAAGCGCTGCTCTCTGAGATGCCCCAGCCTACTGACTCGAATAGCAGCACCGGCTCTGCAGCAGTGGCAGCAGCGGCCAATTCTGCAACAGACGCTCAATCTGTTACGCCGTCGGAGGCAGAATGGTTCGATCCAGCCAATCTCAAGAAACAGAAGGGGGCGATGAAATCCATGATTTCAACCTCAGCGACCACACCAGTGAAGAGTTCACCGGCATCGAAAGGGCAACCCCATACAGCTTCTGACGCGGCATCAGCTGGTGGACGAGCGCCAAAAGGCGGAACCCTAAAGGCTGCTCCGAAGCTGACTTCTGTTATTGGCACACCTCCTGGTTCAGTAGCCAGCTCTGGTAGCATTGGCACCGGGACTCCAGAGACAAGTATCAAAGCTTCTAACGGTTAGAGCAACCGCAAGGCTCTCCAGGCTCGAAAGAAGCGCGAACTTGAACTTGTGGCCATTCTGGCTGGGAAGCTTTCTTCAGCTGATTCTGTCCTTGATGGAGTACAAGCAAACTCCACTCAAGCAAAACAAAAGATTGCTATCGACGCCCGCTTAAGCGCTGCTCAGGCAACATTAGACAATGCTAAGGAGCATCTGTCCAAAGCGTCTTCCGCGCACACCGCAGCTGCTGCAGCGGCTGCGACTGCAAAACACAAATTCCATGACGTTTCAGCCAAAGCGCACAGTTTTGCTCTCGATCGAGACGAACTCAAGGAGGCAGACACCAGTGGTCGTGATGAGGAATCTTCATCTGCGAATCATGAAGCTAGGCAGTTCCAACGTCAGGTTGAATTGCTTGATTTACAGCAACGTGTGACAGCAAAGGAAGCAGCAGCCGCACTTCTGATCCTTCAGGAGGCCAAGAACACCAAAAACCGAGCGAAAAGGCAACTTGATTTACTCAAGAAGCGTGCCAAAGCTAAGAATTTGGGTCACAAGGATGGCGGTCAGCATGCTGGGAACAACGCTTCTACGACAGCAACTTCAGGACCATCTCCCGCTAAGAATACCGAAAGCCAAGGAGATCAAGACCTTGCTTGTACGAAGCTCAGGGAGTTTGTCAAAGCTCATGTCGTCCACGAGCACAGTCCCACTGCGCAGACTCAAGACGAGGAGCAATCAAGAATGAACCAGCCCAGCTCGAAGTCATTTCCCTCAGCGTCTAGAGATAATGGTTCGGCAAACCAACATCCATCATCGGAGCCATCAGCTGATACCACCTCTGGGTACTCTGAAGACCACTCGCACTTCGATGTCGCGATGTCCTTGGCAGATTCCACGTCGATGGACTCCACAATGCACTCGCAAGATCTGACGGGAGGTGCTGTGACCCCGCCAAATGGTCAAGCCACTCTCCCCTCTGCCAGCAGAGGTTACTAAAGCCTTTCACCAGGAAATGCGCAGTCAAAATGGTACCGAGGACGCAGGCAATGGTCCTCCCTCGATGAACCAGCCAACTCCAGGTAGCGCTGACCAAGATTTTGGACACATTGACTCTGCTGAATCTCGAGATGCAGACCCAACGAGTGTCTTTGGCGCCGGGCCAGAAATCAATGCGGCGATGGGCAGTGGACTAGGTACAGGGTCGACGGATGATGAACATCGATTCCAGGAACCGGAGCGAGAACCAGACTCCCACTCTCATACGTTAAATTGGCCACGAAAGATCCCAGAACTTGCGTCCTCAGTTTTAAAAGCAGCGGCTTCAACGACACCAGGCCAATCCGAGGCCAGTCAAGAGTCAACCTTTTCAAATGACAGTGAAAGAGGCGAACTTGAGACGCCTCCTTCCTCACCGTCTCACTCTCTCCAGGACGATGGTCAAGTGCGCAAGTCTCTGGTTGAACGATTGGTTGGATCGAAAGAGGAGCTCGAACAATTGACGGCTGCTGAGCAAGCCCTTCGAAGACAGCATTTTCGTGCAAACAACAAAGCCATGCACGACTGGACCACGGCGACTCGACAAACTCGAAGATTCAGCTTGCCTTCAGTTGATCCAAGCGACGTCTCCAAATTGACTGGATGGATTCCCAGTCACGTGGATGCTCTAAGTGCGCTCATTTGTGCACTGCCTTTTCCACTGGAGGTCTTGCGCATGTTCCCAGCGAAAAAGCTCCTTGATTTTGGGCACAGCATAAACAGTCAAGCTCAACGCGCATTAATCCGGCATCCCTCAAATGACGACGCAATTAGCGCGCAAGTGCGAGCCTTTTGTAAGAAATGGGCATCGGCTGTTGACGCCTGTCCGCAAGGCTCCGCTCGTTGGTCCATGACTGACAACATCAAGCAATGGAACAGACTGGAAAAGCTAGATGATAGCCTATTGACCGCGACCGTCTCGCGACCCATCGACCCAGACAAATGGGCAATTCTCAATGTGATAAGTCTATTACTGCCAAGCATGTTCCCCAAGCACGAAGCCGTTGGTCACGTTATGCCTGAAACCCGAGCTGAAGAATATTGGCGTTCGTCTTCTCTTCAATCAGCAATTGATGCGATTGTGGGCACGACGACGTCATGGTCGCTATTGGCGCACCAGCGTGAGCTGGAGGTCCAACGGTGGCACAATCAGAACTAAAGGCACCCATGGTGCCTCAACTCGCACTGTACTTGGTGGCAGTTCAGTGCGAGCAGGGGGAGATGGCTCAACTGTCTCTCCGGCGGAAGTACAGCGTGGAATACAAGGCACATCAACGTATTCCGGCGATGGACTACCGTTGCGACCATATCAACCCACAACCCAAGCTCGTCGTGACAACCACCGACCCAGAAGGCGCAGTGCGACAGTCAATGCTCGCCATGAGCTAACTGTTGGATTCCACACACAGAATGTGATGGGGTTCTCCAAATCCGACGCCAATCTGAACGCGTAGTTTTCACATTTTCGACAGACTGATGATTCGGGATCATTGGACATTGTCTTTCTCCAAGAAACGCACGTCCTGGAGACCGAAGTGGCATCAATGCAATCCAGATTTCGTCGAAGTTGGGGTTTTCAGGAACCATCAGAAGAGTCGGATCCCAGACTTTCTCTCTGGTCAGCTTCCACCGAGCGCAAAGGAGGAGTGGCGATCTTGTTGAATCCCTATTCGTGCATACCTACACTGGCTCCA
This sequence comes from Globisporangium splendens, assembly GCA_006386115.1. NCBI lineage: Eukaryota > Oomycota > Peronosporomycetes > Pythiales > Pythiaceae > Globisporangium > Globisporangium splendens. The sequence goes on along the minus strand of VFIW01000047.1, from coordinate 182,578 downwards.
TATAAGCAGGATCAGTGGAATGCGCACTGGATGGCAGCTACGGTGACGTTGCGTGGTGAAACGGTGTTACTTCTCAACATCTACGCTCCTTCTACCGTATTTGCAAGGGAAGCTTTCTACAGAGCACTATCAGGTCTCCTCTCGTCACATGATGGACCCATTCTGTGCGGTGGAGACTTTAATTGCACTCTCAACCAGACGGCAGAAGGTCTCACAACAACCACAACAAAGTGCACGATTCCAGGGAATTGAAGAAACTGCTCCAGAAAGTGAATCTTGTTGATACCCTTGAGGATGATGCTCTTCGCGCCACGGACACACGAGACGTCAAAGCATTCCATCGACAGCATCACACCTACTACTATACACTGCCTTCAGGTGGCAGTGCCAGCAGTAGGCTCGACCGATGGTACTGCAGCAATGACCATCTCGACTGGGTTCGCAGCGTCTACCAAAGCGTAGCTGGTCCGTTCTCCGATCACAATGGAGTCACGATCCGAGTAGCTGCTCCTGACAAGGTGATCCAAAGCAAGAAACCTCGTGTTGTCTATCCACTTCCGAAGAGTGCAGCGGCGCATGCGGCGAGTATTGGAAAGGATTTCTTCGAAAAAGCCCATGACCAACTTGATGAATTACGTGGACGTTACTCTTCGCCTCGTGATTACGCTCTGGCCACAGCAAATTGGTGGGATGAAGCCAAGATCGCGCTCAGGATCAGGTACCTTGAAGCTAAAAAATCGTACTTCGCCAGATTGAATCAAGGATACAAGAAGAAAATCCAGAGGTTGCAACGATGCCTCTCAGAATCAGAAGTGCAGATGCTTGGTCGCTCTGGCGGAGCGGTGGGCGATCATAACGTGGAGTTGTCGCAAGAGTTTTTTTTACCACCGCCACGAGTATCCGTCGTGCCATTGCAGAATGCAAAGCTAAGTGGCAGGCTTCAAAACGGGACCGCATTTTTCGGGAGCACATGCATCATGAACGAAAAACGAGCAAATCCTTCTACAAGCGTATCTCGACCAAGTTCCTTGACAACACTATCTTCACACTCGGTGGCACAGCTACTTGCGGACCCATGCGTTCACGAGAACTTGCTGACGACATGGGAGAAGGATGGAAATCAATCATGCAACAGGCGCCCACTCTGCAAACTGACATCGATCAAATCCTTGATCCAGGAACAGCTATTCCTCCGTCGGACAGATTAGGCTTCCTGCTCAAACCGATCAATTCGAGTGAAATTAAACAGGCTGTGAAGAAATGCAAGAGAGGCAAAGCTCACGGTCCTGACGAACTCGGCAACGACTGGTACAGAGACCACTGTGACGAGATTACCGGTCTATTCGAGCGACTTTTCAACTTGTGGATACCCGAATGCGTTCTACCAAGTTCGTTCAGTGAAGCCCATATTCACTGCATAAAAAAGTCCGTCTCTGCTGCGTCGCCGCTGGACTACTGGCCAATCGCACTCCTCAACTCTGATTACAAAATATTCACACGGATATTTGCAACCAGATTACGAACTGTGCTCGCTTGGCTTATCCATCACATGCAAGCTGGTTTCGTTCCAGGGCGAGCAATCCCGACTACGATCGATGTGCTATTGGCTGCACAACAGCGGGCCACGAGCGACCCCGCCATGTCCAGAGCGATCGCGTTGCTCCTTGGTTTTGCTAAAGCCTATGATTCACTCGATCGCAGCTTTCTGGCACAAGCGCTCCAGCATCTTGGATTTCCATTGAATTTCGTACACTTGGTGAAGGTGTTACACTCTCAAATCACTTACAAGTTCATTGTCAACGGTTCCCTGTCGAGAAAGTACAACGTAACATCCGGAATTCGTCAAGGATGTCCGCTGGCTCCTCTTCTCTTCATCTTGGCGTTAGAGGTTCTTTATCGGAAAATCGAAGCGAGTGACGAAATACACGGCGTTGAACTCCAGGCAGCAGGATGCGCAACTGAGGTCAGAATTGGAGGATACGCAGACGACACGACCATTTATCTTAGCGATCCCAAGGATATTAATGCCGTGTTTGCAATCCTGGACAAATATGGAGCAGCTTCTGGGCTTCGAGTCAATCGGCACAAATCTGCAGTATTACCGCTGAACAAGGAATTTAGCTCCACCGAAGAGTCAGTCAGTGACATTCATGTGCTACAACGTGAGGAACATTGCCGCTACCTCGGCATCCAAGTCGGACAAACGCCTTCGAATGCAAGTAACTGGTCCAAGTGCATCCAAGCCTTACGTGTCAGACTTCGACTTGCGCGTCTCAAAACTCACTCTGTCGCCCAACGCGCAGCAATTGCCAGTGCCGTCATCATACCCAAAGTGCTTTACGTGGCCAGGCACTCCTGGCCCTCTACGGCTATTGTCAATCAGCTACACGACCTAGTGAAACAATTTGTCTGGGGCTCAAGGAATGGTAAGCCTGCGAAACCGTGGATGAAGGAAGAACAAGCTGAACTCAAAAAATGAATGGAGGCTTGTCAGTACCCAACATCAGAACTGAGCTGATGACGATGAGTGCCACAGCAGTCTCCAGATGGGCAATCACTACCTCTCACATCGATCAGGTCATCGGGGAAATCTTGCTGCACAACACAAGGGCTTCTTCGACGTACATCACGCCGCTCGATGCAACTCCAAGGCGGCCACCCCAGCTTCGTGATAACATGTGGACAACTGGCGCAGCATTATGTGCGTCGCTCCATTCTCGACCCTATGAGCCCAGAGAACGTGATAATGTACGTTGGTGTTACGAGCACTTCAAGTCGACAATTGTGCAGACTCAATGGGATGGCGATGTGTTCCAGATCGACCTCAGCTCTAAAATATCTGACAGGCTTCCAGGTATCATCGCTGAAGGACGAAAGCTACGCGGGACATTCTGTGCAGAATGGTTGCCATACATGACCTCGACTGCAGATGGGTGGCTTCTTGATTCCAACGGCTCCCCTTACAAGCTTGCTCACACATCATTATCAGTTGGAACAGCACAACTGGGTGACATACTTCGATGGGAGTGGATAAGACCAGGAGTGCTTAACTTCATCCCAACATGTGGAATCTCCGGATTCTCCCGGCCGTCTATTCGAGCGCTCGAGCGGTTATGTGCTACGTTGGTATCCAACTTCCCACAGCTTCTGTATCGACCACAGCAAACAAATGTGCTTCGGCTGTACAACGGGCAACGTCATTATAACCACGAATGGCATCTGCACACCAGTGAAGCAACTCGGACCCACGTCGACACGACCCTAGTCAAAGCTACGCATACAGTTCACTCCGCAATGGACTGTGACATCATGGCAACAAGAGACTTGAACGGGCAGAAGGTGTCGTTCCATGCACATCCACGCTTCACAAGAATCGTGCAACTATGGGGTGGCAACGGACGATACAATAACACCAGATCTTTCTATCGGCAACAAGTTGCAGCAACGAGGACACAAATTGGCAAAGGTACTCGAGATGCAGCAGTCAACAAAGCTGTCCATACAGCAGGATCTCTGTGGCCAGGACTGCAATTAATCCAATGGAGCGAATTACACAACATCCCAGGGATTACTGCTTATACGGTCCAGACTCTTCTCCGGCTGAAAGCCAACCGACTCTCCATGTGGAACTATGAGAAAGCTGATCTATCCTGCTCGAATCCTGAATGCTCCCAAGTTGTCCAATCTTCTGTTCAACATCTATTCTGGGAGTGTCCGAAAGCCAAACTGGTGTGGAACTACTTTTATGCGCTATGGGCGAAGATCGGAATCACTCCTGGTCACGACCCCGCAATCTGGATCTTCAGTCTGGATCTACCAGATACTCCAAGGCATGCATGGACCACGATCAAGAGACACATTATCGGACACAAGTTCTCCAATGAACATCTCCAAGATCATCTCTATCCGTCGCACACATGCTGTGGCGATATATGAGCGCGTCGCTCATACATGCCATTTGGTGTGCGCATCTGCGACGCATGGATTCGGATCCAATCGAATCGACTGCTGAGATGGCGATCATGATGACCAGATTAGAGGCAGGAATGCGAAACCTCACACGACTCGCTGAAGCGCAAGCTGGAGACTCGGACGGTCACACGGTTGCAGCAGTTCTCAAGGCATATGTCGACTGCTTTCTCAGCCAAACCGACGCCATCCCCTTGACTCCAAGTGATACTCGCGGCGTTTACCTGTTGTTTTTCGATGGTGGATCACGCGGCAATCCAGGACCAGGAGGGACTGGATCCATTATCGTGCGTGTCCATAAGGACTCGCACACAGCCAGTTTAATTTGGGCCGCGAGCATGGCGTATAGCAGGAAGGACACGACCAACAACTTTGCCGAGTACTGGGGTCTTATACATGGACTCCGAGAAGCCCAACGCAGTCACTTCGAACCGTTGTACGTGATTGGAGACAGTGCACTCATTATCTCCCAACAGCGAATGCATCGGTCCCCTCGACAGCACCGATTGGCACGTTTATACCAGACAAGTCGACGACTCGCGGATTGCATCGACATCCGAGGATGGTACCATCACTACCGTGCCTTCAACAAGATGGCGGACTCAGCCGCCAACCTAGCCATGGACACCAGAACCTCAACGCAGGTTCACTTCCCAACTCATCGAGCTGCTTTCAACAATCTCACCCAGGATCTTGACAACGACGTCATGCATTGGCTTATGCGAAGTTCGGAAGACCCAAGGTCATTGGACAACACAAGGCAGCCTCACATAGGACCAAGAGAACATGCCATCCTGGTCAAAGATTATTTAGCATTCAGAAGTGATCTATTGCAATCCGCGCTATAGACACATTTACACTCCTAGATGAAATTCGCAATGAAGATTAGGTAGGAGAATGGATATTGTAGGTCACGACGATGAACCTAAATATACCTCACCTTATAAAGACAATGAAGGACTACATCGCCGAGACGGACGCGCCGACGATCGCGGATTACGCGGCGTACTGTGAGTTCGGTCAGACAGAGCTCATGGGGCGTCTTCGACTTCAGCAAGTACCCGAAGGTGTCGGCCTGGCTCAAGCGCATGAACGTAAGGGGGTTTACAATTGCATTTTGTCATTATATCGGCGCATTTTAGTGCGAATTCTAATTTGGTCTGCCTGCATGCAACATTTAGGACATCCCGTTCCGCACTGAGATCCACGAAGTCCTCGCTGGCTTCTTGGAGAGCGTGGGTCTCGCTGCGTCTCAGAAAGCGTGACTGAGCACATGAATATGGACATGCTTTCTTCGCCATTTTTTCGTTTTGTGGATTTGCGTTGTGCTTGATTAACAAATGCACCCTTTAACAAAAACGAAAGTTCTGCTCACATTTTTTCACACAATGAAGCTGCATACTGCAGTCAATAGTACATGACGTAAAATCATGCACAAGTTGTTCAAAAACGCAAAATGGTTTTCTATTCCGTTCAGCAAATTAAAAGATCGCCGAATCAGTATAAATTGGCTGTAAGACCTGAAGACCCGAGGCAGCGTGTTGATGTGACCACGACATTTCTCAGTTCGTCGTGGCTGGGAGAAGACCAACCTCGGCCAGGAAACCGTCGAGCACTTGGTGAATCTCATCGTGGAAGGGAATATCCTACATAGTCATCGCCATGAGAGGAAACACATTGTGAGTCGGCACATACATCCAAACCACCAGTGGTAAAACGAGTGCCAAGTATGTGTGTGTGTATGTGTGTGTATATGTAGCAGTAGTACCTTCATACGCTTGAGCCAGGCCGACACCTTCGGGTACTTGCTGAAGTCGAAGAGCCCATGAGCTCTGTCTGGACCGAACTCACAGTACGCCGCGTAATCTGCGATCGTCGGCGCGTCCGTCTCGGCGATGTAGTCCTTGACGAGGAACGTCTCGAGGAGCGCGGTGGTCTTGGTGAGCAGGGCGTCGATGTTCTTGAGGTGCTCCTCGTCTTCTGGCGTGAGCGCGTTGACCTTGGAGTGGATCAACGGCACGAGCACTCGCGGAGTGAGCAGACGCGCGTTGGTGTGGTGCCAGTGCAGGTACTGGTGGATCTTGGCGCGCGTCTTGACGTCGGCTGGGAAGAGGTCGGTCCAGCCGTACTTCTCGGACAGGTAGATCAAGATGGCGTTGCTGCATCGAGTCATGTCAAGAGAGATGTGATGTCAGTCAGTCAGTACGCGAGTGAAGCGGTACTTTGAGAGAGAGAGAGAGAATAGGGAGAGCCGAGTGTGCTTGTTTGTCTGGAGGACCACTCACCCTTCGAAGATCGAGAAGTCGCCGTCTTGCAGCACGGGGATGAAGCCATTCGGGTTGAGCGCGAGGAACTCGGGCGACGTGAACACGGGACTACCAAAGTCGGCTTGCACGACCTCGTAGTCGATGTTCTTGACCTTGAGCACCCAGGCGACTGGAACAACCAGGACAAGTGACAATAGTAGTAGCAAGACGACAACAAGTGTCAGCATACTATTAAAGCAGGATCCCTTTTCAGTGCTTCAAAAGCCACATGTTGCCTACCTGAGCGACTTGGCTGGCTGATGAGGTTGACGTAGAGCTTGAGGGCCATTGTAACTTGGTAAGCTGGATTGGTTGCCTGAGGAGCTGGCTGTTGTTTCGTTTGGACGTGAGCTCGTCGGAGGAAATTGGAGAATGACAAGAGAAGCAGAAGCTCTCGCAGGTGGATGTTCATGCGAGATCCTCCGAGTGTGCGGTGGATGTAGCAAGTTCGAATAATCGGTCAACTTTTCTCAGACAGGCAGAGGAGTTGTGTCTCTCGCCGGATGTTTCGCGCGTCACTGAGTTTGCAACTAACCGGTTAAAGACAGTCATCGTGTCCGACCCGTAACAGATGCGACATTGGACACTCGGTCAACCGAGATGAGTGAGGATAAGATTCGCGCTCACTCAGTCGTTTAAGCGATTGCACCAACAGCGTGATTTAGAAAGCGCGATCATTTCTCGGTTCAGTGAGAGCTGTTTGGTTTAGCGGCCGTAGATTGTGGTCGCGCTTCGAAAAGCCACGTGTAGGAGTTGCGGCGCCTCGCATACCACATGGCGATGAAGTGCTTAGTGCTTCAATCATGTACGCTTAGCTGTCTGCGTGTTGTGTACTGGCATCGCCGTGCAGTCGTATGCATGTTTGGCACAGACAGTAGCATGGTGCGGGCGCTCACTCGTCCAAGTAAAGTTTGTGCTCATGTGTTTGTGTGAGACAGTGCATTGCTAACCGGCTAGCGTTGAAGCTCACAGGTGTCAGCCGGCTCAAGTGGATCTTGAAGCGACACGCGGGTATCCATGCATCATTGTCGTTAGAAAGGAATAAAAGAATAAAAGTGGCTCGCCAGACACGCAAGCCTTCATCGACGCACATGTTTAGTGATCACAGACAGCCGAGGTGCGTTGTGTGCGAAGCGCCATTTCTATGTCACGTGCAACTTACAAGGAGCTCGAAGCCTCTTTCTGGTCGACACAAACAAATCACGACGCAACATCGACTGGAAGTTCTTTTAATTAGACAAATAGTTTTAGTCTTTAAGCTCTATAGACCTAACGTTTGAGTCGTCGAGCTTTCCTAGTAGAAGCAATAGCGAGGACCTCTTCATCCAGCACACCGAGTGGTCAACAAGTCCACCTAGGTTGCAAAGGTCTCGCGAGTAGTCTGATGCTTAACGTTTAATGGTTTAATGCATTGTTATTTCGTTTTGCAGCAGTACTCCTCAAACTTGTTTGTATTGTTTGTACTTCGTTTTATCTTATGGGTTCGTCGTGGCTGGGAGAAGACCAACCTCGGCCAGGAAACCGTCGAGCACTTGGTGAATCTCATCGTGGAAGGGAATATCCTACATAGTCATCGCCATGAGAGGAAACACATTGTGAGTCGGCACATACATCCAAACCACCAGTGGTAAAACGAGTGCCAAGTATGTGTGTGTGTATGTGTGTGTATATGTAGCAGTAGTACCTTCATACGCTTGAGCCAGGCCGACACCTTCGGGTACTTGCTGAAGTCGAAGACGCCCATGAGCTCTGTCTGACCGAACTCACAGTACGCCGCGTAATCCGCGATCGTCGGCGCGTCCGTCTCGGCGATGTAGTCCTTGACGAGGAACGTCTCGAGGAGCGCGGTGGTCTTGGTGAGCAGGGTGTCGATGTTCTTGAGGTGCTCCTCGTCTTCTGGCGTGAGTGCGTTGACCTTGGAGTGGATCAACGGCACGAGCACTCGCGGGGTGAGCAGACGCGCGTTGGTGTGGTGCCAGTGCAGGTACTGGTGGATCTTGGCGCGCGTCTTGACGTCGGCTGGGAAGAGGTCGGTCCAGCCGTACTTCTCGGACAGGTAGATCAAGATGGCGTTGCTGCATCGAGTCATGTCAAGAGAGATGTCAGTCAGTCAGCACGTGAGTGAAGCGGTAGTTTCATAGAGAGAGAATAGGAAGAGCTGCGTGTGCTTGTTTGTCTGGAGGACCACTCACCCTTCGAAGATCGAGAAGTCGCCGTCTTGCAGCACGGGGATGAAGCCATTCGGGTTGAGCGCGAGGAACTCGGGCGACGTGAACACGGGACTACCAAAGTCGGCTTGCACGACCTCGTAGTCGATGTTCTTGACCTTGAGCACCCAGGCGACTGGAACAGCCAGGACAAGTGACAATAGCAGTAGCAGGTAGCAAGACGACAACAAGTGTCAGCATACTATTAAAGGAGGATCCCTTTTCAGTGCTTCAAAAGCCACATGTGTTGCCTACCTGAGCGACTTGGCTGGCTGATGAGGTTGACGTAGAGCTTGAGGGCCATTGTAAGTTGGTAAGCTGGATTGGTTGCCTGAGGAGCTGGCTGTTGTTTTGTTTGGACTTGAGCTCGTCGGAGGAAATTGGAGAATGACAAGAGAAGCAGAAGCTCTCGCAGGTGGATGTTCATGCGAGATCCTCCGAGTGTGCGGTGGATGTAGCAAGTTCGAATAACCGGTCAACTTTTCTCAGACAGGCAGAGGAGTTGTGTCTCTCGTCGGATGTTTCGCGCGCCACTGAGTTTGCAACTAACCGGTTAAAGACAGTCATCGTGTCCGACCCGTAACAAATGCGACATTGGACACTCGGTCAACCGAGATGAGTGAGGATAAGATTCGCGCTCACTCAGTCGTTTAAGCGATTACACCAACAGCGTGATTTAGAAAGCGCGATCATTTGTCGGTTCAGTGAGAGAGCTGTTTGGTTCAGCGGCCGTAGATTGTGGTCGCGCTTCGAAAAGCCACGTGTAGGAGTTGCGGCGCCTCGCATACCACATGGCGATGAAGTGCTTAGTGCTTCAATCATGTACGCTTAGCTGTCTGTGTGTTGTGTATTGACATCGCCGTGCAGTCGTATGCATGTTTGGTACAGACAGTAGCATGGTGCGGGCGCTCACTCGTCCAAGTAAAGTTTGTGCTCATGTGTGTTGTGTGAGACAGTGCATTGTTAACCGGCTAGCGTTGAAGTTCACAGGTGTCAGCCGGCTCAAGTGGATCTTGAAGCGACACGCGGGTATCCATGCACCATTGTCGTTAGAAAGGAATAAAAGAATAAAAGTGGCTCGCCACACACGTAAGCCTTCATCGACGCACATGTTTAGTGATCACAGACAGCCGAGGTGCGTTGTGTGCGAAGCGCCATTTCTATGTCACGTGCAACTTACAAGGAGCTCAAAGCCTCTTTCTGGTCGACACAAACAAATCACGACGCAACATCGACTGGAAGTTCTTTTAATTAGACAAATAGTTTTAGTCTTTAAGCTGTATAGACCTGACGTTTGAGTCATCAAGCTTTCCTAGTAGAGGCAATAGCGAGGGTCTCTTCATCCAGCATACCGAGTGGTCAACAAGTCCACCTAGGTTGCACGAGTAGTCTGATGCTTAACGTTTAATGGTTTAATGCATTGTTATTTCGTTTTGCAGCGGTACTCCTCAAACTTGTTTGTATTGTTTGTACTGTGTTTTATGTTATGGGTTCGTCGTGGCTGGGAGAAGACCGACCTCGGCCAGGAAACCGTCGAGCACTTGGTGAATCTCATCGTGGAAGGGAATATCCTATACAGTCATCGCCATGAGAGGAAACACATTGTGAGTCGGCACATAAATCCAGGCCACCAGTGGTAAAACGAGTGCCAACTGTGTGTATGTAGCAGTAGTACCTTCATGCGCTTGAGCCAGGCCGACACCTTCGGGTACTTGCTGAAGTCGAAGAGACCCATGAGCTCTGTCTGGCCGAACTCACAGTACGCCGCGTAATCTGCGATCGTCGGCGCGTCCGTCTCGGCGATGTAGTCCTTGACGAGGAACGTCTCGAGGAGCGCGGTGGTCTTGGTGAGCAGGGCGTCGATGTTCTTGAGGTGCTCCTCGTCTTCTGGCGTGAGCGCGTTGACCTTGGAGTGGATCAACGGCACGAGCACTCGCGGAGTGAGCAGACGCGCGTTGGTGTGGTGCCAGTGCAGGTACTGGTGGATCTTGGCGCGCGTCTTGACGTCGGCTGGGAAGAGGTCGGTCCAGCCGTACTTCTCGGACAGGTAGATCAAGATGGCGTTGCTGCATCGAGTCATGTCAAGAGAGATGTGATGTCAGTCAGTCAGTACGCGAGTGAAGCGGTACTTTGAGAGAGAGAGAGAGAATAGGGAGAGCCGAGTGTGCTTGTTTGTCTGGAGGACCACTCACCCTTCGAAGATCGAGAAGTCGCCGTCTTGCAGCACGGGGATGAAGCCATTCGGGTTGAGCGCGAGGAACTCGGGCGACGTGAACACGGGACTACCAAAGTCGGCTTGCACGACCTCGTAGTCGATGTTCTTGACCTTGAGCACCCAGGCGACTGGAACAGCCAGGACAAGTGACAATAGCAGTAGCAGGTAGCAAGACGACAACAAGTGTCAGCATACTATTAAAGGAGGATCCCTTTTCAGTGCTTCAAAAGCCACATGTGTTGCCTACCTGAGCGACTTGGCTGGCTGATGAGGTTGACGTAGAGCTTGAGGGCCATTGTAAGTTGGTAAGCTGGATTGGTTGCCTGAGGAGCTGGCTGTTGTTTTGTTTGGACTTGAGCTCGTCGGAGGAAATTGGAGAATGACAAGAGAAGCAGAAGCTCTCGCAGGTGGATGTTCATGCGAGATCCTCCGAGTGTGCGGTGGATGTAGCAAGTTCGAATAACCGGTCAACTTTTCTCAGACAGGCAGAGGAGTTGTGTCTCTCGTCGGATGTTTCGCGCGCCACTGAGTTTGCAACTAACCGGTTAAAGACAGTCATCGTGTCCGACCCGTAACAAATGCGACATTGGACACTCGGTCAACCGAGATGAGTGAGGATAAGATTCGCGCTCACTCAGTCGTTTAAGCGATTACACCAACAGCGTGATTTAGAAAGCGCGATCATTTGTCGGTTCAGTGAGAGAGCTGTTTGGTTCAGCGGCCGTAGATTGTGGTCGCGCTTCGAAAAGCCACGTGTAGGAGTTGCGGCGCCTCGCATACCACATGGCGATGAAGTGCTTAGTGCTTCAATCATGTACGCTTAGCTGTCTGTGTGTTGTGTATTGACATCACCGTGCAGTCGTATGCATGTTTGGTACAGACAGTAGTATGGTGCGGGCGCTCACTCGTCCAAGTAAAGTTTGTGCTCATGTGTGTTGTGTGAGACAGTGCATTGTTAACCGGCTAGCGTTGAAGTTCACAGGTGTCAGCCGGCTCAAGTGGATCTTGAAGCGACACGCGGGTATCCATGCACCATTGTCGTTAGAAAGGAATAAAAGAATAAAAGTGGCTCGCCACACACGTAAGCCTTCATCGACGCACATGTTTAGTGATCACAGACAGCCGAGGTGCGTTGTGTGCGAAGCGCCATTTCTATGTCACGTGCAACTTACAAGGAGCTCAAAGCCTCTTTCTGGTCGACACAAACAAATCACGACGCAACATCGACTGGAAGTTCTTTTAATTAGACAAATAGTTTTAGTCTTTAAGCTGTATAGACCTGACGTTTGAGTCATCAAGCTTTCCTAGTAGAGGCAATAGCGAGGGTCTCTTCATCCAGCATACCGAGTGGTCAACAAGTCCACCTAGGTTGCACGAGTAGTCTGATGCTTAACGTTTAATGGTTTAATGCATTGTTATTTCGTTTTGCAGCGGTACTCCTCAAACTTGTTTGTATTGTTTGTACTGTGTTTTATGTTATGGGTTCGTCGTGGCTGGGAGAAGACCGACCTCGGCCAGGAAACCGTCGAGCACTTGGTGAATCTCATCGTGGAAGGGAATATCCTATACAGTCATCGCCATGAGAGGAAACACATTGTGAGTCGGCACATAAATCCAGGCCACCAGTGGTAAAACGAGTGCCAACTGTGTGTATGTAGCAGTAGTACCTTCATGCGCTTGAGCCAGGCCGACACCTTCGGGTACTTGCTGAAGTCGAAGAGACCCATGAGCTCTGTCTGGCCGAACTCACAGTACGCCGCGTAATCTGCGATCGTCGGCGCGTCCGTCTCGGCGATGTAGTCCTTGACGAGGAACGTCTCGAGGAGCGCGGTGGTCTTGGTGAGCAGGGCGTCGATGTTCTTGAGGTGCTCCTCGTCTTCTGGCGTGAGCGCGTTGACCTTGGAGTGGATCAACGGCACGAGCACTCGCGGAGTGAGCAGACGCGCGTTGGTGTGGTGCCAGTGCAGGTACTGGTGGATCTTGGCGCGCGTCTTGACGTCGGCTGGGAAGAGGTCGGTCCAGCCGTACTTCTCGGACAGGTAGATCAAGATGGCGTTGCTGCATCGAGTCATGTCAAGAGAGATGTGATGTCAGTCAGTCAGTACGCGAGTGAAGCGGTACTTTGAGAGAGAGAGAGAGAATAGGGAGAGCCGAGTGTGCTTGTTTGTCTGGAGGACCACTCACCCTTCGAAGATCGAGAAGTCGCCGTCTTGCAGCACGGGGATGAAGCCATTCGGGTTGAGCGCGAGGAACTCGGGCGACGTGAACACGGGACTACCAAAGTCGGCTTGCACGACCTCGTAGTCGATGTTCTTGACCTTGAGCACCCAGGCGACTGGAACAGCCAGGACAAGTGACAATAGCAGTAGCAGGTAGCAAGACGACAACAAGTGTCAGCATACTATTAAAGGAGGATCCCTTTTCAGTGCTTCAAAAGCCACATGTGTTGCCTACCTGAGCGACTTGGCTGGCTGATGAGGTTGACGTAGAGCTTGAGGGCCATTGTAAGTTGGTAAGCTGGATTGGTTGCCTGAGGAGCTGGCTGTTGTTTTGTTTGGACTTGAGCTCGTCGGAGGAAATTGGAGAATGAGGAGACTGGACTGGGTGTCGTTGCAAAAAGGCCTTTGTGATGAGAGGAGCATTCATTCCTCCCATCAGCTGGAACAAAACTTCAATATAACCGGTTAATGTGGAAGCTTTGCCTGTGGTGCACCCGGCTCGAGACATTTAAACGGATTCCCTGCGAAGAGAGATCGTGAGCGATTGTATGGTGTGTGCATGAGAGCACTCGCACTGTGATAAAACCAGAGTAAGTACCTGTCTTTATACGTTTGTCATCCTGGAGACTTTGAACTTGACGAATAGATGATCTTGTATGCTTTAATGGATCGGCAGTTAGCAAACGAAAATATCTCCGCGACAATTGTGTTTCATCAAGGGAGTTTTATTGACGAGACTTCTCTTTCCAGCAGAGGCTGGATTTGTCGTAAAAACTAGGGGCTCGATCCTTTCGAGATGGGTGTCGCTGCTCTCGAATCAGGTAGTAGTGCTCACTGATTTGGTGTGTTTTAACCGGTAGTTGTGATCGAAAAGAGACGGTGCGGGTGGTACCACGGCACCCTCATCACGTTTTGGCACCATCACCATGATTCGCTTTTTATTCCTTCGAGCAAGGAGTACTTAGTACGCGTTAACAGTAAGCATGCGGGGGGTTTGCCATTTAGATTGCTACCTGGGCTTAGAAACACGATGTGTCAGATCCAGCATGCAAATTGAGTCTTGCTGTCACCTCCTTCTAAAATTGGTGCTGAGGCTCTGGATTTTCTCTTGTCACTTCAAGACGACACACTTCACAAAGGCGGATCTCACACTGCATTAACCGGTTATCACATGAGCGTCTCACTTGCAACTTCTCTCGATGCAACAAGTGCCCACACGCACGCACGCACGCACCGCACCGTACATGCATATACTACTACGAATTTCTCAGAGGCAGAGCAGTGCCCGTTTTGGCATGACCATCCTTGGTTGTCAACGAAAGTGTATTGGAAAATCAATTCTCTTGAACACGAAATCTGCAGGTCGCTAATAAACACACCACACAAGCGTATCATGTTGCAAGCACATCAGACCTGATCTCGAAGCGAAACAAAGCGTTCCCTGATTCAGCAGTTTCCGCTCTGTTGACGAGACAAAAAAAGGTCGGTTTCCCCTGACAAAGAGAAGTGGCGATGCAATCACGATGCACGTGTGCATTTCGGCTGCACTAATGAAAGTCGCAACTCTCCATCGCCGCTTGCGCCGATCACTTTAACCGGTTCATTCCTGCTACCGAAACAAATTGGATTGATTTCCAAATCAGGATCGACTCAACCAGTTGGCAAGACTCACATCCAAACTCACCAAGTCCTGAGTTTATTTGCGCTGTGGTACACATCACCGGGCATATCAATGCGAGACGGTGTGCGCTTTCATGCAAACGGCATTTCCACAGCGCAACCGATTGTCATGAATATTGCGGAGTGGCACGGAGAACAAAGGTGCAGTAATGCCCGGTCACATGATGCCAAGGTTTGAGTCAGGAACGGTTGGATGCTATTCAAATCACATTGACGGAAACTGAAGTAAGTAAGGATGAGAAGAATTTGTTGGACTCACCACCGTCTTCGTTGATTATTGTTATTGATTGCCCGATAGACTAGCTCCCTTGTCACGAACCACGAGGAAAATGAGGAGTAGGACGAATAACTGGTTAATATGAAAACAATGACGCGAAAAATGCAGCGCGAAAGCTGATCCTCCGAGAAAACACATTCCAACCCAAACGTATCAGTTTCGTACAGCGCTGCCGAGTACCCTTGCGAGATGGCTGCGACCACACGGACGGGGAAATCGGCATGTCGCGCGACGTAATGCAGCGGCAGGTAAGCTGCACCTTGGCTGCTTCGCTGCTGTAATTGCCGCCGGTATCGCCTCGCGATCAACTCAGTGAGAATGTGCTGCCGTTGTCGCAGCGGAGTCCAAATGTCTCCGAGAAGTTTCTTGTGCACCAATTGAGCGACATGCCACAGATACATTGCGGCCGGAACAAACATGGATGCTCGAGGTGGTTGTGCCTTCGTCGCGGAGTTTTTGATGAGCAATGGATGACTATGTACGAAGCCGTTCGTCTCGTAGAATCGCTTCTTGGAGCGCATCTTACGCTGCTTTTTCTGAAATTCGTACTTTTCCAGCTTGGTGTCGCAATCTTCAAAGTCAAATGGCGGACGAGTCGATATCTTGGCGCAGTGCAGCGGTCGATCCAGTAGGACATGACCACTTTCCAAGTCTTCGTAGTAGTAAAAGAGTGTGTCCAGGTCCACGTGCGGTCGGAATCGAGTTTCGATCATCTTGCGCACGAAACTGCGCGTCACGTAGCCCTTTGCGATCTTTTGGATCGTTTGCGCGGCATCCGGACGCATCAATGGCCGCGTGGAGATCGTGATTTCGTGGATGAGATCGACGACACACTCAACGACTTCGGGCTCGATCCGCGTGACGTCCAAATGTGCGTACCGCCGTTTGCAGGTTGGGATAAACACACTACGCTTCTTCTGGACCAAGCTCTCGTCGCTTGCTTGCTTCTTCTTCTTCATGTCGTTGCGCTTGTCGGCAAGCTCGTCTTTCCAGTCTCCAAGTGCCTCTTTGAGATCGTCGAGCGAGAACTTGAGCATCCGTGTTTTCGCCATTTCCAGCCCCACTGACAGCGATGCGCTGGCCTCAAGCACCGATGGCCGTTTGCCTTTTCCCTTTTTCGAGAGGAGCTGCTTGTCTGGAGTTGCTGCCGTCGTCGTTACAGTGCTACTACTTGGCTGCTTTTTAGGCGATGGAGACCTGTCGGGACGCTGGAACGCGCTCCAGAACGTCCAGAATTCGTCCATGCTCACCTGTTTATCGCCACTCGTGTCCATGACCTGCAGCATCTGGTGCACCTGTGCGTCGTCCATGGGATGACCGAGCGCTCTCGTGAGCTGCTGCAGTTCTTTCTCATCCAGGAAACCCGATCCGTTCGTGTCAAACGCACGAAACAGCGTCTCGACCTGCTTGCGTCGTGTGTCTTGATCATTTTGTGCTTGCTCTTGCAACTTGTACTTGCGCATCGCCTTGTGCTGTTGCTCCTTGGCTTTGGGGCGTGCTTTGGCCTCCTGGGCTTGCAATTTTGCCTGTGCCTTTGCTTTCGCGGTCTCGATTTCGTCTTTGTCGCGCTCCGAAGCCTCGAATGCGTCATACCACACCAGAAAGGCTTCCAACTCGACTTCCTGGCTCAGCGTGTCGTCTCCGTGCACCAACTGCTTCAATGCGTTCCGGTACGCGAGCCCTTTGAGCTGGTAGTGTCCAAGCACAGCGACCAGCCTCGGCAACAGATTCGACTCAAAGTACACTTGCTGCTGCTGTTGGTCGTGGTTGTCATCTCCTCCTACGCCGGCCTGCGTCAACTGCAGTGGACTTGAGCCTGCACGAAGGATCAGTGCGTCGGCATTCTCCAGAAACGAGCGGCGCAATTCGCGGCGTTGGGCAACACGTTTGGCGATTTTTCCATCTTCCGTCTCTTCTTCTTCCAACTGAAGCTTCGTGCGCCACCAAATCTTGAATTCATCCAGACTCACACTCCCATCGCCACTCGTGTCGAGTACGCAAAAGAGCTGCTTGATTTGGAGCTCATCGGTGTGAGAAGATATGCCTGACGATGGACTCTGCAATAACGCGCGATAGAATTTGCGAAATTCGTCGAACGAGATGCTGCCACTTTCGTCCAGATCGTAGTGATGAAACATGCGCGTGATGCGCTCGTCGTTCGACAATGTTGTTGTGTGGCTGCCTCCACCACCGAATTTGCTCAGGAAGCTCGACATTTGCGAATTCAGCTGCGGCGGATCCCATTGCGTCGCACCGCTGAGCTCGTGGTAGTAGTACACTTGACCAGAAGTGGACTCAACTAGTTCTTCCCAATCGTTCATCTCCACTTTGCGGATGCTGTAAAGAAACCATGCCGTGACCGTCGCTCCATCCAAAGTCGCAGTATCCAGCATTGATCTCGTGGAATCACTGCTGCTACTCCCTCTATCACCAGCACCAAAGCGACTTCGGATCTGGTGAATCGCGCTCTCGACGTGCTTCTTGCGTGTCATGGGATGGTCCAGCTGGACCAATACGCGCGCACATTGGCCCAGATCCCACGAACGTTGCAATGGCACCTCGCCGCGTTGCTGTTGGTCGCCATCGTGGCTACTACCAGCAGCATCGCTTGAGTTTTGGCATTGCACATCGAAGAACAATGCGATCTTCTTGCTCCAGTCCATTTTCGTGCTTGGGAACAATCTCAACAGTAGATTCACGATATTGTGCTCCATATCTGGATGGTTCCAGCGCTCCATCTGCGTCTGCATATTCCGGAACGTCACGGGAAGATTATTCTTATGCAACACGTCGATGCGTTCCCAGGTCGCGCCTGACGACTTCAGACTACTGCTAGTGGTGCTGTCGAGCTGCGTGCGGCGCATTCGTGACCCAGTAGTAGCTGAATGCGTCCCACGAGATGACTTCCTGCGCACTGAACGGACCAACTTCGCGCATGAGCGTACGAGCACTTTCGCTGCCATTGGGGAGCGACTGTCCAATCGCAACGCACATGTCTTCAAATTTAGTGCCATCGAGTGCTCCCGAACCGTCATCGTCATATTTTGTGAACAACACGCGCAAATCTTGTAGCATTTCCATATTTCCAGCTTCTGTAAGCAGTGATTGGATCGGATCCGCAACAGTTGAGGCTGCAGAGCGTTTGACTTCCTGGACCAGGACATCATTCCATAAACACTGCACGAGACTCGGTAATTCCCACTTCGACTCGCCCGTGACGGTGTTGTAGAAGTACTTTGACGTACTGAGGCCATTGCTGATGCTCACGGACTGGTCCGCCGTCATATTCACGACACACTCTTCCCATATGGGCTCCGCAACTGGGACGACTCGTTCTTCACGAACGTACATGCGCGCGTTCGCCAAGTCCCGCTCCACCCGCATATCCTGGAGCAGCCACGTGACGAAATCGTAGCGCAGGACCTGCATCGAATTTGTCGTGTCCAGCTCGTTCATGAGACGGAATTGCTCGCTCTCATCGCGGAGCGCTCGACCCATGCGGCGACACAACTCACCAAGATCCCCGAGCGCGACGCTCTCACCCTCTCCTTCAGGACACAACGCGGCAAAGCATGCGTACGCCTCGGCATCCAGTCGCCAGTACTCGGCCGCATACTCTGGATCCTGGTCTTGGGTAGCAGCATCTTCCAGTCCTGCATTGTCATGCTCGAAGGTGGTGCCATCGTTATACCCGTAGGCGTCGGAAAACCCAGACGCTTGCTCCATCCAGCGTTGACCTTTGGTGTTTGGCGTGCTTGCACCACACCAAAAGCGTCGCGTCGCAACATGAGACTGGGCGAACGAAGAGTCTCATTTTGTCCTACTGGCCGCGTCGATCGATCGAGTCGTTTTAATATTTCTTCTTCGATCTTCTGTGAGAAGATCTCGTTTGTTCTCGTTGCGTCATTTCCAAAATAGCTCCGTCAGCCACAAGACTCAAGCCCAACCAGACACAAGAAAGATCGCCATGACTCTCCAACTGTACGCCAACTTGATCAGCCAGCCCAGTCGCGCGGGTACTGAGCAATTGCCTTTCCATTGTAATGTACCGACGTATGTGATTAACTTGTGTGTGTGTGTGTGTGTTCTCGTTTTATGGAATTGCAATCGTGCCAGTTGCCTGGGTGCTCAAAACCAAGAACGTCAACTACGAGCTCGTGCAATCCGACTTTGGCAGCCCCGTGTTCACATCGTCCGACTTTCTAGCACTCAATCCGAATGGCTTGATCCCCGTGTTGAAAGACGGCGATTTCTCGATGTTTGAAGGGTATGTACGAGTGGACATGCACACTCACACGATAGAGAGAAGAAGGGTCAACCGATGGTTTGTGCTTGTGAACTGTAGGAACGCTATCTTGATCTACTTGTCGGAGAAGTTTGGATGGACCGATCTGTTCCCAAACGACATCAAGACGCGCGCCAAGATCCACCAGTACCTGCACTGGCACCATACGAATACGCGTCTGCTCACTTCACAGGTGTTCGTGCCGTTGATCCACTCGAAGATCAACGCGCTCACTCCGCAAGACGAAGAATACCTCAAGAATATCGACAAGGTCATCGAGAAGAACGCGGGGTTGCTGGAAAAGATCCTCATCAAGGACTACATCGCCGAGACGGACGCGCCGACGATCGCAGATTACGCGGCGTACTGTGAGTTCGGCCAGACAGAGCTCATGGGTCTCTTCGACTTCAGCAAGTACCCGAAGGTGTCGGCCTGGCTCAAGCGCATGAAGGTGAGGGGGCTTACAATAGCATTTTGTCATTATATCGGTGCATTTTAGTGCGATTCTCGTGCGAATTCTAATTTGGTCTGCCTGCGTGCAACATTTAGGACATTCCGTTCCGCACTGAGATCCACGAAGTCCTCGCTGGCTTCTTGGAGAGCGTGGGTCTCGCTGCGTCTCAGAAAGCGTGACTGAGCACATGAATATGGACATGCTTTCTTCGCCATTTTCTCGTTTTGTGGATTTGCATTGTGCTTGATTAACGAATGCACCCTTTAACAAAAATGCAAGTTCTGTTCACATTTTTTTCACACAATGAAGTCGCATACTGCAGTCAATAGTACATGACGTCAAATCATGCAAAAGTTGTTCAAAAATGCAAAATGCTTTTCTATTCCGTTCAGCGAATTAAAGGATCGACCAATCAGTATAAATTGGCTGCGAGACCTGAAGACCCGAGGCAGCATGTTGATTTGACCGCGACACTTCTCAGTTCGCCGTGGCTGGGAGAAGACCGACCTCGGCCAGGAAACCGTCGAGCACTTGGTGAATCTCATCGTGGAAGGGAATATCCTATACAGTCATCGCCATGAGAGGAAACACATTGTGAGTCGGCACATAAATCCAGGCCACCAGTGGTAAAACGAGTGCCAACTGTGTGTATGTAGCAGTAGTACCTTCATGCGCTTGAGCCAGGCCGACACCTTCGGGTACTTGCTGAAGTCGAAGAGACCCATGAGCTCTGTCTGGCCGAACTCACAGTACGCCGCGTAATCTGCGATCGTCGGCGCGTCCGTCTCGGCGATGTAGTCCTTGACGAGGAACGTCTCGAGGAGCGCGGTGGTCTTGGTGAGCAGGGCGTCGATGTTCTTGAGGTGCTCCTCGTCTTCTGGCGTGAGCGCGTTGACCTTGGAGTGGATCAACGGCACGAGCACTCGCGGAGTGAGCAGACGCGCGTTGGTGTGGTGCCAGTGCAGGTACTGGTGGATCTTGGCGCGCGTCTTGACGTCGGCTGGGAAGAGGTCGGTCCAGCCGTACTTCTCGGACAGGTAGATCAAGATGGCGTTGCTGCATCGAGTCATGTCAAGAGAGATGTGATGTCAGTCAGTCAGTACGCGAGTGAAGCGGTACTTTGAGAGAGAGAGAGAGAATAGGGAGAGCCGAGTGTGCTTGTTTGTCTGGAGGACCACTCACCCTTCGAAGATCGAGAAGTCGCCGTCTTGCAGCACGGGGATGAAGCCATTCGGGTTGAGCGCGAGGAACTCGGGCGACGTGAACACGGGACTACCAAAGTCGGCTTGCACGACCTCGTAGTCGATGTTCTTGACCTTGAGCACCCAGGCGACTGGAACAGCCAGGACAAGTGACAATAGCAGTAGCAGGTAGCAAGACGACAACAAGTGTCAGCATACTATTAAAGGAGGATCCCTTTTCAGTGCTTCAAAAGCCACATGTGTTGCCTACCTGAGCGACTTGGCTGGCTGATGAGGTTGACGTAGAGCTTGAGGGCCATTGTAAGTTGGTAAGCTGGATTGGTTGCCTGAGGAGCTGGCTGTTGTTTTGTTTGGACTTGAGCTCGTCGGAGGAAATTGGAGAATGACAAGAGAAGCAGAAGCTCTCGCAGGTGGATGTTCATGCGAGATCCTCCGAGTGTGCGGTGGATGTAGCAAGTTCGAATAACCGGTCAACTTTTCTCAGACAGGCAGAGGAGTTGTGTCTCTCGTCGGATGTTTCGCGCGCCACTGAGTTTGCAACTAACCGGTTAAAGACAGTCATCGTGTCCGACCCGTAACAAATGCGACATTGGACACTCGGTCAACCGAGATGAGTGAGGATAAGATTCGCGCTCACTCAGTCGTTTAAGCGATTACACCAACAGCGTGATTTAGAAAGCGCGATCATTTGTCGGTTCAGTGAGAGAGCTGTTTGGTTCAGCGGCCGTAGATTGTGGTCGCGCTTCGAAAAGCCACGTGTAGGAGTTGCGGCGCCTCGCATACCACATGGCGATGAAGTGCTTAGTGCTTCAATCATGTACGCTTAGCTGTCTGTGTGTTGTGTATTGACATCACCGTGCAGTCGTATGCATGTTTGGTACAGACAGTAGTATGGTGCGGGCGCTCACTCGTCCAAGTAAAGTTTGTGCTCATGTGTGTTGTGTGAGACAGTGCATTGTTAACCGGCCAGCGTTGTATTGATGGTTGCATCATGTGACCGGGCATTACTGCACCTTTGTTCTCCGTGCCACTCCGCAATATTCATGACAATCGGTTGCGCTGTACAAATGCCGTTTGCATGAAAGCGTACACCGTCTCGCATTGATATGCCCGGTGATGTGTACCACAGCGCAAATAAACTCAGGACTTGGTGAGTTTGGATGTGAGTCTTGCCAACTGGTTGAGTCGATCCTGATTTGGAAATCAATCCAATTTGTTTCGGTAGCAGGAATGAACCGGTTAAAGTGATCGGCGCAAGCGGCGATGGAGAGTTGCGACTTTCATTAGTGCAGCCGAAATGCACACGTGCATCGTGATTGCATCGCCACTTCTCTTTGTCAGGGGAAACCGACCTTTTTTTGTCTCGTCAACAGAGCGGAAACTGCTGAATCAGGGAACGCTTTGTTTCGCTTCGAGATCAGGTCTGATGTGCTTGCAACATGATACGCTTGTGTGGTGTGTTTATTAGCGACCTGCAGATTTCGTGTTCAAGAGAATTGATTTTCCAATACACTTTCGTTGACAACCAAGGATGGTCATGCCAAAACGGGCACTGCTCTGCCTCTGAGAAATTCGTAGTAGTATATGCATGTACGGTGCGGTGCGTGCGTGCGTGCGTGTGGGCACTTGTTGCATCGAGAGAAGTTGCAAGTGAGACGCTCATGTGATAACCGGTTAATGCAGTGTGAGATCCGCCTTTGTGAAGTGTGTCGTCTTGAAGTGACAAGAGAAAATCCAGAGCCTCAGCACCAATTTTAGAAGGAGGTGACAGCAAGACTCAATTTGCATGCTGGATCTGACACATCGTGTTTCTAAGCCCAGGTAGCAATCTAAATGGCAAACCCCCCGCATGCTTACTGTTAACGCGTACTAAGTACTCCTTGCTCGAAGGAATAAAAAGCGAATCATGGTGATGGTGCCAAAACGTGATGAGGGTGCCGTGGTACCACCCGCACCGTCTCTTTTCGATCACAACTACCGGTTAAAACACACCAAATCAGTGAGCACTACTACCTGATTCGAGAGCAGCGACACCCATCTCGAAAGGATCGAGCCCCTAGTTTTTACGACAAATCCAGCCTCTGCTGGAAAGAGAAGTCTCGTCAATAAAACTCCCTTGATGAAACACAATTGTCGCGGAGATATTTTCGTTTGCTAACTGCCGATCCATTAAAGCATACAAGATCATCTATTCGTCAAGTTCAAAGTCTCCAGGATGACAAACGTATAAAGACAGGTACTTACTCTGGTTTTATCACAGTGCGAGTGCTCTCATGCACACACCATACAATCGCTCACGATCTCTCTTCGCAGGGAATCCGTTTAAATGTCTCGAGCCGGGTGCACCACAGGCAAAGCTTCCACATTAACCGGTTATATTGAAGTTTTGTTCCAGCTGATGGGAGGAATGAATGCTCCTCTCATCACAAAGGCCTTTTTGCAACGACACCCAGTCCAGTCTCCTCATTCTCCAATTTCCTCCGACGAGCTCAAGTCCAAACAAAACAACAGCCAGCTCCTCAGGCAACCAATCCAGCTTACCAACTTACAATGGCCCTCAAGCTCTACGTCAACCTCATCAGCCAGCCAAGTCGCTCAGGTAGGCAACACATGTGGCTTTTGAAGCACTGAAAAGGGATCCTCCTTTAATAGTATGCTGACACTTGTTGTCGTCTTGCTACCTGCTACTGCTATTGTCACTTGTCCTGGCTGTTCCAGTCGCCTGGGTGCTCAAGGTCAAGAACATCGACTACGAGGTCGTGCAAGCCGACTTTGGTAGTCCCGTGTTCACGTCGCCCGAGTTCCTCGCGCTCAACCCGAATGGCTTCATCCCCGTGCTGCAAGACGGCGACTTCTCGATCTTCGAAGGGTGAGTGGTCCTCCAGACAAACAAGCACACTCGGCTCTCCCTATTCTCTCTCTCTCTCTCAAAGTACCGCTTCACTCGCGTACTGACTGACTGACATCACATCTCTCTTGACATGACTCGATGCAGCAACGCCATCTTGATCTACCTGTCCGAGAAGTACGGCTGGACCGACCTCTTCCCAGCCGACGTCAAGACGCGCGCCAAGATCCACCAGTACCTGCACTGGCACCACACCAACGCGCGTCTGCTCACCCCGCGAGTGCTCGTGCCGTTGATCCACTCCAAGGTCAACGCACTCACGCCAGAAGACGAGGAGCACCTCAAGAACATCGACACCCTGCTCACCAAGACCACCGCGCTCCTCGAGACGTTCCTCGTCAAGGACTACATCGCCGAGACGGACGCGCCGACGATCGCGGATTACGCGGCGTACTGTGAGTTCGGTCAGACAGAGCTCATGGGCGTCTTCGACTTCAGCAAGTACCCGAAGGTGTCGGCCTGGCTCAAGCGTATGAAGGTACTACTGCTACATATACACACACATACACACACACATACTTGGCACTCGTTTTACCACTGGTGGTTTGGATGTATGTGCCGACTCACAATGTGTTTCCTCTCATGGCGATGACTATGTAGGATATTCCCTTCCACGATGAGATTCACCAAGTGCTCGACGGTTTCCTGGCCGAGGTTGGTCTTC
This sequence comes from Globisporangium splendens, assembly GCA_006386115.1. Lineage (NCBI taxonomy): Eukaryota > Oomycota > Peronosporomycetes > Pythiales > Pythiaceae > Globisporangium > Globisporangium splendens. Next base: position 158,192 of record VFIW01000047.1, on the reverse strand, counting down.
TCCCAGCCACGACGAACCCATAAGATAAAACGAAGTACAAACAATACAAACAAGTTTGAGGAGTACTGCTGCAAAACGAAATAACAATGCATTAAACCATTAAACGTTAAGCATCAGACTACTCGCGAGACCTTTGCAACCTAGGTGGACTTGTTGACCACTCGGTGTGCTGGATGAAGAGGTCCTCGCTATTGCTTCTACTAGGAAAGCTCGACGACTCAAACGTTAGGTCTATAGAGCTTAAAGACTAAAACTATTTGTCTAATTAAAAGAACTTCCAGTCGATGTTGCGTCGTGATTTGTTTGTGTCGACCAGAAAGAGGCTTCGAGCTCCTTGTAAGTTGCACGTGACATAGAAATGGCGCTTCGCACACAACGCACCTCGGCTGTCTGTGATCACTAAACATGTGCGTCGATGAAGGCTTACGTGTGTGGCGAGCCACTTTTATTCTTTTATTCCTTTCTAACGACAATGGTGCATGGATACCCGCGTGTCGCTTCAAGATCCACTTGAGCCGGCTGACACCTGTGAACTTCAACGCTAGCCGGTTAACAATGCACTGTCTCACACAACACACATGAGCACAAACTTTACTTGGACGAGTGAGCGCCCGCACCATACTACTGTCTGTACCAAACATGCATACGACTGCACGGTGATGTCAATACACAACACACAGACAGCTAAGCGTACATGATTGAAGCACTAAGCACTTCATCGCCATGTGGTATGCGAGGCGCCGCAACTCCTACACGTGGCTTTTCGAAGCGCGACCACAATCTACGGCCGCTGAACCAAACAGCTCTCTCACTGAACCGACAAATGATCGCGCTTTCTAAATCACGCTGTTGGTGTAATCGCTTAAACGACTGAGTGAGCGCGAATCTTATCCTCACTCATCTCGGTTGACCGAGTGTCCAATGTCGCATCTGTTACGGGTCGGACACGATGACTGTCTTTAACCGGTTAGTTGCAAACTCAGTGACGCGCGAAACATCCGGCGAGAGACACAACTCCTCTGCCTGTCTGAGAAAAGTTGACCGATTATTCGAACTTGCTACATCCACCGCACACTCGGAGGATCTCGCATGAACATCCACCTGCGAGAGCTTCTGCTTCTCTTGTCATTCTCCAATTTCCTCCGACGAGCTCAAGTCCAAACAAAACAACAGCCAGCTCCTCAGGCAACCAATCCAGCTTACCAACTTACAATGGCCCTCAAGCTCTACGTCAACCTCATCAGCCAGCCAAGTCGCTCAGGTAGGCAACACATGTGGCTTTTGAAGCACTGAAAAGGGATCCTCCTTTAATAGTATGCTGACACTTGTTGTCGTCTTGCTACCTGCTACTGCTATTGTCACTTGTCCTGGCTGTTCCAGTCGCCTGGGTGCTCAAGGTCAAGAACATCGACTACGAGGTCGTGCAAGCCGACTTTGGTAGTCCCGTGTTCACGTCGCCCGAGTTCCTCGCGCTCAACCCGAATGGCTTCATCCCCGTGCTGCAAGACGGCGACTTCTCGATCTTCGAAGGGTGAGTGGTCCTCCAGACAAACAAGCACACTCGGCTCTCCCTATTCTCTCTCTCTCTCTCAAAGTACCGCTTCACTCGCGTACTGACTGACTGACATCACATCTCTCTTGACATGACTCGATGCAGCAACGCCATCTTGATCTACCTGTCCGAGAAGTACGGCTGGACCGACCTCTTCCCAGCCGACGTCAAGACGCGCGCCAAGATCCACCAGTACCTGCACTGGCACCACACCAACGCGCGTCTGCTCACCCCGCGAGTGCTCGTGCCGTTGATCCACTCCAAGGTCAACGCACTCACGCCAGAAGACGAGGAGCACCTCAAGAACATCGACACCCTGCTCACCAAGACCACCGCGCTCCTCGAGACGTTCCTCGTCAAGGACTACATCGCCGAGACGGACGCGCCGACGATCGCGGATTACGCGGCGTACTGTGAGTTCGGTCAGACAGAGCTCATGGGCGTCTTCGACTTCAGCAAGTACCCGAAGGTGTCGGCCTGGCTCAAGCGTATGAAGGTACTACTGCTACATATACACACACATACACACACACATACTTGGCACTCGTTTTACCACTGGTGGTTTGGATGTATGTGCCGACTCACAATGTGTTTCCTCTCATGGCGATGACTATGTAGGATATTCCCTTCCACGATGAGATTCACCAAGTGCTCGACGGTTTCCTGGCCGAGGTTGGTCTTCTCCCAGCCACGACGAACCCATAAGATAAAACGAAGTACAAACAATACAAACAAGTTTGAGGAGTACTGCTGCAAAACGAAATAACAATGCATTAAACCATTAAACGTTAAGCATCAGACTACTCGCGAGACCTTTGCAACCTAGGTGGACTTGTTGACCACTCGGTGTGCTGGATGAAGAGGTCCTCGCTATTGCTTCTACTAGGAAAGCTCGACGACTCAAACGTTAGGTCTATAGAGCTTAAAGACTAAAACTATTTGTCTAATTAAAAGAACTTCCAGTCGATGTTGCGTCGTGATTTGTTTGTGTCGACCAGAAAGAGGCTTTGAGCTCCTTGTAAGTTGCACGTGACATAGAAATGGCGCTTCGCACACAACGCACCTCGGCTGTCTGTGATCACTAAACATGTGCGTCGATGAAGGCTTACGTGTGTGGCGAGCCACTTTTATTCTTTTATTCCTTTCTAACGACAATGGTGCATGGATACCCGCGTGTCGCTTCAAGATCCACTTGAGCCGGCTGACACCTGTGAACTTCAACGCTAGCCGGTTAACAATGCACTGTCTCACACAACACACATGAGCACAAACTTTACTTGGACGAGTGAGCGCCCGCACCATACTACTGTCTGTACCAAACATGCATACGACTGCACGGTGATGTCAATACACAACACACAGACAGCTAAGCGTACATGATTGAAGCACTAAGCACTTCATCGCCATGTGGTATGCGAGGCGCCGCAACTCCTACACGTGGCTTTTCGAAGCGCGACCACAATCTACGGCCGCTGAACCAAACAGCTCTCTCACTGAACCGACAAATGATCGCGCTTTCTAAATCACGCTGTTGGTGTAATCGCTTAAACGACTGAGTGAGCGCGAATCTTATCCTCACTCATCTCGGTTGACCGAGTGTCCAATGTCGCATTTGTTACGGGTCGGACACGATGACTGTCTTTAACCGGTTAGTTGCAAACTCAGTGGCGCGCGAAACATCCGACGAGAGACACAACTCCTCTGCCTGTCTGAGAAAAGTTGACCGGTTATTCGAACTTGCTACATCCACCGCACACTCGGAGGATCTCGCATGAACATCCACCTGCGAGAGCTTCTGCTTCTCTTGTCATTCTCCAATTTCCTCCGACGAGCTCAAGTCCAAACAAAACAACAGCCAGCTCCTCAGGCAACCAATCCAGCTTACCAACTTACAATGGCCCTCAAGCTCTACGTCAACCTCATCAGCCAGCCAAGTCGCTCAGGTAGGCAACACATGTGGCTTTTGAAGCACTGAAAAGGGATCCTCCTTTAATAGTATGCTGACACTTGTTGTCGTCTTGCTACCTGCTACTGCTATTGTCACTTGTCCTGGCTGTTCCAGTCGCCTGGGTGCTCAAGGTCAAGAGCATCGACTACGAGGTCGTGCAAGCCGACTTTGGTAGTCCCGTGTTCACGTCGCCCGAGTTCCTCGCGCTCAACCCGAATGGCTTCATCCCCGTGCTGCAAGACGGCGACTTCTCGATCTTCGAAGGGTGAGTGGTCCTCCAGACAAACAAGCACACTCGGCTCTCCCTATTCTCTCTCTCTCTCTCAAAGTACCGCTTCACTCGCGTACTGACTGACTGACATCACATCTCTCTTGACATGACTCGATGCAGCAACGCCATCTTGATCTACCTGTCCGAGAAGTACGGCTGGACCGACCTCTTCCCAGCCGACGTCAAGACGCGCGCCAAGATCCACCAGTACCTGCACTGGCACCACACCAACGCGCGTCTGCTCACTCCGCGAGTGCTCGTGCCGTTGATCCACTCCAAGGTCAACGCGCTCACGCCAGAAGACGAGGAGCACCTCAAGAACATCGACGCCCTGCTCACCAAGACCACCGCGCTCCTCGAGACGTTCCTCGTCAAGGACTACATCGCCGAGACGGACGCGCCGACGATCGCAGATTACGCGGCGTACTGTGAGTTCGGCCAGACAGAGCTCATGGGTCTCTTCGACTTCAGCAAGTACCCGAAGGTGTCGGCCTGGCTCAAGCGCATGAAGGTACTACTGCTACATACACACAGTTGGCACTCGTTTTACCACTGGTGGCCTGGATTTATGTGCCGACTCACAATGTGTTTCCTCTCATGGCGATGACTGTATAGGATATTCCCTTCCACGATGAGATTCACCAAGTGCTCGACGGTTTCCTGGCCGAGGTCGGTCTTCTCCCAGCCACGGCGAACTGAGAAGTGTCGCGGTCAAATCAACATGCTGCCTCGGGTCTTCAGGTCTCGCAGCCAATTTATACTGATTGGTCGATCCTTTAATTCGCTGAACGGAATAGAAAAGCATTTTGCATTTTTGAACAACTTTTGCATGATTTGACGTCATGTACTATTGACTGCAGTATGCGACTTCATTGTGTGAAAAAAATGTGAACAGAACTTGCATTTTTGTTAAAGGGTGCATTCGTTAATCAAGCACAATGCAAATCCACAAAACGAGAAAATGGCGAAGAAAGCATGTCCATATTCATGTGCTCAGTCACGCTTTCTGAGACGCAGCGAGACCCACGCTCTCCAAGAAGCCAGCGAGGACTTCGTGGATCTCAGTGCGGAACGGAATGTCCTAAATGTTGCACGCAGGCAGACCAAATTAGAATTCGCACGAGAATCGCACTAAAATGCACCGATATAATGACAAAATGCTATTGTAAGCCCCCTCACCTTCATGCGCTTGAGCCAGGCCGACACCTTCGGGTACTTGCTGAAGTCGAAGAGACCCATGAGCTCTGTCTGGCCGAACTCACAGTACGCCGCGTAATCTGCGATCGTCGGCGCGTCCGTCTCGGCGATGTAGTCCTTGATGAGGATCTTTTCCAGCAACCCCGCGTTCTTCTCGATGACCTTGTCGATATTCTTGAGGTATTCTTCGTCTTGCGGAGTGAGCGCGTTGATCTTCGAGTGGATCAACGGCACGAACACCTGTGAAGTGAGCAGACGCGTATTCGTATGGTGCCAGTGCAGGTACTGGTGGATCTTGGCGCGCGTCTTGATGTCGTTTGGGAACAGATCGGTCCATCCAAACTTCTCCGACAAGTAGATCAAGATAGCGTTCCTACAGTTCACAAGCACAAACCATCGGTTGACCCTTCTTCTCTCTATCGTGTGAGTGTGCATGTCCACTCGTACATACCCTTCAAACATCGAGAAATCGCCGTCTTTCAACACGGGGATCAAGCCATTCGGATTGAGTGCTAGAAAGTCGGACGATGTGAACACGGGGCTGCCAAAGTCGGATTGCACGAGCTCGTAGTTGACGTTCTTGGTTTTGAGCACCCAGGCAACTGGCACGATTGCAATTCCATAAAACGAGAACACACACACACACACACAAGTTAATCACATACGTCGGTACATTACAATGGAAAGGCAATTGCTCAGTACCCGCGCGACTGGGCTGGCTGATCAAGTTGGCGTACAGTTGGAGAGTCATGGCGATCTTTCTTGTGTCTGGTTGGGCTTGAGTCTTGTGGCTGACGGAGCTATTTTGGAAATGACGCAACGAGAACAAACGAGATCTTCTCACAGAAGATCGAAGAAGAAATATTAAAACGACTCGATCGATCGACGCGGCCAGTAGGACAAAATGAGACTCTTCGTTCGCCCAGTCTCATGTTGCGACGCGACGCTTTTGGTGTGGTGCAAGCACGCCAAACACCAAAGGTCAACGCTGGATGGAGCAAGCGTCTGGGTTTTCCGACGCCTACGGGTATAACGATGGCACCACCTTCGAGCATGACAATGCAGGACTGGAAGATGCTGCTACCCAAGACCAGGATCCAGAGTATGCGGCCGAGTACTGGCGACTGGATGCCGAGGCGTACGCATGCTTTGCCGCGTTGTGTCCTGAAGGAGAGGGTGAGAGCGTCGCGCTCGGGGATCTTGGTGAGTTGTGTCGCCGCATGGGTCGAGCGCTCCGCGATGAGAGCGAGCAATTCCGTCTCATGAACGAGCTGGACACGACAAATTCGATGCAGGTCCTGCGCTACGATTTCGTCACGTGGCTGCTCCAGGATATGCGGGTGGAGCGGGACTTGGCGAACGCGCGCATGTACGTTCGTGAAGAACGAGTCGTCCCAGTTGCGGAGCCCATATGGGAAGAGTGTGTCGTGAATATGACGGCGGACCAGTCCGTGAGCATCAGCAATGGCCTCAGTACGTCAAAGTACTTCTACAACACCGTCACGGGCGAGTCGAAGTGGGAATTACCGAGTCTCGTGCAGTGTTTATGGAATGATGTCCTGGTCCAGGAAGTCAAACGCTCTGCAGCCTCAACTGTTGCGGATCCGATCCAATCACTGCTTACAGAAGCTGGAAATATGGAAATGCTACAAGATTTGCGCGTGTTGTTCACAAAATATGACGATGACGGTTCGGGAGCACTCGATGGCACTAAATTTGAAGACATGTGCGTTGCGATTGGACAGTCGCTCCCCAATGGCAGCGAAAGTGCTCGTACGCTCATGCGCGAAGTTGGTCCGTTCAGTGCGCAGGAAGTCATCTCGTGGGACGCATTCAGCTACTACTGGGTCACGAATGCGCCGCACGCAGCTCGACAGCACCACTAGCAGTAGTCTGAAGTCGTCAGGCGCGACCTGGGAACGCATCGACGTGTTGCATAAGAATAATCTTCCCGTGACGTTCCGGAATATGCAGACGCAGATGGAGCGCTGGAACCATCCAGATATGGAGCACAATATCGTGAATCTACTGTTGAGATTGTTCCCAAGCACGAAAATGGACTGGAGCAAGAAGATCGCATTGTTTTTCGATGTGCAATGCCAAAACTCAAGCGATGCTGCTGGTAGTAGCCACGATGGCGACCAACAGCAACGCGGCGAGGTGCCATTGCAACGTTCGTGGGATCTGGGCCAATGTGCGCGCGTATTGGTCCAGCTGGACCATCCCATGACACGCAAGAAGCACGTCGAGAGCGCGATTCACCAGATCCGAAGTCGCTTTGGTGCTGGTGATAGAGGGAGTAGCAGCAGTGATTCCACGAGATCAATGCTGGATACTGCGACTTTGGATGGAGCGACGGTCACGGCATGGTTTCTTTACAGCATCCGCAAAGTGGAGATGAACGATTGGGAAGAACTAGTTGAGTCCACTTCTGGTCAAGTGTACTACTACCACGAGCTCAGCGGTGCGACGCAATGGGATCCGCCGCAGCTGAATTCGCAAATGTCGAGCTTCCTGAGCAAATTCGGTGGTGGAGGCAGCCACACAACAACATTGTCGAACGACGAGCGCATCACGCGCATGTTTCATCACTACGATCTGGACGAAAGTGGCAGCATCTCGTTCGACGAATTTCGCAAATTCTATCGCGCGTTATTGCAGAGTCCATCGTCAGGCATATCTTCTCACACCGATGAGCTCCAAATCAAGCAGCTCTTTTGCGTACTCGACACGAGTGGCGATGGGAGTGTGAGTCTGGATGAATTCAAGATTTGGTGGCGCACGAAGCTTCAGTTGGAAGAAGAAGAGACGGAAGATGGAAAAATCGCCAAACGTGTTGCCCAACGCCGCGAATTGCGCCGCTCGTTTCTGGAGAATGCCGACGCACTGATCCTTCGTGCAGGCTCAAGTCCACTGCAGTTGACGCAGGCCGGCGTAGGAGGAGATGACAACCACGACCAACAGCAGCAGCAAGTGTACTTTGAGTCGAATCTGTTGCCGAGGCTGGTCGCTGTGCTTGGACACTACCAGCTCAAAGGGCTCGCGTACCGGAACGCATTGAAGCAGTTGGTGCACGGAGACGACACGCTGAGCCAGGAAGTCGAGTTGGAAGCCTTTCTGGTGTGGTATGACGCATTCGAGGCTTCGGAGCGCGACAAAGACGAAATCGAGACCGCGAAAGCAAAGGCACAGGCAAAATTGCAAGCCCAGGAGGCCAAAGCACGCCCCAAAGCCAAGGAGCAACAGCACAAGGCGATGCGCAAGTACAAGTTGCAAGAGCAAGCACAAAATGATCAAGACACACGACGCAAGCAGGTCGAGACGCTGTTTCGTGCGTTTGACACGAACGGATCGGGTTTCCTGGATGAGAAAGAACTGCAGCAGCTCACGAGAGCGCTCGGTCATCCCATGGACGACGCACAGGTGCACCAGATGCTGCAGGTCATGGACACGAGTGGCGATAAACAGGTGAGCATGGACGAATTCTGGACGTTCTGGAGCGCGTTCCAGCGTCCCGACAGGTCTCCATCGCCTAAAAAGCAGCCAAGTAGTAGCACTGTAACGACGACGGCAGCAACTCCAGACAAGCAGCTCCTCTCGAAAAAGGGAAAAGGCAAACGGCCATCGGTGCTTGAGGCCAGCGCATCGCTGTCAGTGGGGCTGGAAATGGCGAAAACACGGATGCTCAAGTTCTCGCTCGACGATCTCAAAGAGGCACTTGGAGACTGGAAAGACGAGCTTGCCGACAAGCGCAACGACATGAAGAAGAAGAAGCAAGCAAGCGACGAGAGCTTGGTCCAGAAGAAGCGTAGTGTGTTTATCCCAACCTGCAAACGGCGGTACGCACATTTGGACGTCACGCGGATCGAGCCCGAAGTCGTTGAGTGTGTCGTCGATCTCATCCACGAAATCACGATCTCCACGCGGCCATTGATGCGTCCGGATGCCGCGCAAACGATCCAAAAGATCGCAAAGGGCTACGTGACGCGCAGTTTCGTGCGCAAGATGATCGAAACTCGATTCCGACCGCACGTGGACCTGGACACACTCTTTTACTACTACGAAGACTTGGAAAGTGGTCATGTCCTACTGGATCGACCGCTGCACTGCGCCAAGATATCGACTCGTCCGCCATTTGACTTTGAAGATTGCGACACCAAGCTGGAAAAGTACGAATTTCAGAAAAAGCAGCGTAAGATGCGCTCCAAGAAGCGATTCTACGAGACGAACGGCTTCGTACATAGTCATCCATTGCTCATCAAAAACTCCGCGACGAAGGCACAACCACCTCGAGCATCCATGTTTGTTCCGGCCGCAATGTATCTGTGGCATGTCGCTCAATTGGTGCACAAGAAACTTCTCGGAGACATTTGGACTCCGCTGCGACAACGGCAGCACATTCTCACTGAGTTGATCGCGAGGCGATACCGGCGGCAATTACAGCAGCGAAGCAGCCAAGGTGCAGCTTACCTGCCGCTGCATTACGTCGCGCGACATGCCGATTTCCCCGTCCGTGTGGTCGCAGCCATCTCGCAAGGGTACTCGGCAGCGCTGTACGAAACTGACACGTTTGGAATGACGCCACTTCACCTGGCGTTCCGAGAGCGACGAAGCAGCATCGACTTGTTTCGTATTCTCATCGGCAGCAAGCCTAGAAAAGACATCCGAGCCAAATCTACAGCTTCGAAAACAATCTGGGAAATGAAGACTCGGTGTGGTGACACACCGCTTCACATTGCTGTAGTGCACCGCGCGTCGATTGAACTCCTGCGCTGGATTCTGGGCAGCGGTTTGATCTCTGTCGACGTAGCATGCATGCTCAACCATCATGGGGAATCGCCGTTCCACGTCGCGATCCATCGCTTCGATGCTTGTTCCGCGTACACCAAGTCGGTCATTTACGCATTTCTCAAATACTTGGATGCATCAAGACTGTGCTGCTTTCGAACCAAACATGGCGATCTCCCGCTTCACTTGGCGATGGACGCGTTTGAAAAACTGAAGCAAACCACGGCACACACTTCATCTGAGAGCAGCGCCGAAGCACAGACACGCCGAGAAGGGTGGGAATGGCTTGCACACCACCTCATGCTGCAGTTTTCAGAAGCATTGCTGGTCAGGAAAGCGTCGAATAACCTGCTGCCGATCCACTTGGCCATCAAATATGGATTCTCGCCGAAACTTGTGCACGAAATGTGGATCTCTACGGTCACCTTGGCCGAGAAAATCGAGTCTTCTTCGATCTTGGAATGGACGACGATCGCCGAAACGCGTGACACTGTTGCATTATTCGATCCTCCACCAGCCGAATGCACTCGAGCTCATCCAGTCGATCGTATTCAAGATGCCCGAGGCATGCAGCATGCAATGCCTTCCAAACAACGACCTCCCGTTGCATCTCGCCGCAGGAGCCGCCCCTGCAACTACTTCTTCCGCTTCAGAGTCCACTGATCGGAGGCTTCAAGTTCTCCAGCTACTCTGCGACCACGACATTGCTGGTTGCCAGGTGTACAATGAACAAGCGAAGCTGCCTCTTCACTTGGCGATCACGAGCGGTCAGCCGGTCGAAAACATCCAGCTTTTGATCAGAAGCGCACCCTTCGTTCTTTCGAGCAATCCACAGGAGCGCAATGGACGGCGGGCGCTTATACTGGGAGCGAGCGCGAAGCATCCAGACTATCACGTACTTGCCACGCTCTTGGATCTTACACCGAGTGTGAAGTTGACCGTGAACGACGTGAACAAGCGCCCCGTGACGCCGCTGTACGCGATTTCGATGCACCCATGCAACAAGAGCAGCGATAAGAGAGAGGTAGCATCCCGTCACGAGATTTTGCGCAAATTCAGCACCGAGTTTGAGCAAATTGACGACGAACACGCGTATTTTCTGGAAATGGCTAAAACCAAGTTGCGGAAAAAGCACTTGAGCCCGTCACTTGACTGGGATTTCACACTTGATGGAGATAAATCCACTGGACGAAGCCGTGCTCCAGCGCTCATTCCTTGCGATCAACAGCAAGTTGCAGAAGATGATCGATGATCAAGCGAAGAAAGGGAGCAACGGTAACCAACTAGAGACAGTGGATCGCATCCGCCACCCGAACGATGTGATCGTAGACAAAGTCACGTTGAATCCGGAGCTTCTGCTCGTCCACCAGATCCACCAAGTCATGTTCGAAGTCCCGTCAAACACGCGAATCCAGATGTTGGGCCACGGAATTCTCAACAAACTGCTGCCGACAGCATTTGCGAAAGCGGCCTACAAGGCGAAAGTTGATCCCTACTTCAATCTGTAGGAACATGCAAGACAAGAAGTGGGACTGAGTAGCTTAGACCGTGATACAATAAAAGGAAATCCATCGTTACATCTGGGATGCTCGGGCCACTTCATCCAAATACGATCGTGCTACTTGAACCAGCGCATTGTCTGATCCGTACGCGGTATTTAGGCTAGAAAAGTAACAGAACAGCTCAAACGTCAGAATAACAGTGTTCATACCACTCAACACCTCAATGGTCAGCACGTACATTGAAAGCGCGTGATGGAAATGCTCTCTCTCCTTCTCGGTTCCAACAGTTTTCGAGCACGACCTCGACGAATATTCGTCTCTGCCTTCATAGTATAACTTGGCGAGTTGGAAATGCAAGAGGCCACGCGACGGGAGCTTTAGCGTCGGCAAAATCCACTCGGTCGCATGCAATTCTTGCATGAAATAATACATCGGTGCAGTGGGGATTGCCTCTTCTCCATCTAGAAAACTTGACGGCGGGTTCTCGAGGAGAAAGGTGCCCATATCTCGCGCCAATGACGCAATGCGGATATTTCTTTGATGCAAATGCAGCTTGCCGTGAAACGCAAACCACAACTGCTGATAGAGTCTCCATACAGTCTCTGGAGAAGACGGCAGCTGCTTCTGAGCCTTGAGCTCCTGCTCAATGCGTTCACACTCGTCTTCATAGCGTTGAATCTCCGATTTAGAACGTTCGGATCCACAGGATTTACAACGAGCAACCAAAGTTTGATCTTCCTTCGTCGCGTCCAGGACAACGACCCCCTGTTGACCGCATACAGTGGTGTTCCGGCATGCATATCCATAGAGGAACCAATCATCATGTGTGCTACTTTCGGACACAGCATTGCGACATCTGGAGCAATCGCACTCGAAAAAGTACGACTCGCGCAGTGCGTGTTGGCGCTTTGGTGTGGACTCCAAGAGCTCAATGTACGAGATCTAGACGACAGCAAACAATTGGTTGTGTTTGTATGCGAGTTGAAGGTATGCATCAATGCATATGGAGAGGTGTTAGTACATACCGTCAATTCATCGCCTTGCTGCACGTCTTTGATGGTGTGCACGACCATTTGCTGCTGCTCGAAGCTCACGACGCAATTCGGGTCGCACGAGTGATTGAACAGTGCGCCATGCGGGAACACGCCGATGCCCAGAGGCACGCACAGATCGTCCGAGACCGTAAACGCGTTGCAGTTGACACGGCAAAAGAGCCGCACGATCTTGTCCTCGAGCAGCTCCGCGAGCTCTTCGAAACTCGCGCCGCGCGCATTGAACTTTGAGCGCGCGAGCAGCACGAGCACCAGCTGCGTCATCTCGCGGTACTGCCGCAGTTTGTCCTCTCCATGGTCATCTGCACTTACAGCACACACAGCATTATGTCTATTATAATAGATAACATCCAAGCATTATGCATATACAGAGAGACTCATTACCATAGTGATGGCGCAGCTGCAGCATCGCTTGCCCATCTGCCGAGTGCTCTTGATCCGTCAGGAACAGCTTGGCGGCCATGCGCGTCACCAGCAACACCGTCTGCATAGACTCGCCCTTGATGTGCTTGGGCACGTACTTCCACGCGGCGCACTCCTTCGCGTGGAGACTGCGCGTCCAGTCGAGCTGCTGGCATTTCCGCGAACAGTACTTGACGCGGTGGCACCCGCCGCACTTCTGCAGCTTTTGCGTCTGAGGTGTACTGAAGCACCAGTTGCACGCTGAGACAGAGATGGACGCGAACGCGGACACCAGCAGGATGCGCGTGCCTGCAGCGATGCGCTGCCGCGCGACTGCGCATCGGCCCTTGCGCATGCATTCGACTTGGTCGTAGAGCGCCATTTTGCTTTCTAACATAGAGAATGGGAGGTTGTTAAGTGCGCATGGCTATTGACACATATCATTTGAGTTACGTTCGTGCAACATGATTGATTGCTCCCCCGAAAAGTGACACAATCAGGAAAGACTGAGACAAAAAGAGACATCGTCGCAATCGAGATGTTTGCGTGCAAACTGAGACACCTGCCACTTTTGCAACGATCACCTTTCCAAACTGACACGACGTTCAGCAAAAGTGACAAAAAGAGATTGACCAATGTCAACACACTGAAACCAGAAACCGTCTGCACTTTGACTTTGTCAGTTTTTTGTTTTTGAAACAAGTGTTCCTTCCTTTTTCGGCTCTTTCTTTCCTCTTCGTCGCATGTCTTGTTTTCCGGTCGCCTTCAAGCAACTGTCGCCAAAGTGTTGCTTGAAGCTCTGTCTCCTGCCTTCGTTCGCGCAACCTTGCTTCCCCCTCGCTGTCCCCACACTCTTCCCCCATACTAAACGACCCTCAAGCAGAAGCAAAATGGACCGCGACGGGCGCGTGTTCATGATCGTGCGCACGAACTCGCCGCGCAACGCGAATGGCGCCAACGGCAACGGCAATGGAGGCGACGGCAGTGCGCTGGGCCTGAGCATGGCGGCCATGGAGGCGGACTGGCGCCAGCAGCAGTTCCAGCGCCAGCGCATGCAGCTGCTCAGCATGGCCATCTTCCTCTGCTTCATGGTGCTCTTCTTTGACAACCGCGCGGGCGACCCGCAGCGCCGCAACCGCATGGGCGAAGGCGGCACAGGTACGGTAGGCGGCGGCAACGGATACAACCGCTACGCGCTGCCGCACGAGATGTTTAACGACACGGAGCGCGTCCTCAAGGTGCACGAGCTCGAAGCGCTGCTCCAGCAGCAGCCAGGGTACATGAAGGACCAACCGCCCATGAACGTCTCGGGCATCTACTCCGGTGCGTATATATGTGTATATGATGGTTCCAGTATGGCGTAGTGGGTACGACACAATGACTGATTTATCGTTATGACTTGTGTGATTTATTTGATGCAAACAGGCACGTGGGAATCGCTGGCACCTGAAGACTACGACGCGCAGAAGCCCGTGTACACTGACATCATGTGCGCAGCACTCTCTATATTACATTGAGTCAGCGCATAGTGGGCTCAATATGCTGACATTCTCTCTTTATCACTTGGTTTTTCTAGTCCCTACTTGAAAGTGGACCGCGAGATCCAGTTGCAGCAGTACACGCAGCCCGTGGAAACTGGCCACACGTGGCTGTTTCTCAAGATGAAGTCACCAGCATCCAAGGAATTGAAGAAAGAGGTCGCGTACGTGACGGGGCAGCTCGTGATTTACGAGGAGCAGGCGTCGCTCGCGGCCACGATCCTGCCCGTGCAGGGCGTGTTTCTGCGGCGGCTCGGCAAGCTCACGCTGTTTGGGAACAGCCCCGACTCGAGCGTGCAGCTCCTGTATCGCAAACGCAAGACAGAAGACAATTCGACGATCGCAGCGCCAGGTGCAGCAACCGAGTCGTCGCAGGAGAGCGACCTGGACTTGCTCGAGGAACAGCCACTGAACCAAGCGACGCTGGATCCACGGCTTGATATCATGAACTTTGGCATCATTGATGGCGTGCCTGTGCTGGAGAACAAGGACGACTATGCGGCCATCGACATCTCGCCGCCGCGGTACGCGTACGTCTCGCGCTTCCGAAGCGGCGACTCGTTTAGCGACCAGTGTGTGAGCATCGTTGAGATGTCGCTGGTAAATGCAACTGAAGCCGCAAGCTTTGCACCAAAGGAGGACGAGGAAGACGACGATGATGAGAAACTCGCTAATGCGCTCAAGAACATGCGACTGACAGGGACGCTTGCGAGTGTCAACTGCGGCTTGTACCTCAAGATCGACACGACGTTCCAGGAAGAGAACCTGAATGAGTTCTTCTCCAAGGCGTCGCGATACGCTGTGGTCATGACGCTGATCGCGATGGGCGAGATTTATTTCCTGTTGCGCCAGTTGCAAGTCTCGAATACTCAAGCAACGGCAGCAAAAGTGTCTCTCTTGACCATCGGACAGCAGGCAATCGTGGACTCGTATTTGTGTCTTGGCCACTTGACTGTCGGCATCGTTGCGCAGGTAAGGGACTTGCAAGAGATATTTGGCGATAGACTTGCGTTTGTTGTTGACGCACATTGTGCTTTTGTGTGCAGAATGTGTTTGCGGCGTTTGCGTCGGTGGCGTTTGTCAAGTTGATCATCTTTTCGGTCTTCGAGATGCGGTATCTGCTGATCATCTGGAAAGCGCGACGTCCACAGGGCTTTTCCGAGGGGTGGCTCACGCTTCGGCGCGAACTCACGACGCTCTACTCGCGGTTCTACCTGTCCCTGCTCGCGGGACTGTGCTTTTTCTACAATTTCTCGGTACGTCTGATGCATACGATAATATTGCGCAGCACTCTTTTTCGGAAAAAAAAAACTGACGATTGTGCGGGATGCTGCTTGTTTGTTTGTCACTGTAGAACCACTTGCCGATCCTTGTCTTCCTCTGCTATTCGTTCTGGGTCCCGCAGATCGTGCACAATGCGCATCGGTACGGTTGCTTTTCTGTCTTGTTTCTCTCAAATGTTCGTATTCCCCATCCTGATGCGGAAATTCGATTGTTGCATTTTCCAATTATCCAGTGAAGTGCGCAATCCGTTCGATCTCGGCTACTTGTACGGCATCAGTGCGCTGCGCATGTTCCTCCCGTTGTACTTTTATGGCTGCCCAAGCAATTTCCTCACAGCGTTTCCCATGGTTGGTACATACCTTGTATCGTACTCTGTGCATAGTGTTCGCGTCTGACTGTTGCCTTCTTCCTTGGTGTTGATTTGCCAGTACGAGAGCAAGCCGAATCCGCAGTTTTGCTATATCCTGGTGCTGTGGATGGGCTTCCAAGTCGGCGTGCTCACGTTGCAACAACGGTTCGGTCCTCGCTTTTTCGTGCCGGCGCGCTTCCTGCCGGTCAAGTACAACTACGAGCGTCGCATCAATCTGCAGGAGATGACGCTGCTCAAGTCGTCGACCAACGATGAGGACAACACGATTGATTGTGTGATCTGCATGGTCGAACTGGACATTGAAGCGCGCGACTACATGATCGCGCCGTGCGAGCACATTTTCCACCGCGAGTGTCTGCAGGGCTGGATGCAGGTGAAAATGGAGTGTCCAACGTGTCGGTGCGTCCTTCCCGAGCCATAAGAAATTGGAAAGAGGGAGCGTCAGCTGTTGCTTGATGCGGGCGGCTCTCTCTCAACCGATGCTGTCGTCCCACTGACCACGAAAACACCAAAGACACAGAGTGGGATCTGCTCGGAAGCGAAGGAGATCGAAGCGTGGGCGACCGTGATTGCAGAGCTGGCGCATGGCGTCGGTCAACATGCGACTGCCAGAACAAAGCCACGTTAGATGACGAAGGTAGTTGATAGAGACCTCCCCTTGACAAGAAGAAGCCAACGACAAAGAAGAAGAAAAGGAGACGCTCGTCTCAGTCCCCAGCCACGGTTGGACAGAAAATTGTGGTGCCATTATGTAAATATATGTATTTTGAAGCACTTGCTGGGGCGAATGCTGCATTCATTGTGAATGCGCCGAGGTGCTGATTGCGCCTGCGTTTGGCAGTGGGAGCGTGCAGTTGGTGTTTAGTCACTAGGCTTGTTCTCTCACGCGCATGGCAGAAATGGACACTCTGATCGGTAGTCGGAATCCAAACAGATCCCCCATAAGGTTTCTGACTCGTTCTGTAGATCTGCAGGACTGTCCCTTCTTAATACCGCTCAATAGCATATACCTGCGATAGTACATACACACTTGAGAGTATTAATATGGAGTGCAGTCAGTGTGTTAAATGACCTTTATAAATGTATTTTGTAGATGCAGTTTAAATTTGGTTCGAGATGCTTTGCGAGGGATGGTGGTGCACGCTGACCTGTTCGTGTGCTGACTGTGGGGGATGGGGGGCTGTTTGCCGCGACTACGTCGTCGTGTCCAAGTGATCACCATCAGATCCGCATTCGCCTGGCAGGGCGCTGCCCTGAAGCGTTAGACAGATTAACATCCTACCTCCTAAGCAGTCCTGGCCCTTCAGTGTGTCCATTGCGGCCAGCAGTCCGACTCGCTTCGGGGGAGTATGACACTGCGAGAGTGGCGCCAATGACCTCAAGCTCCTGCCCCAGTGGCCGTAATCGGTAGGACACACAGAAACGAAAATGAAGAGAGACCCCGAGGCGCCAGACGCAATGGCAACTGCGGCAACGGCGACTGGTGATGCTGGTGGAGCTGCTGGGAGCATGACGCGACCCACCGAGGCTGCGTCTGGTTGTTCAGCTGAGACTTTGTTTGAGAAGGAGCTCTGTCGGTACCCGAACAAGCGCTGCTACAGCAAGCGCGCGCTCAAGGAGAACGGCGAGCTGCACAAATTCTGCGAGTGGCATCGAAATTGTGCCAACGAGTACCAGAGACGACTGGAGCAGCGACGACGGGAGAAGCGGTTGAACATCGCGCCACCGGAGAAGATGAAGCCCAACATGTGCCTCAGTGGCATTCAGAGCGCGAATCCGGTGTTGCCTTCATTAACAGCTACAGCAAGAACGAGAGCGACTTCGACTGGTCCCCCAACACCACTGATGGCAGGAATGAATATACAAAGCGCAGGCAGAGGAGACGAATACGAGCCATTCCGAGACCCCGTGCCGCTGCAGACTGAGGACCTGCACTACCTGTCGCTCTGCTTTCTGGACGAACCCCCGGCGTCCTGAGCGAGTGATTCAATGAACTGAGTGCGCCAACACGAGAACCACATTGAAGAAGTCGATGCGAGCAAGACTAGAGTGCGGCTTTGAAGCGGAAGACTCGCGCAGAGGCGATGGAATGACAGAATTCGCATCCTATGCTAGGAGGTTGCCAGTCAAAAGATCACAACAACGGATCGACATCGGTGATAACATATAAATTATAGCGATTTAACAAAGAAAACGGGTTCGTCCATTTATAAAACCATGGATTCTAAGCATCATCTCAACGAAATCCGACGGTACTGAACACTCTCCATATCGGATCGTCGCGTCCCATGCAGCTCAATGACCTCTCCAAGACTATATTTGACAAATGTGCAGCAATAAACAGGATATTTCATGGTTTGTTGATAGCATCTAAAGAGGCAGTTCACGATTATGATGAAGATTCAAAGGCATAAGATACACGAGTCGAACACTACCCCAAAATGCAGAATCTATGCGCGTTTTCATATTCACACAAATATGGACAATGCTGTGGAGAAGAAGAGCGGCCGCTTCGGGCTACCGCGGCGTCCACGGTACGCGCGCCGCAACGCGGGCGACCACATGCAGCTGCAGGCGTCGCTGTCGCTGCTGGACGAGTACTGGCCGCTACTCGTGCTCGTGCTTGTGGTGCTCTTCGTGACGTTCGTTGTGGCCAACGCCATCGCGTTTTTCGTGCAGATGCGGCGCGAGAAGCGCATCCAGGAGAAGACCCAGCGACTCGCGAGCACAGGCGCAGCGACTGCACAAGATGCTGCTGCTGAAGGCGGTCGTGAGCTGCACCCTGTGCCCGTGACGATCCTCACGGGCTTCCTCGGCTCGGGCAAGACGACGCTACTCAACCGCATCCTGCACGCGCCGACGCTGCCGTTCAAGATCATGGTGCTGGAGAACGAGATCGGCACGATCAGCATCGACCATTCGCTGCTAAAGTCTGACGCCACGGGCAAAGTGCAGGACCTCGCGGCCGACGGCATCTTCGTGATGCAGAACGGGTGCATGTGCTGCACGGCGGCGAACGGATCCAAGGCGTCGTCGAGCAACGAGTTGGAGCGCATTTTGGATTACTTGCTGCGCATTGTGAACGAGGACGGGTTCGATTATCTGGTGGTCGAGACGACGGGACTCGCGGACCCGGGTCCGATCATCGAGACGTTCCTGCGGCTGCGCGCCTCGCGATTCCGTTTGGATGCCGTCGTCACGATGGTCGACACGCACGCAGCGAATCGCTTGTGGTCGCCTGAAGACGAAGACTACGATTTCTCGATTGAGTTGCAACGGCAGCTGCTGTACGCGGATATCATCGCGCTCAATAAGATGGATTTGGTGAACGACGGAGACGCGGCGCGACTGAAGCGATCGATTGCATTGATCAACGAAGAAGCACGCATGTACAAGTGCGTGAATGCGGAATTGGATTTGAAGCACATCATCGACGTGAACACGTTCGACGCTGTACGATTCCGAGAGCATGGTGCGAAGTACTCGTCCCGTGACGACAGCGAAGGAGGAACGGGTGAAGAGAATGCACGGATGTTTGCACGAGGCGTGCACTCGAGCGATATTAACACGGTGCATTTCGAGGTGGAAGCGGAGCTGGACATCGTCAAGTTTGGGGAATGGTGTGTTGTGTTGTATATGCGTGTGTGCCATGAACTAGCTCCTGACAGTTGTTGCTTCTTTGCATGTGCAAACAATAGGTTGACTTCCGTCGTGGATGAGTACGCGAAAGCTGACGTACTGCGAATCAAAGGAGTGCTTGCAATCGCAAACAACTCGCACCGGTGCATTGTGCAGTGCGTGTTGGACACGTACACAATTGCTCCGTCGGTCGAGTGGGGTTCACACGAGAAGCAGATATCGAAACTGGTTCTCATTGGGAAAAATTTGGATCGTCATGTCCTTGAAGAAGGATTCCTGCGCTGTCTAGACAGCAGCGACGATGATATTGAGCAGAGTACGGAACCAAAGAAAGATGTGTAATGTCAGTCAAACCTTCGCTGGAGTGGAGGAATGCTGCGTGGTTTGTCTGTCGAGGAGTATTGATCTGCATTCCAATGTAGGATCTCTGCCTTCAATCATATACGCTGGATGTGACCAAACACCTTCGTCAAGGAGACCACGCGAAAAAGGACAATCCTTCATTCGCATCGAATTGATGAGTTAACCTTTCTGACGTCAGAGCACATATGAACAAGCGAGTTACCCGCCGACATTGATTTTGCAATCAACGCGAGTCAAGCCAAAATATAAGAATCAAGCTGGAGCGCAAAGATTCGGAGAGTCAAGCTCGCCATGTTGCAGATTTTTTGGACAGATGAGTCAAAGGTGCACGAGGCTTCTGCAAAAGCTTAGGACGCCGCTGAACGCCTCTCGAACCTGAGACTTTGGAAGAGACATCTCGAGCTTTCAGCTGGTACGTTGCATATATCATTGTCTCTGCGTATTAATTCCCTGTGTGCCTTTGTGACTACAGTGGTGTGCAGCAAGTTGACGAGCGTTGATTTGCTTCCATATGCCACGCTTTTAAAGCACTTGAAACATTGGCAGTCAATGGGCATTCCAGGCGACTTGACGCAACGCAGCAACCAGCGGCGTACTGGATGGCAGACCAGCAGAAGCCGCGAGCCCACAAGCGTTTCGGGCCGGCCTCATGAACGTTCTGAGCGATGTGCTTGACATGCTACCCTGTCTTCGCCACTCAATTAAAACACGGATCCAAGAATACTCGACAAAGAAATCGAGAGATTTACAAGAAGCTGACTTTTGGCGTGTGACTTCATCGCGTACCTGTTTTTTAGGAGGTGCAAGAAGGAGCTTTTGAGGTAAGCGTTTGGCACGACTCCCACTCGCGGCGCCTGTCTACCTCAAGCGAGAGACATTGCATCTCCAGGAGGGCAAACAGCAACAGAATTCTGAGGAGGCAACGCGACAATATGGAACGTGGTACTGTTGCACAGAGGGTTCTGCAGCAAAACTTGCAGTGCTTCGGTGTCAGTGTCGTGACTGACTCGCGTTCTGATCCAGGCGGTCATCAGAGATGGAGGACCACTTGTGTCTGGCACGTGCTGTTGTGACCGAATGGAACATCCTCCTGATACGCTTTGCCGAGCTATTGCGACAGACTGAAATCGAGTAAAAAATGGCAAAACATCCCCGAAGCATCTCCACAGATACAAATAGAGGGCTCTCCCCTCGCTTCACTCGGTCTGCCGCGACTGTATTTCACCCCACTGCACACAGCGCTGGCGCTGTGCTTGTCCCCCTCAACGGGGAGACAGTAGATTGGGCGATCTGGGTCTGCAAACGTTTACCGGGTTCGCTCGAGGGTTTCTCCGGTGGGGAGGGCACCGCGCACTGCTCATTCTCCGGTGCTTCGCAAGGTGCGTTTGGTCCTCCCTGCGAAACCCTCACTGCAGCAATATCCCTCTCCGCACACAAATAGTGACTTTCAGACGAACACATGTCAGGAGGACGCTCTATTCGGTCCCAATAGTCGCTCTCATTGTGCCTTGCCGTCATTCAAGTTTCTAGAATGGGTGCAACACAGAACGAGGATGAGACTGAGTTGACGACGTAACGCACTCCATTGTGTGTACGATGCGCTTGCTCGAGTTCATTGAAGGTGAACACGACAAGTGCGAGGAGCTGGATGGCAGGCCAAACAGCAGATCGAGAAAGGCAGGCTTTTCTGCGGGAGCGTGAACTGACAAATCCTGTCCCAAGGCTGGGTCTTATACCTTCGCGTGTCGACCGGATTGGCCCGGCTGCTAGTGTTGTTGCGGCAATTCACTCGCCTCATCTGGTAGCGTTTATGAGCTGTCCTCCTAGCAGTTCGATCGCTTCCTGCACCTATTGCGCTCTATCACGAACGTGCTGATGTGCTCTGTTCTCGTAGTGCTGCCGTTCTCATCTTCGTTCTTCGTCGTCGTCCACGGTGTGCTGCATTCCCAACCTTTGCTTCATTTGTTTTATCTGCATGACTCTCCTGCTCAATGGTGTCGCCCACCCTGCATCAACAGTAGGAGGCGCCATTTCTGTGTCTCAAACGCTGCCGCCTGTCTGAAATCCTGAAAATCCGTCCTCCTGCAAAAAGAAAGATATAAGACCCAGCCTGACTTCCTTGTTTGACTGCTATGGTTGCAGAAGAGATAAGACAAAAGGTTTGACATTCTCCCTTGCGTCTGTGCTCTATCTGGTGTCTGCAGGGAACGTAGTGCTTCATGACGAATTTTGATCAGCATGCACTCGGGCTCCGATTTCCACGAGCCTTCGCGAAGAAAGAGAGAGCAAGCGCTTCGTTTGTGCTTCGAGAGCGGCTGAAAGTGCAGCACTCGTCAAGTTCATGATAGGGAGATGGTGCAGTCGGGAGGGCACAATCACCCCTTGATTTCCCTCTGTGCGCCTGTCCGCTCAATGCCATGGGAATCGCCAATGAGTCACTTCAAGTGGCCATATGGTCGTTCGATAAAGAAGTGCCAGGTCAATGTCACAAGGTGCATTAGGAGAGTGTGCAAGTTGCTCAACTGCCTAGAGGTCCATGAACCGCAAGCAAAAACTGGTCATGCCGAGATCACAAGATTTGGCGCGCCTTCCGCCCGTCGTCAAGTAGACGCTGTGTTCCTGTATGACAGCAGAGCAAATAACCTCACTTGATGGAGCACTGCGTGAAGAGACTCCAACATGAGGAGTGCAGGCGATGCGGGACACTGGTTTAGAGACAGTGCGAAAACTGTGCTTCGGTGTAGCGGCGTGAGCGTTGTGAGTTGCATTCTCATTGTTTTTGCGTGCACCAAAATCAGACCAACTGCGCAGCGTCGCTGTGCCACGTTCTGAAGTGGGTGCAGTCAAGTAAATGAGGATGGGGCTGATTTTTTTGACGGCAAGCCGCTGATTTGTGTACATGATCTGCTTGCTCGAACTCATGAAAGACAAGTAACGGCAACTGTACAAGGAAGTGGACGCCATTCCGTATAACAGATCGAGCAACTGAAAGAAATCTCGGCGCTACTGAGTTGTCAACGTCGTCGCCTGTCCTGCTCGGAGCCGTGCTGCTGTTGAGGATTCTCACGCACCATCTCAGTCGACCTCCTCCCTGATCAGTTCGATGCGTGCCATTATGACTCACAGTCGCGTTTATGTGTACGATGCGTAGCTGAAACCATAGTCGGAGGATCACTTCCTGTTGCAGCAGCTTGCTCCATAGTGATCCATGTGCTAACTTATGGTGCGCAAGACGTGACGACTACGGACGAATACATCCCCACTTTGTAGAGCTCTCAAAAATTAGTCGCAATGAAACAAGCAATACATTCGTTGAATGCACAAACCACCAGGTGTTGTTGCGCAGAACTTTGAGGCTCGCTCACTGGCCCGTGTCCTCATCTTCGAATTACGCTACTGACACTGGCGGTGGTGCTTGCCGCAATACCTCCCTTGTCGAACATCCTCCCCAGCGTTGCGCTAATATATCACAAGTAATTAAGAATCGTAGTGATGCCAAGCAAGTGCTTCAATTACAGAGTGTAGTGTCGGTAGACGCATGCAGAAAAAGATACGTATCATCACAGGACATGAAGCAGCATTAAGCAACCGCAGACTGCACATCAGGCGGTGTCAGCTCTCTATTTTTCGTTTCTCAATCGTCCTCCATGGTTTGACACGCATAGGAAATAATGTTGGTGCAGCGAGGTATTCTGTCTTGTACCTGAGTATCCGTTAGCCAGCACACGCTCTTCGCCGACAGAATCACATTATTAGCTCAGGCAGTGTCAGATGCTTGATAATCAACCCGTAGTGAACGGCTCCGGTAAAAAGAGAGCGCATGCAAGTTGCAGCATCGAGTTATCGTGTCAGGTCCAAGATCAAGTCCACGAAAAAATGCACAAAGTACTCGATCAGATCGAAAATCAAATCAGGTCGTTATGCACCTGGTGAGTCAGCCACGCGACGGACTCCAGGTCCTTTCTCTGCGATCGAGGCATAATCGTTCACGTTAGGCGCTGTAGCCCACTCTTCAGTGGACATCGCGCGGTCCACAGCTGTACACCCGCGTGCGTGCAAGCGAGCCGAACTGAGCTCAAACGCACACAAGAACAATTGACTCAACGAACGAGCCGACAGTGCATTGCATCATTTCTTCTGTAATTCACGAGCACAGCGCGCTCTGGACAGACTAAGCACGATTTGAGTTTCCAATCAGGTGGATATTCGTGGATTGCCCGAGAGCACCAGGCACTCTACTAGTGCTCTACATTGCGGTGCACCCACCGATGCAGCATCGGCACGTTGCTGTCGTCTTGTGCTGTGTAGCCCATCGCGAAGTCACGGTGATTGGGTTCCCGGCGGGAATCTAGTCAACTTCCCTCTCCCGAGGGAAGCAAACAATCCACCAAGAGTGGGAGCTGCAACTCAGTCTCTAGATGAGGCGTCTGGGTTGTGCTGTTCTTCGGCTGGCTGTCTCCTTGATGTGATACGCAGGAGAGGTCGGACTGGCTGGCTGCAGATGGATACTATCACACTGGTTTCGCCAGTCAGCGAAAAAACTAGGCACATGACTGTGACACGCATTTGTTATTGATGTGGCTCGTTGTGGTTGAATTTTGCGCTGTGGTTGCGTTGTAATGAGCAATTACAGAGTCACGCAGCTCCTCGCTGAGCATCATCGTGATGCGTACAGTACTCGACGCTGTCGAAACGAAAAGAGAGAGACAATGAAGAAGCGCAACGATCCAAACCACTATATCCTTCTGATTGAGCACATGATTCTGTAGACAGTGCTTCTGAAACAGGAAAGTTGTGGCGCCTGATCCGAAGCCAATTCGTGGTCTCTGTTGTCGGAGATCACGAATCAGGAGTTATCCACGTCTCGTGGAGTTATGACGATGCATCTGGTGCAGAACTCTGGAGTGACCCAAGCACTGGCGTCAAACAACATAACGGTGTCTGGACCTCAGGCGGTGTTAACTCGGCTTTTTCTTCCTCCATCCACGAGTAAAAGGCAACGTGACCAACTGAAGTGTGCAATGAGTTTTCTACCAAGTGCGGATCACAGATCCGAATCTGACTCGATGCGTGTGTGTGCGCGGAATGCTGCTGAAGTGCAGAAGGTGAGTGTGCGCGCATGCACTGCGTGGAGATCTCAGCAATCTCTATGGGCTGACCAATTGCACCTAATACCGCCACCAACTCCTTTCGCATAACCAATACTAAGAGGCATGGTTCAGTTGCAGTGCGTGATTATTGCACACTGCGTATTTGCAATAGTATTTAGTTGAATTTGATGCTATCACATCTATTGTTAGCTGCGTATATAGAACGATTAGCGGACATACTTGCACAATGCAAGCACAATGAAATAAACTGTGCGCATGACGAAACCTTGGACCGACTTTGGTTTCACGCAAAGAGAGAGAGAGAGAGAGAGAAGTGCGACGGAGAGAGTGGCGTTCAATTGCTCTCCTTGCCAGCTTTTTCCGACTGTAGAACTGACTGCTTCTCCTCGACAAGGACGGTTGCATCGTGCCGACCGACACGGCGAGCACTCGAACACACAGTGGGACCGAAAGGGATCTGCGCATCATCTCCCTCTCGTCGCAAATCGCTGCGAGATTTCAGTGTTTTTAGGGTGATGAGATCACAGATTTGTGTACATTGCGGAGTCCACGTCTGCGCGGCTTTGGATCCCACGCCTCCCGATACGTACTGTCCAACAGCGAGGAGCTCCAGACTCGAGGTTTCGACCTCGTTAACGAGCATCACTTTGCAATTCTCCGACTAAGTGGCAGCAGGATGGTGCCGATTCAGACACAGACCTACCAGCACTACGACCACCCTCACCTTGCTCCAGGAGCCGCGTATGCCTACCCTATTGCTGGCTGCAGCCAGAAATTTTGTGACGACGCTGACCTCGTCGTCACCGACGTCGAGTCACCGTGTACTACCGAGCCACCGATGCTTCTCGCCGATATGATGACCGACATCAAGTCCATTGCGAGCACGATCGAGTCTGTGAAAACTAAAGTTCGTGCGCGACGCCAGAGTCAGCGTCGAGGGGCGGCGCTGCGAAGTCCAGACCGACGTCGCAGCCTCAAGGCACAGCACGCAAGTAGCCCAGTAGGAAAAGATAGCAACCAGATGTCCAGAGAGCGCGAGAAACGCGAGCGTGGACGACGAAAGAAAGACGGCGATACGCTCGACTACATCTACGCCGGGCTCCAGGAGAGCGTCGGGATGTGTCGGTACTGGGGCAAGAAATGTTGGAACCTGCGCGTGCCGAAGGAGAAAGGCGGCTTCCACAGTCTCTGCCACTTCCACCGCGTCAAGGCGAACGAGAACCAGCGGCGGTTCGACTACAAGCGCCGAGGCACGTTGTGGCGCTGCTTCCAGGCCGATCCCAACTACAAGGACGTGTCGCTGTTTCCCGGAACCCTGGAGCCCTCGGACGCGAATAGTGAGATTCAAAGTGGGAGCTTCGAGCCGTTTGAGAGCGCCGTGCCCCTGAAGGACGAAGACGTCGACTTGCTCCGTGAATTGGTCGGAGCAGCGACAGTCTGAGGCGAGGAATATCTACGTCTCCCTCCAGGCTAAGCAGAGGTTTTCATACAACATATTTAAAGCTACAGCAAATGGACTGAATGTGCGTGTAATTAAGAGTTGAAATGGAATAGAATCCAGGAATTATTGCTGTGTTTGCGCCTGATTAATCAGCAGTTGCTGTGTCTTCTTTGTCCGTGGCAACGCAGCTGTAATGTGGAGCTGAGGTCAGGTGAGCGCAAATGCCTTGGTCCTGACGGACCCACCTCTCAATTGAGTTCAAGCATATGCTCCATGCATCACACATCGGCATATAAACGCAGAGCACGACGCCAAAGGCGGCATGCTGCTCAAGGTGTGTACAACATGCTTGTCGTCAATGTGTAAACGGACAGAATGCCGTCATGGTTCCAGCATAAATTGAGCCCCCTGCAGCCAACCAAGGGTCTTCCGTCCTTTCTCGTGCGAGTAAACCCTCTACTCATGCAAAATCATTTTGTACAGTCTCCACTGTACTCTTCCTCCTCATCAACTAGCGATATTATACATGGGAATCTATAAACATAAACAAACCCACGATCTTCAGACGCCGCAAAAAGCAACCATAGAAGAAAAAACGGCGAAAATGGAGCGCTACGGCGGCGCGGACACGTGTCTCTACGGCTCTGTCGTGGGCATGGACGCGCTGCGGACGCATGACTCTCGGCGCACGTCATCACCCTCCTCCTCTGCGTCCCCAGCGTCCATCTCTGCCGATGGCAGTAACAGTGGCGCGGCGTCGCCCTTGGGCTGCGACGAGTGCGAGCGCGCGCCTGCGCGTGTCGAGTGCGAAGACTGCGGCCTCGTGTACTGCCCGCCGTGTGACGCGCACCGCCACCGCAAGGGGAAGCTGCTCTTCCACCAGCGCAAGGCGCTCGTGGTCTCTACAGTGGCGCCGATGTTTCACGACGGCGAGTCGCCGCAGAACCAGACGCGCCATGAAGAAGCCGAAGTGCTGCAACAGCAAGAGGATGGCAATGCGCTTTTGTGGGATGTTGACAAGGTTGTCGCGTGGCTCAATGAGCACGACCTGGAGCTCTTTGTGGATGAGATCACGGCGCACAGCATCAACGGCGCGTTCCTGCTCTCGCCGCAGATGGAGACGTTCCTCGACTCGCAGTCGAGCGCCGCGCGCGGTCACAAGAAGAAGCTGCTGCGCGAGATCCAGAAGCTCAAAGCCGATCCAACAATCGGCAACAGCCATTCGATCTCCAAAGCCAAGCTCATGGCACAGTCGCTGACAACGAAATGCGCCATTGACGAGCCTGCGCAGCAGCCGCAGGTGTCGTCGATGCGCCGCATTGGCGTCAATCTCCGCGTGAATGTAAACACGTCGCCGGCTTCAGCCTCGTCATCATCAGAGCAGAGCTTCTCGCCCGTGACGTCACTGCGGTCACGCCTCAACCACGGCCAACAGGGTGACGATCTCAAAGGACGAGTCAGTCGACGACGATCCACAGCCCCAGAATCGCCGTCGCCTGTACCAGCAGTACCTCCAGTTGAGGCAAAGTCGTCAGCGAAGAAGCCGTCATCGCTGCTCAAGATCAGCACGTCGGACGAGGCTCCAAGGCGCCGCAAAAGCGTCGTCTTTGCCGCTCATCAGCTTCAAATCGATGTTCATGACACGGCCAAAATGGTGAGGACAGAGAACAACGCCGACCAGCGGGTTGATCATGAGCATCATGAACGCCGCGAGTACCAGGAAGTCGCGATGCGGCAGGAAACGCGACCTGGTGGCCGTACGGACCTCCGATCGATCCGCCAAGCGCTTGTCGGCGGTCTCGACCTCGACATGCTGCAGGTGAAGAACGAGGAGCGCGCAGTCGAGGCGTCCTTTGATTTCTCGGCCGAAGGGCGGCTCCAGACGCAGGGCTTCGAGATCAATGTACGCACTCATACTCAGCCATGATTCATCTACCATTTTGCCACTTACGGCTAATCTTGTTTATCTGTGTACAAAAGACCCACGGCATCGCGAGCGTGCCGTTCCCGCATCACCACGCGTCGCAGAAAGCAGCACTCGGGACGCGCGAGTTCCTCGTGATTCTCAACGAATTGGGTCATGGCGCAGGCGGGAAAGTGTACAAAGCGCTGTACATGCCCACGTTCCAGTTGCTCGCCGTCAAGGTGTGTATATTGCATTTTCTCTCTTTGCTTAACAAAGTAATTCATATTCGATTTTGTACGTGCATTCACATTAGGTGATCCGCGTCTACGACCAAAAGAAGCGTCATCAGATGGTACGCGAGCTCAAGTCGCTGTACGTGAACTTTGTGCCGATCAACGACAGTTGCAATAAGGCTGCGTGCGATG
Organism: Globisporangium splendens; assembly: GCA_006386115.1. Classification (NCBI taxonomy): domain Eukaryota; phylum Oomycota; class Peronosporomycetes; order Pythiales; family Pythiaceae; genus Globisporangium; species Globisporangium splendens. Next base: position 129,403 of record VFIW01000047.1, on the reverse strand, counting down.
AGCTCGTAGTGTTTTACGACGCGTACACGAACCCAGAGATCGGATCCGTGTCGATCGTGCTCGAGTTTATGAACGGCGGCTCGCTGGAAGACATTTTGCAGTCGGGACGCAAAGTGGGCGAGAAAGAGCTCGCCAACATGGCGTACTGCGTGCTCAAGGGACTCGCGTTCTTGCACGAGCACCACCAGTTGCATCGCGATATCAAACTCAGCAACATGCTCATCAACAACCAAGGCCACGTCAAGGTAACCATTTCGTCCGACCAATTTCCATTTCAGTTCGTAGCTTCACAAACACTTACGGTCGTATTTGTGGGTCTAGATTTCGGACTTTGGGATTTCGCGCGACTTGGAGAGCACGCTCGCAAAGGCGACAACCTTCACTGGAACCCTCTTGTTCGTGAACTCGTCACTTTTGTTTCGATATGCCGCTAAACAGAGCACTCACTGAGTCTTTTGTGTGTGTTTCGTAGGTACATGGCGCCTGAGAGGGTCAGTGGCGGGATGTACTCGTACCCGTCGGACATTTGGTCGTTTGGGCTCGCGATTATGGCGCTCGCGGTCGGGAAACTTCCCGTGCCTACGAAGGATGGGTACTGGGGCGTCGTCCATGCTGTGCAGGAGCAGCCGTCGCCTCGACTCGCTGATTATGGCGACCATTTTTCCCCGGCACTGTGTGACTTTATCGACCAGTGCCTGCAAAAGAACCCGATGCATCGCCCGCCTGCTGCGACGCTGCTCGAGCACGCGTTCATCAGGGACAACTACTCGCCACGTAGTGCTACAGCAGCACGAGAGACGAGAGAACAGCAGCAAGTGAAGGACAACGACAAAGCCATGCAAGAGCTCGAGCACATGGCCACCAAAGTGCGCGCGTGGTGCCAAAGTCACGCTGAGACCCTGCTTTCCCCGACGTTTGCCAGCACGAATCCCGAAGGGAGACTTGGAGACGCAGCCTCACTGTTGCAGCAGATCCCGAATGGCGCGCGTATTGAGGCGCTGGCACAGCAAATGCACCTCCCAAAGCACGCTGTCGCAGCCAAATTCGCGTTTTTAGACGCATATTGCAAGTGACGCACGGCCAAACGGCAATTGAAGTAAAGGTAATGGCGCTAAAGGTAACAATCTGAGTGTATATGTGTGAGCTGATATGTGCACTGCAGTGTGCTGCCAAGAAACCAGGGAAAGTTGCTGTTTGTTTGCTTGCTGCTGCATTTTCTTATTCGCGCAAATATGTGACTGTGGACTTTCGCAATGCCAACTTGCGGGTATGCGTTCATTTTCGAAATTGCGTCGTCACCAGCAAGCAGCTTACATACGCGAGACAGACCCAGGCGCACCAATGCAGATCCCAGCATCGACAGCAATTCGCTCAGAGCAAGCGCATATGCCGACTCGTGCATCTGCAGGCGCTATCACAGCAACGGCGAAGACGAAACTCGCGCGAACCGAGTCTGTCATTGAAGACCTTCTCGCAGCTGCTCATGGCCGTGTCGACCTCGCTCTGCAACAGCACGATGCTGCCGCTGAAGAACAAGGCGCGACCAACGACACCAGCGATGCTGCAATGGACGCTACTTGTGCTGCAGCAACGTCATCGCGCATGTGTTGATGACGAGGACGTGAATGACGATGCCTTGGCAGCGCGGCGATTCCGGTTGCCGGCTTTGCAAGAAGATGCTGACACGTACTTGGAGCCACCGATGGACGCGGAAACGTTTGCAAAGTGGAAGACTGTGACGCAAAGTATCGAGCTGGAGACGGTGAAGGCAGAAGTACTGGTGCATTATCTTGCAGTTGTGGAGAAATTCATGGAATTTGTGCCATCGGCGTTAGATGCCGAGTCGTTTTGGATCCCCTAAATCTACAAAGTGTCGCCGCTCGCTGCGCAAGAACATCGTGCTGCAGATTTGCACTCCTTCGTGGGAAGGTGCCGCTGTCACCATGGTGTTATCGCGGCTAGAAGGCGTCGGGACACTACGAGATGGGAGTGCAAAATCGCAAGCATCAAGTTCTTCGGGGAAAGCATCCATCGTCGTGTGCTACGCCTGCTACGGCGTACGTTTTGGACGTCGCCATTGGACATCGATCACCTACGCCGCCCGAGCTTCTCGTCGTCAATGAGACGGTCACAGGCGATGCTAGTACCGTCAATCCAGCGAGCATTGCGGACGTGCTTTTGCGTGTTGGGAAACAGGTCTCAAAATGCGAACGTGTGGTCGCCAGTATTGTCGCCATCTGGACCATACAGGAACCCTCGAGCGCGTGCTGCGGCGGCCCTTCGACCACGATGACACCGCTGTTATCCTAAACGACCGACTGCGCGCGTCTGACTGTGAGCAGGGACAAGTTCTGTTCGATCTCGACGCCGGACCCAGGAAACGAATCACTCTGGTCAGCACACGGCTACTTGGGTCTTCACATCCGCAGCACCATTTCGGCTCCGATGGTTGCTTTTGTTTGAACTACTTTCGCCAACGGAGAGTTTCATTTTCACGCCTCGCACAATGACAGACGATTTCTGCCAGTTTCATCCCGTCGGTGCTCTCGGTGATCGCGATGTGTCGACCCTCGTGTTGGACTTGTAGATGAGGCTCGCGTTGGTTAGGGTCGCGTCGTTGAGGGCGTGCTTAATATGCTGCGAGCGTTGTATTCATAATCGCTCGTTGGGTGGCGTCGTCGCTTATCGCCACGTCCGCGAACTGCGAGATCCTCAGTGCGATTTCGACGTCGAGCTGGGTTTGCAGCGTTTGCACCGTAGCTCTCTCCTCGTCAAGCAATCAAGGTCACGTCACGTTGCGTCTGCCGTCTTCGCGACGGGAGTGTGCACTTTGGGAATATGAGACGCAGATCGCGAGAGTCCCAGTTCTGTCGTGGCCTCCAGTTTGTCCAGTTCGATCTCGCTGTTGTGCGCTGCTGGGAGCGAGAGCAATCATCGATCGCGGCGTGGTCCAAAGCCATCGTCAGCGTGTGTGTACATAACGCTGCATTTTGTGATGCGGTTCTTGCATCACGTCAACGAGCGTCGTGGTCTTTTTCTCGCTCATGGCGGCACGATCGTCAAGTCCGCCGAGTTTTGCGAGCAGTATGTCGTTCACACGCATCCGTTCTGCGCCTTGCTGCAGCATGCTGGTGTCAAACCCATGGAGACATCCCCTGGTCGGCGTGTAATGCCGACTTGCACGACATGGCGACGCTGCACACGTTCTTGATCGTCGTGACGGCCTCGTGCGTGAGAGACGCGGAGTGCACTCAGACGGCTCAAAATCTGCTCGATCCACGTTGTGAGCGCTGTAACGTAACCAGCGGTCGCTTCTTTTGAGCTGCCAGCTACGCACCCTTTTTCTGTCTGCTTGCAAACACATGGGCGGTGGCTTTGTCGTGTCCAAGCGCTCGTCGTTTTATTGAGACGTATTGAGCAAGCTCAGCAGGTACCGTCAGTCACGTCCTTCACGGTGTCATTCTGTTGGATCAAGTCCGTCAGCACAAACTTCACTCATTGGCTGCAACATCGAATGCACCTACAGAGTCCAACAGCGTGGTGACAAGTTTGTGAACGTAAGGGACAACGCAAAAGACACATCGCGATCGATCTCATGAAAGCCTCAGGTGGATCAGCTCACGTTGAATGGGGACTGCAGCTGCATTGAAACACCAGCTCACACGATGATCGGCTTGCACCTGAGATCCTCGTGAATGACGCACTGTACTTGACGGCGAGCGACGTGGATGCATTCTGTCATTCTGCATGCTGTCTCGGTGATGACTGCCGGTCCACGACCGCACCACGAAGTAGCACAAGCTGCAGCAGTCAAGTGGGGGCGGTGTGGACAATTCCATCGGTCTCAGTCAAGACATCGTATCCTGCGTCATGAGGACAGCCAGCGTTGCGCACGCCAAGCTCCCCCGACCGCGAGCAGGAGCTCGCATTTGAGTGTCTCGCGAAGGATCCAATGATGCGTCCGTCACCCTTCCATGTGACGCATCCGTGCGGAAGAGCAAAGCAGTGGTGGAGAGTGCGAATGCTGGGAGATGATGGAAAACAGGATGGAATGGATATGCATTTTTGCAAGTGGCTGAATCTTGATCACCTGTGTAAAATGACGCTGGTGATTGGTCAGAATGGGTGTGAATGCAACTGGTAATAGAAATATGCCTCAGAAAACCCAAGCTGCAATCTTGCACAGTAACTAGTAGTAAAGACAAAAGTGGGAGAGAGTCCACCTCACTTCCCAATTTCCTTCTTCATTTGAGTTCGCATTCCGCCTTCACTCGGTTTCTTCAGCGCAACCATGAAAGTCGAAAGCCTAAACAGCATCAGCACCACGACGTCGGAGAGCGTTCAAGACTACCACAGAGCGTTGCTACATTCGGTGAGCCATGGGGACGTGGAATGTGTTCAAACGCGTCTGGCTGACAACAAGACAAATGTGGATGGCATGGTCAATGGACGGACGGCACTTTCGCACAATGTCGAACACGGCAATGCAGAGGTTGCGCAGCTTTTGATTGATCGAGGAGCTTATGTCACAAAAATGGATCTGATTGCAAGAAGTCCTTTATCGTATGCGGTTGAAGCTGGCCAGGGGGAGATTGTGCAGCTTATGGTCGATCTTGGAGCTGACGCGACCGAGAATGACCTGGTTAACAGAAGTCTTTTAATGTATGCGACTATTGCCGGCAATACTGAGATTGCGCGAATTTTGGTCGATCTTGGAGTAGACGTGACCGAGAAGGACAAGTATGGAAGAAGTCCATTGTCGTACGCGGTTTATGCAGGCAATACAGAGACTGTGCAACTTTTGATTGATCAAGGAGCTGACGTGACTGAGAGGGACGTGGACGGAAGAAGTCCTTTGTCGTATGCGGCTAGAGCAGGCCAGGGGAAGATTGTGCAACTTTTGGTCGATCGAGGAGCTGACGTGACCGAGAAGGACGAGTATAGAAGAAGTCCGATGTCGTATGTGACTAAATCAGGCAATACAGAGATTGTGCAGCTTCTGCTTGATCTTGGAGCTGACGTGACCGAGAGGGACAGGAATGGAAGAAGTCCTGTGTGGCAAGCGGCTGAAGTTGGCAATACTGAGATTGTGCGAATTTTGGTCGATCGAGGAGCTGACGTGACCGAGAAGGACAAGTATGGAAGAAGTCCGATGTCGTATGTGGCTGAATCAGGCAATACAGAGATTGTGCAGCTTTTGATTGATCTTGGAGCTGACGTGACCGAGAGGGACGAGAATGGAAGAAGTCCTTTGTCGTATGCGGCTAAAGCAGGCCAGGGGAAGATTGTGCGAATTTTGGTCGATCGAGGAGCTGACGTGACCGTGAAGGACGAGTATAGAAGATGTTCTTTGTCGTATGCGGCTGAATCAGGCAATACAGAGATTGTGCAGCTTTTGATTGATCTTGGAGCTGACGTGACCGAGAGGGACGAGAATGGAAGAAGCCCTTTGTCGTATGCGGCCGAGTCGGGTTACTCAAGCGTCATTATAATTTTGATAAAGGATGGATCGGCTGTAGACGACCAGGACTCAAACGGAAAAACCGCGTTGCCGTATGCCGCGCAACATGGACATGGTGAAGTAGTTTCCTTTCTGCTGAAAGCTGGCGCATCACCGAACGGAACGATTGTTTGGAATGAATCGCAGCCCGAGTGCGAGACGTCTCTCACTCTGGCTGGTCGTGCAGGGCATATGAACATCGTCAAAACTCTGGTTGAGGCAGGCGCAGACGTGGATGTCCGAGCTGCCGATGGCGAAACACCGCTGGTATCGATATCGCGATGGGATTACGCACCTGGTGTCCAATTGCTCATCGAGAAATGCCGCAGTGGCGTAAATCCATTTGCTACCCGATCAACTGCAAGAACTCCATTGCTTCGTGGTACCTTGAAAACCATGCATGAACTGTGCACAAAGACACATGAATTTGCAGTTATGACTACACGGGTGATGCAACGGCTACAAGACGTCTGCTCCCAGTTGGAGCAGCAGGGTATGATTGGAGTCCAATCAGAAGCGCTGACAACGTTGATTCCCATCCTGTTCCGTTTTTGCCGACTGCTGTTTCGATGCAAAGAGCAAAAGCGACTTCTGTCTCGACTTATTTCCAGTCTTGCCATCTCAAGCGCAATCAGTGATTTCATGAAGAGTTGGATCATTTTGCGGCACTACTACAATTGAGCGTGCTAGAGAGTGATTGGAAGGATCAGTGGCTTACCGACGAAAGAAATACGATGCAGTCTATCTATGAAAAGCTGGTGGATGACGGAGCCCTTGTCGACGGTCTCGACAACACATATGACAAGGACCGTGCAGCTGTCCTGCTGGTGAATACGCTGCGAAAACAACGAGGTACTAATCAAGAAGCAGTAGACGCCATTGAAGATGTCAAAAATCGATTCCTTCGAGTGTGCGGCATGGAAGAGCCATCTGTCCCAGATTGGTTTATATCTCGCGAGGATGTGGAGTTTAACGAGTGGAATCGAACTGAAGGCGACGCTGAAATCACGACGTACGAAGGCAAGTGGCTGAAGACCAAGGTGATCGTCGCAACATCACAATGGATGGACAAAAACGAGTTTCAGAAAGTTGCAGATCGCTGGTACTCACTAAGCCACCCAAACGTGCGAAAGCTCTTCGGAGCTTGCCATATTGAGTCGAAGCCTTTCTTCGTGTACGAGTATGGGAAACAGCTACTGGATGTGCTGACAGAAAAGCAGCAATCCCCTTGGAAATATCTGTATGATGCGGCGCTTGGTGTCCAATTGCTCCATCAACGCAACATTGTCCATGGTGATCTGCGATGCTCAAACATCGTTGTCGGCTTGGATGGCGTTGCAAAAGTTGGTGGGTTGGAAGCACATCGCAGAGAAGAGTTGTACTTCAGGTACGAAACAGAACGAGCAGATTGGGCTTCTCCTGAACTACTTCTCATTCATGTCAAGTCTCTTTCGTCCGACATCTACGCGTTTGGAATGTGCATTTTGGAAGCGATTACTCTCAAGAGACCTTGGTTTCCGCTGAAATATTCTAGATATTCTGAAAACGTCCGATGTGGAGAACTCCCAGATCGCCCTGAAAGCTTTAGTGATGACCAGCGGGACTTGGTTACGAAGATGTGCGCATTCAGGACTGCCGATCGCATATCGATTGGGTATGTTGTGCTTCAGCTCAAGAAATTTGTTGAGACGAGAAATGATCTTGCCCTGGCCACCCACGATACACACACTGAGGCGCGTGACATATCACACTGTGAACAGCAGCTGAGTTATTTTCCACCAACATTGTCCTTCTTTTTTTCTTCGATATACACCAGCCACCAGAGTGTGCAAGCATCGACACATACCAATTTCCACAGCTCGAGTTAGATACCATTCCAGTCAAGCTGCAGACATTTCGCGGCCGTTGTCAACGGTTGCCTGAGTCAAGTGGCTTGTCCGTGATGTGTGTCCAGCGTTAGAGTTTCTGTTCCACGCTATGGTGTCACAACAAATGCGACCAACAAACACTGTTGTTGAGAAGGTACTGTGCTGCCTTACGCAGTTTGGACCGATACTTGCGCACGCAATGTCTGAAGAATCAATTGCTGCGCTACCAGAAGTCGACAAGTCGCTGAGTCCCACCACGTGATTTACGAAGAGCTGGATCGTTTGCTGACATGGTGCATGTGAGTAAGAGCCACCCAATCCGGAGCTGGAAGCGCAGTGAAGCGAGCATCGATCAGCGATTCTAAAGGATGCGAATTGTGTAAAAGCAAGCGCGATACCAGGAGCTGTGTCACTGAAAATGTTTGATTTATCAAGGACAGAACTTTGTGATGGCAGAACTGGTGACGAGCCTCAAGCTGTGCCAACGTGGTTCTTGCCTTTGCGAAACATTCGATTCTCCTCTTCCAGCGAAATTGGACAAGGCGCGTTTGGAAAAGTGTTAAAGGTGTTTGGCTGGATACTCCGGTTGTGGTGAAGTTCATGGGGTACGAAGGCGATAGGGACACGATTTCCAACGAGCTCTTCCTTCACGAAGTACGAGTGTGGCATCAACTGAAGAAGCACCCGCACATTGTGAGTTGTATGGTGCCTGTCACGTCGACAAGCGTTATTTTGTGTGTGAATACGCATCGAATGGGGATTTGCGAGACTATTTGAAACGAGCTGGAAACGACCATTTGGTTTGGGATAAACTCTACGAGATCGCGCTCGGACTTGCGTACATGCATGGGTTGAATGTCGTCCATAACGATCTCAAGTGCGACAACGTGCTCGTGGGTATGGATGGGAAGGCGAAGCTCATTGACTTTGGACTGAGCGCGATCGTCGGCGACTCTGAAATCATGGTCGATATGAAGAACATGGGAGCTGTTCATTGGAAATCGCCCGAGTATCTGGCCGGTGAACGCCCGTCGTTTGCCTCCGACGTGTATTCGTTTGCAATGTGCATCCTGGAAGCAGTCACTGGTGACATTCCGTGGGGAAGTAACATGCTTCGTGGTGTCGTCAAGTTTCGTGTGAAAAGAGGAAACCTTCCAACGCGACCTGGAATGATGAACGATAAGCAGTGGAACCTGATTGAGTTGATGACAAAGCTGAATCCGTCCGAACGAGTGAGGATGACATTTGTCGTGGACAAGCTGTTCGAGATCTCAGAAGAGGAAAAGAGTCGTGCTGCTGCAGGTCCAGGTGTCCAGTGAGTCGAATCATCTTTTTGCTTTCCTTGTCGAGTACCAGTGCGACCACGTCTGCAGATCAAAATCTTCAGTCTTAGAAGTTGCATGATTCTGCATACTCGTTTTTCTCGTCTGGAAAACGGAGTGTTTGGAAGCTAAACGAAAAAATACATTGAAAAACGAATGAATCTAGTTTCGTGTGCATAATGTAACCCTCTGCACCAAAAGTAACCAGACGGGTTACGGGGTAACCACAACCAGCTCAGATTTTTTTCTACCACAACAAAGAGGAGCGCAGACGAAGATGCGAGCGTTGACGCGGCTCCTCCTGCTGTGTCTGTGGACGCTGGCACCATCACCTACCGCTGCAGCGAAGGAGGCAGCAGCGCCATGCGCAGCGTCGGACGTGCTGTGGGTGTGGAAGGGCGCGCTGTCGTCGCACTCGGTGACGTTCAAGTTCGGGCTGCGCGAGGGCCACAGCTGCCGCGACCGCGACTTCATCCTGCACGTGTATCCGCAGCTGGAGGCCGACGAGCGTCCGCACTCGTCCATCGCAATGTGCCACGCCACCGGCGCGCCGACCGTCAAGATTTGCGAAGTGGCCGAAGCGCTGCACGCCGACCGCAAGTACACATACGCACTGAGTCTGATCGCGAGCGACGAGGTGGTCAAGCACGGCGCGTTCCGCACACCGCAGGACGAAGGCTCGGCGTTCAACTTCCGCCTCGCGTTCTCGTCCTGCGCCGACGAAGACTCGGACCCAAAGGTATGTCTATTGGCTATAATCTATGGACTACGCAAGGTTTCCTCATAGTTTGCTTTTGGTTTGCTTGCCATTGTTTGCAGGTGTTTGATGAGATCGCGAGCCATGATCCGCTGCTGTTTCTGCATATGGGGGACCTGCACTACCACAACCTCGAGGTGAATGACGTTGCGGTCTTTCGATCCGCGTACAGCGAGCTGTTTGCGTCGCCCTCGGGCCGCGCGATGCTCGCGATGGACCTGCCGTTCGCGTACATGTGGGACGACCACGACTACGGTCCGGACAACAGCGACAAGATGGCGCGAGGCCGCAACGCCGCGGTGCAAGCGTACAGAGAGTTTGTGCCTCACTATGAGCTACCCGGTGATAAGAACGAGGGTCCATTGAGCGCCGTGTACCAGGCGTTCACGATCGGCCGCGTGCGCTTCATTCTCACGGACCTGCGCTCGGAGCGCACGCCGAACCTGTCGCCCGACGTCCCTTCCAAGACTGTTTTGGGCGCTAAGCAGAAGAAATGGTTCAAGGAGGAGCTCGTGCGCGCGACAGAAGACCCAAAGATCGCGCTCATCCTCTGGTGCTCCACGATGCCCTGGATCGACGACGAGCGCAAGTGGGGCTACTTCACGCACGAGCAGCAGGAGCTCGTCAACTACATGAAAGGTCACAACCTCAACAAGTGGGTGCCCATTATCATCGTCAGTGGCGATGCGCACATGCTCGCAGTCGATGACGGCAGCAACAGTCCGGGGAATCTGACGACGCTGCATGCCGCGGCATTGGGAAGACCTGGGTCCATCAAGGGCGGACCATACAGCCACGGTCTCTTCCCAGGCACGGGTCAATATGGGCTTCTGGATATCCAGGACGACGGCAAGCGTGTGTGCGTGTACTACCGCGGTATGAACATCGTCGGCGGCCAGCTGCTCGAGTATGACACGTGCCATCCAGAGCGTACGCCCCCACAGGCGCCGTACTACCCGCCGCCGATCCCGATTCGCGTGATGCAGCGCGCGTGGAAGAAGATCAAGCGCGAGTTGCTGAAAAGAAGCTATGAGATCGCAGGAGTAGGTGCCTTGGTGGCTGTGCTCGGTCTTGGTGTCCGAAATCTGTTGAAGAAGCGAAGTGCAGCACGAGGTGCGAAGAAATACGACTAACGCAGACACAGCATTTAAATAGCAACACGCAGGCAAACATGCAAATAAATAAGCAAGTGAGAACAAAATAACACGATTGTGCGTATGTATGCGTTCGAATAACGCTTGCTTAAATATATCTAAATCCAGGGCGTGATAATGCAACTGCCTGCTCCGACGAGCAGGGTACCCAATTTTGCTTTCTCTCTCTCATTGTCCGTTGTTTTACGCCGACACTGGGACTACAGAGGCGTCGGGGAGGAAACTCGAGACGCCCAGTTGATGCATCAGCGGCTCAAAGCCGATGGCGAACTCCACGTACTGCAACAGATGCCGACTGGGAGAGAAACTGTAGCAGATCATCGCGTCCATGCGTGGCAAGTGCACGTGGCGCTCGGTCGGACCAGCTGGCGTCTTTGTCTTTGTTGTCCGTGGGGATGTCAGCGGAGCCTGGGTATCCATATTGACCAAATCTTGGTCTTCCTGCTGCATTGCATTCTCTTTCTCACTTACCATCTCAACTTGAGCTTCGCCTGATGCTGGTGGTTCCATCGATTCCGTTGGAGCAACGGGAGCCGCGTCTTCTTGTTCTTCTTCCTCTGACGCACTCGCGACCGAGATGCACGCGGACTTTGATGCGACTTCGCGAGTTTCCTTCGTGATGCGGTTCGTCGCCGTCAAACAGAACGACAGGATCTGGCTGTCGTCGATGTTGACACCGCATGTGTACGGAATCTCGAGCGGCTCGCTGGTCTCGGCACCGCGCGAGCGGCTCCCTCCCATCGTACTGGCACCGTTCTCGTTGTCATCCTGCTGCAGCTCTTTTTCGGAGATTTTTCCATAGGACAGGAACACACGAAGCGCGTACGACGTCGTGTTGAGGAACACACCTTCACGCTGCACGGGCAGCACGTACCGCATGGCGTCGACGTGGATCACAGCTTCGAACGTCCAGTCCAACGGTCGAAAGTTGAGCGGATTGAAGAGATAGAGCAGATACGTGTTGCTCACGAGCGCGTTGATGCAGATCTCGTTCTTGTGGAGCTTGTACCGCAGCGTGTTGTCGTCAATGTGGATCGTCATGCCCGACAGATCGTGCAGCTTGACCGAATGATACTCTGCAGCTGTCGTCCCTGTTGGGGATATTGTTCCATTTTCATCTACAGCTGTTGCCTGAGCATCAGAAGCTCCGTTGTTTTCTCCCACATCTTCTTCCATTGCATCAGCGTAGTGTTCAATCACGGTCGGCGGCGAGAGCGGTCGATAGATGAGACCGTCGATGGACGCCCAGACCTGCATCATGAGCGTCGAGCTCTGGAGGAAACTCGCGTCGGGGAAGCTGAACGTGCCACGCAGCAGCGAGTTGGCGTCCAGCAGCACGGGTGCGGGGAACACCTGGAAGAGCTCGCTCTCGAAGAGCAGCGAGCCGCGCAGACTCGCCACAGACGTCATGAGGTTGATGTGCTCGTTCAGCAGCCCGCGCGCCTCATCCACCGAGACCATGCCGATGAGCGCCGAGATCTCCTGGATGGACCGGTTAATGCGCAGCGAGAGGTCGAACATGCGCTCGCACCGGTTGTACACGACGGCGCGCTCGCGTGAGCACATGAGGCTCTTACCGCGAGGCAACGGGAAGCACTGCGTCTCGCCGCGGCCGTTCATCAGGTACACGCGCGCCGTGACGGCGTCCACGACCTTCTGCTCCAGGTGCGCGCGCAGCTTGAAGCACTTGCGCCACGCGCGCGTGTCGTACCGCAGGTTCCCGTACCGGCGCAGCACGCGCAGCCGCCACTCGTGCTCGCAGATGCGCTCGTGCTCGCGGTCCAGCAGCGACACGCACGCGAGCTCCGCGTTGGTGCAGAAGGGCACCACGAACTCCAGGGGAGCCACGGACGCAGTGCGAGTGGGTGCGGGCATTGAAGGGGCTGAGGTGGCGTCGTAGAGAGCGTTGTGGCTGCCGTGGAGGCCGAAGAGCGAGGCTGCCGCCATGGCTGCAGATGGCGTCGGTTCCATGGAGAGAAACCTCTTCTGTTATGTGTGTGTGTGTGTGTGTGCGTTGTTGCAGGGTTCTATTTACAAAGGAAGAAAAGGGAGAGCGTAACCTTTCGGGTACGATATCCCCTACTGTTGATTGCAATGAATGGTAGGTTATTGTACAAATAGTCTACCATTTGCAAGAAGAAAACCTACGATTTGGTTCAATAGTGTATCTACGACACATGTGGCATTTCTGATGTTGGACACTCGATTGGCTGAGATAAATTTACAGTTTTTTATTTTCTACCAATCCGATAATTACACTAACAACACAGAGAAACTTGTCATAGGTGGATCTCGTGGTTCGGTTTGAACAGCTTTTCGACGCGAGGCGCATTCGCATCGAGACGAATGAGATCTCCCTCCACGACGGGCTTCATCGGTAGATCGTCCTCTTGGGCTGGATCCGTAGCTTCCAGAATGGATTCCATCTCCGTGCGTCGCAACGGCAAATGACTCGTTCGTTCAGCAACCTTAATCTCCGAAGATTTGTCACCTTTCTCGCTTTGGTCGCTAGCAGGAGTCATGAGCTCGCTTGGATCCATTGGCAAATCAAAGTAGCTGCTCGTCCGGCACGATTGCAGCAAACTGTTGGAGCGACCGATACTCTGCAGCGCCACGTGGCGATCGGCTCCCGATCGGAACTCCTCCGGCAGTGGACCGAGCACAGTCTCTGGGAACATCTGCGCTCGAGAAGGTCGATCGTTTGTTACTGCTCGCTGCATCGACGGAATATTCCTTGTCAAGACGTCTTCGTCGTCGTCATCATCGACGATACTGCTGTCCTTGTTGGTGGTACTCGTGTCCGTGGACTTGCTGCGCTTCTGGGTCGCCATGATGCAGAGTCCGCACACCCGCGTCTTCTTTTTTGTAGTTGGGTCAAGTTGCCAATTGCGGCTGCAGCTTCCGCACACGCTGTTGCTGCATTTTCGGCAATAGTGGTGCAACCGCAGACTCGGAATGCCGATCCGCTGGGTGCACACGGCACAGTGGCTTTCCTTTGCAGGCTTGGCAGCGTTAAATTGCTTGGTGCGCATGAGCGACATGCGTTGTAGCCGCTGCTTGACGATCGTCGGCGCGATGTTCTCGAGGCAACCGATGCGTTTCAAAGCATTTGCTCGCTGGGATCGGTCGGCGACGTTGCCCTTCATGTCGATCTCGACGACCGAGATCACGTGGAGCCACTCCGATGAAGCTTCAGACTCGAGAACGATCAACCCCGTTTGGTACATGCTGCCACGCACGATGCTCGATGATTTGTCGAGAGGTGGACACCACGGCAGTTGCACCGAGTGCATCATATTCACCCACCCGCGTCGATTGCGCTGGTTTCCTGTGTAAAATGTTTCTTCGCACGCCAGGACGACAAAGTCACGGCGGCGCGCCATGGAACCTGTCCACGTTGGTTGCATCGCCAACCAGTTGATACCGATGTGGCGCTCGCGTTCGTCGGCGATCCGGTGCATTGTCTGGAGCGAGTGCATATCTGGGTTCAAGAGCGTGAAGCCATCGTCGCTATCTCGACCGAACGTGTCGGTGAACTCGTCCAGAGTCGCCTTCACAGACGACACACCGATGAGTCGAGGACGCATTTGTGTACCTTTCTGCTCCAAACTAATCGCCGTCGCGTCTTCGTAGATCGCGACACCGGCTTTGGTGACCTGCAGAAATCGGTAGCCTTCGATCTCCATCCCGCTTTTCCTGCGTAAACCGTTCGCGAGTGCTCGACTGCGCTCGATGGTTTTGATCATGATTTGGGCTTTGTTCACGATCGAATGACTCATCTTGACAGCTTTCCCGTAGAGCAAGTTGCGTGTCGGTTCGGACATGACCGATGACATCGACGCCGCTGTCGAGTGCGACGCGTTGGCGTCGATGTTGCTACTTTCGATAGCAGTCGTTTTGTAATCGTGTCGGGGGCTCGCGACCACTGTTCGGCGGTTCTCTCGAGTTGCTGTTGTTGGTTGGCGAGGCATCTGTTCGTCGGGGTAAAGCGAGTCGGCGAGTATCGTGCCGTTTTGCGGCCGCACGTCCGTCGCAGTCGTGGTTGTCGCTCTCGTGCGCGTCACCGCACGCGTCTGCCGGCTTTGCCGCTCAATCCATGGTGCGCTCTCGAGCTGGATCGAGTTCGTCGGTCGGTCATGGGTCGAAGACTCACGTCGACGGCGCTGCTGGTGGTCCAAGGCGCGAGACGGCGTCAAGTTGGACTGGGGAATGGCATCTCGCCGATCAACTGTTGTCGCAGTGCGTCGGCGCATGTGCTGCTGCTTCGAAGCAGCGGCTGCCATCGCGTCCCCCGCTCGTATGTGCTGCGAGAAGCGGTGGCGGTGGTGCGGCGCACACAACGGCTGCGGCTGGCTCATTGGCATCGAAGTTCACTCACCGAAGGCAGCGAGAGCTGCTCCTCTGTCGCCGTCCAAACCGAAAGTGAGCCACGGGAGGAGCTCCGCTAACGAAATGAGCTCTTCGCAGTATGTAGTCAGTGCGTTGAGTCAGTTCACTGTCAAAGACGGTGCATAGACATGACAGCCGATCTTTTTGAACCCCGACGACGACGGGCACAGGAGGGTAGGGTAATCGCAGCATGCTTCATTTTATCGTTGGTGAATGGAAGACAATGTATCAAGTCGCACGTGACACTGCGAGTGTCAGCTGTCGCTACTGTTGATGGATAGAATATGGACGACATGGAAAAAAAGGTGGAAGAAAGCAGCACCACCTCGCGAAAATGGAAACGCGGTACCCATCCGTGCTGTGCTGTTCCAATAGCTGCAGCTTAAATGAAAGCTGAAGCACGCTGTGTACCGAGATGCTCATATGCTGTTGTGCGGGCAATGCAAGTTGACACAACTTTTGACTTGCTATTTTACCCCTCACAATGAATATTTTCTGTGCACGATAGTTGGATATGTGGAAAACCAGTCCGATTCTGCTGTCCGAGTTGCCCAATCCAAGCAAACCAAATCTAGAAGATTTCCAAATATTGTAACTTTTATAGAGGTGTGATGCAATGTGGTCTTGTCGAAAAATGCACACAAATTGTTGCAGGAAATGACACTGTGAAGGTACAATGGCAGCTGCTGCAAGCTGTCAAGATGCACTCTCACCTCGATCGAATTCGCGCGATATATTCGGTTGCAGACCACTTCCACGCGTGCAAACGAGTGTTATATACAATGACGCTTTTGCATGTGGTGGGGCTGATACACTTCTGAACCTCCTTCATGGTCCAGCATCTGGCCATGTCTTAAAAAGGCAACAATGAGCCAAATAGACATCAGATCAGCATATGAGCACGTCGGCAACCAAATTATCCGATTTCGAGAAAAAGATCCAGCACGTAAAGGCGCGCTGCTCTCGCACGCAGCAGCGACAGACCCTGTGAACACAACACGCTGCTGTTGTTATTAAACTTTCCATTCAGTTGCTGCTGTGATGCGGCAGCTGCTAGCTGCAAAGCAACCGAATGTCTATAGTCGCAGTCTCGATTTCCAGTATTTGCTGTTCTTGCGTCTGCCTGACAACACGCAAAGCATGCGGTTCTGCAGTCGTTGCTCGTGGTTTTCTTATCAGGTTTCCAAATGTATCCTTATTGTTCCGTTGTGATTCTACCCCAGAGACGGTGTGAGAGCTCCAGAAGTGCATCACGTCGCATTCAATTACGCACAGCCGACTCACTCCAGGCAGAACTCTACCGCATATTTACGGCAGGACGCTTGATTCTACATGCACCATCTAGCGTTGCGTTCTGCCAGCACAACTTCAAACCAAACAGGCACATTTATGCTGAAAACACTGCGAGTACTCTACCGTAGAAGCAAGGTAGAACGCGCGAAGAACAACTAGATTCGCCACCATCGACATGGCTCAAGTCAGCGTCGTGTGCTGCTCAACAGGGTCCGACAAGGGTACACACACGCGCGCGTCTTCTCCGGCTCGTCAATCGCAATTGCCATCGAGCCGTTTACTGTTTGAGGAGGACAGAAAGGATCGTATGCGTGCTCTACAGTGCCACTTTCAAATGGCGTGCAACACCTTCCGTTCTACTGTAGAAGCACCAACCTGTTCTACCAGTTTCTGACGTACTGCCTAGTAGAGCACGGACGCTCTGCGGCAGAAGCTCCATTCTGAGATACTTTTAGTATGAACTTCCATTTAGAAGTGCCTGTTGTTGGCATTTTCTCGTCCTATCTGGTGTGTGTGTTTCCTTTCTGATAAAGTACATAGCATATACAAGCACGTCATGTTGGACATGCCAAAGAGCTCTTTTTGGTTGGATTCTCTCTTGGTAGTTTGCGCAATAGCGAAAGCTCAAGCTGACATGGACGACGACCGCTCTGTCTTCCGCAGGCAGCGTCGTGTTTCTTCATTCGCCGTGTCGTCCTGATCGTCCAGCTCAAGCTCAATTTCCTCATCTCTGCTGTCCGCATTCTTCTGCTTCAGGTCGTCATCCTCATCGTCATCATCCTCGTCCTGAAGTTTCGTGTGGCCATGCCCATTTGCTCGTGGCGACGTCGCACGTCCAACTGCGTCGTCGTCGCTCGCTGACCGCACATTGCGCGATGCGATGCCGCCGGCGACCATCACGCTCGTGACGACGAGCAGCAAAGCCTCAATATGCGGCGGCGGGCCAACGAGGAAGCCATTGACAAACTGCGCACAGATCGCGCCGATGCGGCCGCAGCAGTTCACGAGCGAAATCCCTGTCGTGCGCACTTCGAGGGGAAACGTCTCGGCCGAGAGCACGCCAAACTAGGTTTGCATACACACACGAGAAAGAAACAGTGAGAATGAGTCACTCAATAAGAAAAGGCATTGGCTAGTTGTTTGTCTCACGTACCGCGTTCCATGCAGCCGTTGTGCACGCGTTAAACATGCACGAGACGAGCACGACGATGGTCGCAGAGCCTTCAACTTCGAACGCGAACAGCAGCGTGCACGTCGCGGCCGAGAAAAACGCTGCCGACAGCAACTGCTTGCGGCCGACCACATCGATCAGGTAAATACTAACATACGATGAAGGCAACAAATGATAATTAGGGAGGCATAATCCCAAGACTATAAAGAATTTACACGTGCGTACCTGACGAGGTTTCCTGGGAGGTTCGCACCAGCAAAGAGGAATGCGTTTGCGAACGGATTCGACAACCCGACAGTCTGGAACAGCTTTGTGATCCACGTTGAGAGCCCGTATGAGCCAAAGCTCAGGCAGTAGGCACAAAACATGAGCAGGAGCGTGCCGAAGACGTGCGGCTGGTGGAACAATCGCGCGATGCCTCGAAAACGCTCCGGGTCCAGAACCGCTCGTGCAACAGCATGCCTGCCTTGGTGACGGTCCTCTGGCTGCTGCAGCGAGCCTAGCGTTGGTTTCTGGGTTTCTGACTTGTCCGCCGCATCAGTAAACTGGAATTGCACGCGACGTGCGCTCTCCTGCAACGTGTGGATGTACTGGAGCACCTCCGTCACGGCTCGGATCTTGCCCTGGCTCGCGAGGAAGTGCGGACTCTCGGGCACGTACCACATCGTGAGCAGAAAGCACAAGAAGGATGGGAGCCCGACAACAGCAGCGAACCAGCGCCACGAGATGTCGAGGATGCGGTGGCCGCTCGCATCATTGCCGAGCATGAGCCACGCCGTGGCGGCCGTGAGCACCGACCCAACCATCCAGAAGGAGCAGAGGATCGTGACATAGCGGCCGCGTGCCGACACGGGGACGTGCTCGAGGCAAAGCGCGAACAGCGACGACACGACGCCGCCGACGCCCAATCCCGCGAGCGTGCGGAAGAAGATCAGCCAGTAGATCGACGTCGAGAACGCCGAGAGGAACGCCGACGCCGCGTTGATCGCCAGCGTCGTGAGCAGCACGGGCTTGCGGCCGTAGATGTCGCCCAGAATGCCACCAAAGAAGCCACCGGCGAGCATCCCGGCAAACACGGCTGCAGTCAGGAAACCTAAGTGCGAGACCAAGTGGAGTTGACACGTGAGACAGGAGGGTTTGTTATCAGATACTCCATTCTGTCAGCATACTGTATACGTACTGGACTCCCATGGCGAGATCTTGCCCTCGGTGTCTTCGTAGACCGTCAAAATGTACCCAATCGCGAGGATCTCGACGGCGTCAGCCACATTCCCGAGTCCCAGGATCCTACACACCACGTTTAAGGTGACAGTAAGGACACACACACACACAGCACAGGCATATACCAAAGCGAATGCCTATGCTACGGTCACTCACGCGACGGTGCGTCGTTGGTAGAATCCGCAGCCCATGCGCTCCATTTCCTGCATGCAGTGACAATTCAAAGGGACAAGGCGTCACCTCGAGCTCTATAGCGACGCACACAGAAATGCAGACACACACATCGTGCACGGCGTGCTTGAGTGCCTTGACGTCGTCGACGAGCACAATGTTGTCGTCCACGGGGATGCTCCAGACGCCCGGCTTGCACTGCGCGACTGCCGCCGTCGCTGGCAGCAGCTCCACGTGCCCCATTTTCGGCTCTCGTGATGGTCAGTATGGAAACAATGAGGTCAATTTGGGGGACTCAATTTAATCGTTGATTGGTTGAAATAGCAACACCATTGTGAGGTGTGATTGACTAAAATTTAGTCACAGTTCAAAAACATACAGTGCATCTTATAATCTTATGCTACAATTTATGAGAGAAATTTGATTATGAGTCAGTACTTAAACAAGGTAACACTTGCTTTGAAACACACACACACACTGAGTTGGACCAAAAGTGCGATTCTGGAAATCTCAACTGAACTCCGATTATGCTCCACAGAAGTCGATTTGAAAGTTTGAGATAAAAAAGAGATGCAAACTCGCCGCATCGAGTTGATCCACTGGCGGTCCTGCTGCGGCATTGTAGATGCTGCTCGTTGCGACAACCTTCATAATTCTATTGAGAATCGCAAAGCAAATTGAGTCGAGAGATGCACCTTGTTGTAGGATTGTTGGAGATTGAGCCGTCAGAGGGACGGCTCAGTGTTCAAACATATGTATTGCTCTTTTGCTTCCTAACTGCCACATCCGAGTTCTTGCGATAAACCTTCGTCTCTGAGGGTACCAGTGTGATATCGGTACAACCGGTATCTGGTATATACTGCGCCTGTATCTCAACAAATTCGACTGCGAACAGTGAGCAGGATGCTTTCGAAGAGCAGCAGCGGCTTGTGCTGCGCGCCGCTTTCGACTGGCAGATCAGAATATACACGAAAACGTTTGGGTCGTTGTTGAAGGTACTATTTCTGTCGAGCTTCAAGGCACTTGATTAGGTTAGTAAGGAGCAAATTGTCTCTTGACCCGCACGGTCGTGCTCTCGACACATCTCCTGTGGCTCTTGATTGTGCTCATTCACTTGCTGGCGCTGTAATTTACGGAGGTGTAAGAGGGCGCTGTTCTCAACAGTCCCTCAAACACGGCACATATGCTTGTGCCAGAGGAATGTAATGGGCTAAGGCTGCCATTACATGCAAGGTGGCTCTTTGTGTGTGTCACACACCACCTTGTGGAAGTGCATTGTGGGTGCGAAGATATTGGGTGAAACACATAATAGTGATCCCCACATGCACAGGTGACGTCATCGTCTGACGTCAGAGCAATCTGTGTCTGAGTTGAGTGTTGGTCGCTCGCGATCATTGAGATTCGGCGTGATTACGCACAACAGTACTCTAGACACGTGAGTGATGGTTCCTACTTGGGAAACTGCACTGGTGATGAGACCAACGTGTCTCTGCCACCTAAAGTGAGTGGCTGTAGCCAATCACTTTGCAGAGAATTTTCCACGGGACTTCAAGTTCAAGCTTCTCGAAGATCTCGTGGGTTCAACCTCAGTGTACCCAATGTTTTATATATCAGATTCATAGGTTTTATTGTGTATGTTTAGGTTTTAGTTATAAAACCTCTAGGAGCCCTTGGGGTTCATTTACAAGTAGCGACAGGAACCATAAGCATTTTTAATTCAGTTGCAATTTTACCACCAAGCCCTCAAGTCTCCCTTCCTCCCTCCAAGTCGGGAGACGCTTCCTCTGGCACAAGCGTGTGTGCCGTGTTTAAGGGACTGTTTGGAACAGCGCCCTTTTACACTTCCTCTTCAAGCGCAAGCGTGCGTGCCGTGTTTGAGGCTGTCTCGGATAGCCTCTTACATGAAGTCCCGTGGAATATTCCCTGCAAAGTGATTGGCTACAGCCACTCACTTTAGGTGGCAGAGACACGTTGGTCTCATCACCAACGCAGTTTCCCAAGTAGGAACCATCACTCAGTACTTGATTAGTACATGGATGTCATCACTCTGTACTGATTAATACATGTGAACAACATTCTGCACTGATCAGCACAGAGAGCGCTCGTGACGTCATGGGATGACGTCACATGTGCACGTGGGGACCGTCGTACCGTAATCTCTTTGTTATTTGTGTCCACAATGCACAGTGAAGGTGGTGTGTGGCACACTAGATCTGGGAACAGATCCACCTTCATGTAATGGCTCGGTATAGCCCATTACTTGAAACACAATCCGTCAGTATACGAATTGAACAAGACCGCATTTGGCACTCAAGCAATCGTTCAAGGGACAGATTTCGCTGTGGTATCGTACCAGAGCGGCTTGGCTGGCTGATGAGGTTGACGCAGAGCTTGAGGGTCGTTGCGGAGGGGTAGTAAGTGTACTCGAGGAGCTTGTTGCTGTTTGTTTTGGAATTGATTTCGTTGGAGGAAATTGGAGAATGGCAACGGAAGTCAAAGTTCTCTGGCGGGTTCACAAATGTTCATGCGAGATGCTCAAGGCACCCAGTTGGTGTGATGTGCGTGGATGGAGGCGAACAGTTTCAAATGACCGGTTGTGTTCTAATCAAGGGGAGTTGTGCTGTCGTGTCAATTTGCGAAAACCGGTTGAAAACCCTCATCGTCTCCGACGTGTGGCAAATGGAACGACACTTGGTTAACCGAGATGAGTGAGGATTCGCTGGTCTGTTGTTGGTCGAAAAGAGAGTGTCGCACCAACAGTTCAGTGCTGAGCAACAGTGTCCATGTGTATGACTTTTCGTGCCCAGCGACATAAACTGATTTGGAGCTCTTGGACCGATCTTTGGTTCAACTTGAACTACTTAACTCTTTCAACTCAACCTGACCGGTCAAGTATTTTGAAGGTTGCTGTCGGCTAAAGTCGATCTCAAAGTGACGCAGGGAATCCAAGCATCATCACTGAAAGAAAAACAAGCTTTATGGGCACATCGAATGTGTGTCCTGTCGACAGAAGACTGCCAATTTCCTCTCTTGTTCTTTTTCGATTTGTGCTGCTTCCTGGGCCGAAAAACAAAAGAGTTTCGATGAAATAGCTGGCCACAGACTATTTTCAGTAAATCTCCTTTCGATTGAGTAGGCTTTGGGCTTCCATTGTCGGAGAAATCGCGTCCTGGTGATTCTTCTTCCATGGTCCGAAGGTTGATCATGAACTGGCGTATATTTAGGACAAAATGCAAGTCGATCACCTCGGGATAAAAATACGCATGCCGTGTTGTTGGAAAGGGGCGAAACGAGTGCGTGCAGTCGACGGTGTTTCTCGGCCATTATCGGACCTCATCGATCTCCGACAAGGCAATTGGGACTGCATTCATCGGAGTGGCTGATCGTCTACGCGCTTCGTCTTCGTATCGGCTTTGCTTTATGACTCGAGCATCATTCGCGGCATAAACTCGGTGGTGACTTTCGAAATCCAAGATGAAAAGCGTGTTTGTCGAAACCAGCAGTGCAGTGAGATGCCCCCGCACTTCGACACGCGGTGGGATTGTTTCGGCCAGCAGTGAGCTGTTGCGTGCCAACCAAGCCGTGGCTTCCACACGCATCTTGTGGATGATCATCGTGCTCATTCATGCGATATGCGGGGCGTTTTATGCTTTCGGAGCATACGTGTACCATGAGATACC
Organism: Globisporangium splendens; assembly: GCA_006386115.1. NCBI lineage: Eukaryota > Oomycota > Peronosporomycetes > Pythiales > Pythiaceae > Globisporangium > Globisporangium splendens. The sequence goes on along the minus strand of VFIW01000047.1, from coordinate 106,877 downwards.
TCGCACTATATTGGCGGCGCACATGCGGATCTACCATCTCAGTATCGATATGCAGTATTTCCCAGTTTTCGTCACCTTTCACGGGATCTGCTCTGTCGTCCACGTCGCGTGTTTGTTAGAGATGCTGATCATGTCCGTTCTCAAGCGCAAGTTCTTCTTCCATCGATCTTCAGCCGGTGATACTCACGCAAGAATACATCAAATTCAGCCAGCACAGACATCGTCATCGTCACATGCAAGCAGCGTCATCGCGAGTGGGGGCCACAGTGGATCATTCGAACGCGTCGCAGTGATTTCCGGGTCACTTCAACGAGCAGCACATACGGCGTCGGTCATTTGGAACCAGTCGTTCGGCTACTCCGGGTTCTTCGGCGTCGGAGGCAAGCATTTTGCGCTCTTGTTCTTGATTCGCGAAGCCACTGAGACCGTTCTCCAGTCCATTCAAGCCTACTTCTTGAGCGTGTACGCCCCCCGCGTATGGCTCAATCGGCTTGCAGTCGTGGTTGTCGCGATCAGTTGCTGGTCGACCCCAGCGATTCGCCATTTGTCTCCCCAGAATCCTCGCTTGGAGCTGATTCTGTGCCTGCTGTTTGACATCGTACTCGACTTTGTCTCGAGCGTCGGGTTACCAATGGTGTTTGTGGTGCTGTACTTGCCCGGCTACGATCCAGTTGCGACCGACTTCACGTTTGCGAAGTGGGTGGATAAAGTCTGGATCACCAACCTAAACAACGAGTTCAAGATGCTCTTCATTCAGTCTTGGTCCGACTTTCTCGGCCGCGTACTGTTCGCACTGACACTTTTGCTCTGTCTGGACGACGTGAAGCTGCTCGCAGCCTCTTCAGAAGCCAGTATATATCTCTCCAGACACCGCGCATCCAAGTCGCACAAGAAAAAATCCCGATTGCAGAGTCTTCGGATTGAAACGTTGATACACGCGCTGCTCATTTTGTGGGGTGCCGGAATCCTTGGACTTCATATTGCGAGCAGTTTGCCAGACGGCAACGACATTCTCGGTTGTATGGTGCAGGTGCGTCCCTGGTTGGGCTCGAAAACCGCATGCGCTTATATGGATATTGACTGCCAGCTTCACAATCCCAGACTGCTCGGGACAGCCGCAGAGCTAGACGCAACGACGACAGAAATCGACAGGAACGCGGTCTCCATCTTGATCTATCGAAACTGTCCCACTTTCCACGTGCCAGACAGTATCCGCGACTTCACCGATCTGAGGGCTATCTACTTGTACAACTCGACTGTGCTCGAATGGTTCGAGTCAGCAGCATTATCGGAGAAGTACCACCCTGTGATCCGGCAGCTGACGTTCATCAGCGTCAACTTCAGCTTGTTTAGCAACGGGACGATTCTGCCGCCAGGACTGCTGGCTCCCGATTCCCCACAGTCAGTCGGCACCGTCTACATCGCTGCGTGCAGGCTCAACGATCTCCCGCCAAGTCTCGCGACGATCTGGCCGAAAAGCATCAACATGATCTTCGGCCACAGCACTGCGACATCTCTTCCGCCGGTGTTTCTTCGCATGGAGCTCATGCGCTTGACTCTGCAGTACACGCGCATCTCCCAGCTTCCACCGGAGCTCTTTGAGATCCCGAGCTTGAAATGGCTCGAAGTGAATTACAACCCGCTGCTGAGTGAACTGCCAGCACAAGTCGCGTCGCCCAGCGCGATCTTGAAGAAAGTCAACTTTGAGTACACGAATGTGTCGGTGCTGCCTGCGTGGATGACGACGACGCGCTTCCGCAGCCAAGTGGCTGTACAGGGTGGGAACACGCCCTTCTGCAAGGCGGTGGTGAGTCGCCAGGACGCGGCAGTGGCGTCGAGTCACCACTGCGCCAGCTAGGAGAACCGACATTCCAGCTTGTCGTTGTGCTTTCAGATCCAGCATCCAAGGTCGAAATGTGCATTCCTGATTGGGTAAAAAGAGGAAACAATTTATTCAATGACCAATGGAATCGGTCGAGATGCCGAATGCAACTCAGGATTTGAATGACGCCGATGGGTTCACACGCGTTTGAAAATGGAGGTTGAGCGGGGTTGTGATTCGCTGAAAAGCGAGTCAAAGTGAACGTAAGCGGATGTTAACGGGTGTTAAGTAGACCACGGACCTTCACTCTGGCCAGTGCTTCCCCACCTTCCGCTCTCTCTCTCTCTCTCTCTCACCAATTATCAAACACTGCCAAGACCAAACTCAAAATTAGATTGAGTAACTTTGAAAAGAGGTAACATTGCTTTAAGAAGATCACAATCTAAAACTCAAGTGCTGCTGTTTGTGGTCTTTGAGATTTGCTTGTCGATACTTGCAGTTTGTAGAACTTTCGTTTACGTGTGCACATATACACGCACACACACTGCAGCCAAACAAGAGAACGCAAGGCAGAGACGAAGCAACGCACGCGCTGCCGCTGGACGAACGCCGCCCGCATTCCGCCGCTCGCCCGCTGCCTTCAGACACGACAGACGACCACCACTACCTGCTGCCGTGTGTGTCTCTGTGTGCATACGACCACGCGTGTTTGAGCTCAACGGCGCGCGCTTGAGAGAAGAAGCAAGATGACGATGCACGCGTGGCGCTCGCTGTCGCGCAGCATCCTCGTGTTCACGAATGTGCTCTTCCTGCTGCTCGGGTCCGTGCTGGTCACGCTCGGAGGTGCGTCTCCCTTTCTATTGGTCGCATGGCGCCTACATGCTGCGGAGTAAAGGAGATCCCCTCTTAACGCCTCATTCCTGATTTATTTGATTTTTTTCCTGTGACGTGTCTATTGGCATTCCTATGCGTATGTAGGCTACATGGTGTCGCTTCCGGATGTGAACGAGTTCTCGGACGGCGGCATCACGAGCGCGATCATCATGTGTGGCGCGCTGATCATCCTGATCGCGCTCTTGGGCTGCTGTGGTGCGCAGTGGGACAGCAAGGTGTTCCTGTTCCCGTATGCGATTCTCGTGATCGTGTCGGTGATCGCGCAGCTCTCGCTCGCCGGGTTCATGTACCACGTGCACAACTCGCTGGTGACCGTCTCGGAGCACAACTTTGACCTGTCGGTGCTCTCGTCTGGGGATCAAGCGATCCTGAAATGGATCAACCGCCGCTTTAAGGACGCGTACAACCACTGCGGGCTCGAAGTCGACGTCGACCTCACGCTGCAGAACCATGCGCTCACGGCGACGTGCGAGAACCCGGACTTTGTGTGGTTTGCGAAATTCATTGAAACGAACTGCCGCATTGGCACTGCGGACTTGACACCAGGCAGCGATTTCCTGAAATGCGCCGGCGCGAACTTTAGTCTGACGGACTCGATCACGCAGCACTCGATGCTCTGCGCGTGCGAGTCGCGCATGATCACGTGGGTCAACAACCAGTCGCTGCTCATCGCGGTGTTCGTGTTCGCGATCGTGTTCTTCGAGATCGCGCTCGTGGTGCTCTCGTGCTATGTGATGTTCTCGCGCCGCGGCCGCCGCCACGGATACCAGGAGATCCGCATGCCTGTGAAGCAGCAGGGACCGTTCAACCCGCACCCGCGCAACTACTATGGTCAGGACCAGAGTAGACAGCCGATCAATGCGGCTCCGCAGCAGTCGTACGCGTCGGCAGCAGCAGCGAACCCGCCGTATCCGTACGCATCCCCACCAGTCCAGGAACGTGGAGAAGGGCGTCCGATTCTCGGTCCGTCCATTTAAGACGATCACAGGTTTCTGATCCAAGAGGAGAGATCCATAAAGTTTTGCGCAGCACAGGGGGAAAGGGACAAGTTTGACAAGAACACGCTTTGCGAATGGAAACGTCCATTTAGCATGCGTTGACGAAATGCGTTGAAGAAGAGAGAGAAGCATGTTGAGTGGAGAGAGAGAGTCGAGTGACGAAGTGAAAGGAACAAGGCTATCCAGGTGTTTGAAGAATGAAAAAGAAACAGGTTTGAAGAATGGCAAAGAATATGTGGAAAAAGTGAGTGCTCGTTGCAGCTCTTGGATGTTTGTGAGCTTGTTAGATGCAATGTTGTCGAGTCTGCAGCTCCTCCCGTCGGCTTTCCGCCGCCTCAGCATCAAGAGCTCAGTCAACTTCAACTAAGTTCAAAAAGAGTACAGGAAGCGCGTGATGTTGAAGCGGCGACAACAAGACGAGCAGCTGTTTCGATGGGATGCTTACCACTTTGCGTGCTGCAGTCCCTGCAGCAGCGCATGCGATTGTGTGGGCGATGCGCTCTGGTTGCCTCCGAATGCCGCCATTTTCCAAACTCGATGTGGGCAAACGCCATTTCCATTCTCGCAAAACACACACACACACACCGCAGTGCTGCTCCGAGAAAGCTTCAAGATCGCAAAGTATGGCAAATAGCGATCAAGGTGGCGATAATTCGAATTGTGACATAATTTCTGTATCGTGGTTACGCCAAAATACGGAACGCCATCTGCCCTTGCTCTCTTGATGACTTGACATGGCGTCCCTCAAGTCGGACCTGCAACAAACAGTGCGGTGGACACCTGCATTGCCAATGTGCCACTGTGCACTCAGATTCTGTATAACACTCATTGAAGTGAGCGGCATATTGATTTATCGAGTTCTCAAGAGCCGAATTGACCTTCCTTCTCTATTAAAGATGCTGTCTGCATGAATGCTACCAGGCTTCTTGTTGACAAGTGTCACAACTTTGATTACCGATTTGCGTGTGTGGCTGGCAGTGGCATGATCAACCCCTCCCCTATGACGCGGAAAGGCCCGAAAGCATTGACGATGACTCTATCGCGGCGCACATTCACGGATTGACGTATGCAAGCAAACAGTTGATTTCTTGCGCGCTCTGCTGCTGCTCTCAAACTCAGGTTTCGTGCATTGCATGTTTTGTGTGTGTGCCCTATTTCCCATTTGGATGAGAAACTGATCTCAGATTAAAGCGTCGGACTGACCTGCTCGATAGGACAGGTGAAGCACTGATTGCGACGAAATGCCGCGAAATCACGGTTTCAAAATTGTGATGAGCTGGGCATCGAAACAGCAACAGCAAACCCCTGAAATTGAGATTTCACAGCGTATCCGCCATGTTGACGACGCTCAGGTCGCATAGCAACGAAATCATTGGCGACACACTGTCCAGACTTCAGACTCCACCTGTACAAACGATCTGCAATGAGCTGCGTCTCGTTAGTGCAACGTTCAAAACTGTCTCATTTTCAGTGTGTGTGTGTGTGTGTGTGTGTGTGACAGAGAGAGGAAAAAATAACACGGAATTAGGAGGCAATACGGCTTTCTAAGGCTCTTTCAATCAGCGGAAACATGGAGAGGGAATTTGGCTTGATTTCTGCTCTCATAAGCTCGTTGTTTGAGAAGAAATATGGATTGCGAAGAAGCAAAGACGCCTGCTTCTCGAGGCGGTCGTGGGGTGTTGATGCGAAGTGAGGTCTGCAGGGTGCCGTAATTGGAATTACGGAGATGCCTTTTGCTTTGGTGGGTCCATTTGCCAGTTCTTCGATTTTGTGATCTTGCTGCAATCACCTGATTGCACAGACTAAGCAATCGGATGCTCACCCATTTTCACTTCCACCTCCCCATCTGACCTGCACAACCCGCATCAAATTATGTTTGCATTTGCTCGGCAGTCCTAACAAACAGAATGCTATTGTCAAGTACCTCTGGAATTGGATGTCATTGACGAAAGAGACAGTGGGACGAACAGAGAAAGGTCGCCAGGAGCAATCACGCCAATGCTTATTTGGAGCGTGCTGTGCTGTGCGCAACACAATGTTGTTTTCCCTTTCTTTCTGAGTGTGTCTTTGCTTGCTTCCACAAAACAAAACCGCGATTTTATCGTCCCGTCCAATCGGTACTTCGTATTTTGCCGGTCTCCACCATTTATCAACACGCCACCTTGCCGATAAGATTTGAGTCACGCCGGTGTTCCCGATCAAGCAGCAAGCAAATCGGTGTTCCCGCAAAGAAGCAAATCGCCATTCGACCATCAAGCGCCTCCCATCGAGCTCCGTAATACGCACGCGCTTAAAGCAAACACGTACCATTTTGCTACTGCGAGCATGAAGATCACCGAGTTGCTGAACGTGGCGGCGCCGTCCACTGCGTCCTACTGCCACGACGGCGACAGACAAGACACCGCAGCGGCACCGCAAAAGAAAATGGACATGAAGTCGCTCGACCTCTTCACGCAGCAGTGAGTCTCTATGTTTGTGTGTGTTTTTGTGCCAGTTTAATGATAGACATGTGTGTGTGTTGTATTTAGGCGACAGCGCCATACGCTGCCGAGGGTACAGGATCTGTCGATGAACCGCATTATCCAGGAGCTCAAGTCCAAGGACAAGGAGACGGCGCCACTGTCGGTCCCGCAGCCGCTGCTGCAGCACACGCAGACGCCCACGGCTGCACGCAAAGCAGCGGAAGCTAAAGACGAAGAGGAGGAGCCTCAAGCACCTGACAGCACGGCCAAGAAGCCCAAGCGCCGCGCGCGCAACGGCTTCGCGCCACTCACCGAGTCGGAGAAGCGCGTCAAGCAGCGGCAGCTCGTCAAGCGTTCCTACTACCGCAAAATCGTACGTCACGTCCACTTTTCACTCTTAAAACTTGCTGTTTGGGAATTTGTGAGGCTTATATGCCTTGGGTGATATTTTTGTGTACACATAGGACACGATCAAGGAGCTGCGTGACGTGGCCGACAAGCTCGAGGAGGAATACCAGGCCGTGCTTGACGGTCGCCGCAGGTTCGCGATGCAGCACCAGCTCCACGACGGCACGTCGTCGTCCTTTGAGACGCTGCGTGAGCAGTACACGCAGCTCGCGATCTCCAAGGACGACCTGCGGCAGGAGAACGAGAAGCTGCGCGCGCTCGCCGCCGAGCAGTCCAAGGCGCGCACCCGCGTGGGCATCCTGCTGGACGAGGAGCTACGGGACCAGGAGCAGGTCGCAAAGATCGCTGGGTTGCCGTCGCCGTCGCCGTCGCCCATGGACACAGAGCATCCTGCTAATGACGGAGACTCCGTGACGCCTGCGGTGCGCATCAAACCTGTGACCGAGGACGAGTGTATGACCGTCGTGCGCGACGCGTACGCGCGCATCATGGCGTTCCGTGAAACGCAATCGTATGTGACGACGGGCGCGAGCGTGTTCGGCTGGCGCGACCGCCGCAAGGTCGAGGGCGACACGATGAAGTTCTTTCTGGAGAAAACATTTCCGTTGTCGTCCGAGCAGGTGTCGACGACGATGTGGGACATCCTGTCGACCGAAGCCGGCGTGAATCGGATCTACAACTCGGAGATCAGCATCCGCTTCCACCTCGTGCAGCGCGTGAACGACAGCAACGTGATCTTCTACCGCACGATCGAGCGCGACGGCCAGGACGTGACCATCAAGTCTCTGCTGCTCGCGTCGCGCGTGCAGATCGACACGGGCTACATGGTACTCTTCAACTCAATCGACCCCACGAACCGGATCCTGACGCCGTCTTCGCAGGACAACAAGACTGCAGTCCAGTCGCCATTCACGCAGCAGCGGCGTGAGGTCTGGGCCAACGTCTTCAGCTGGGGGCTCTACGAGCACGCGGGCGAGAACGGCGCGCTCTGCCGCAACTCGTTCGGCGGCTTTGTGCCGAGCTCCAGCGCCACGACGCTCGAGTTTTGGCTCATGCACATCCTGCTCATCGCCGTGCGCTGCGAGAACGAGGTCATCGGGCCAGTGTTCAAGCTCCAGTGAGTAGGTCCCATGGATGGATGTGTGTATTTGTATTCTTATTATTATGATGAGGAAGGCGTGGTCAAAACGCAGATTCGTCGGGTTTGCTATATATGTATGCAAAAACAAATGTATGATGTTGAGAAAGAGACTGGAGGTCTGCTGTTGTCCTTAGGTCGTGTGCTACTTCTCACTTCTTCGCTTCGAGGATGCAGTCTCAGGTCGCTTGGAGCTGCTGCTGGTGCTCTTGGAGCTCAACTTGCTGGACGACGAAGACGATTTGTTTGCGGTCTTTGGACGACTGGTGCCTGACGAACCAGACGACGAAGACACGAGTTTCTTGCGATTCGCGGCAGGTGCGTACCCGTCGCCCTCTTCGTCCGAGACGTACACGAAGAACGGGTTGCGCGCGAGCTCCATTTCCTCTGCGAGTGCGATCTCGTCGTCTTCACCCGCGCCATTGCCGCCAAAGCCATCGTCCAAGTCCGGAGTCGTGTACTTTTTGCGGGATTTGCCGCCCTCGGACGACGTCTCGGGCCGCTTCAAGCCGCTCGCCGACGGTGGACGCTGCCGAGGACGCAGTGTGTTGCCTGCGAGCTCCAGTTTGTTGAGCGTGCAGTCGTCCTCGTCGTCGTTCCAGCGCACACGTGATTCGAGCAGCGCGACGGCGTCGATCGGCATGAAGTACTCGAGTATCAGCGTCTTCAGCTTGAGCTGTACCGTAAGCTGCCGGATCGTGTCCAGCAGGTCTTCGCGCTCGCGGTCGTGCGCTTTCTCCATGTGCTTGATCTCGGCGAGCACTTCTTTGACCTTGGTGTACACCTTCTTGAGCTTGCGTGCCTTGGCTTCGGCTTCCTCCTGGAGCGACTGGTACTTCTCTTCGCGCATCAAGTTGGCTTCCTCCTGCTCGGCGAGTTCGCGCGCCAACTTGAGCTCCTGCTGCTTGCGCTCATCCAACTCGAGCTTCGTACGCCGCAGTTCGTCTTCCTGCTGCGCAGCTTTGTTGACCATTTCGCCACCGATGAGCAGCTTCGCCTGCAACGACGCAAGCTTGTCCATGAGCGCCTTCTGCTGCTTCTCGAGCTCCTCGGCCTGCTTGTGCTCGCGCTCGAGTTGAAGTTCGATCTCGCGCTTGTTGTGCTCGGCGATCGCCTTGTCCTTGGCCGCCATCGCGATCTCGTTCTGCGTGCTCTTGAGCATCTCCTCCTTCTCGCGCTGCGCCTTGTCGGCGATCGCCTTGGCCTCTTCTTCACTCACGCCTTTCTCGATCACGATGCATTCGACGATCTCTGGCGCGGCCTGCTGGGCGGCGCTCATGCCGTCGTCCATGGGGTTACCAGTGCCGGCGCCGTTGCCTTGCTCCATGGCGAGCAATTTGGCCTTAAGCTCTTCGATCTCCTCCTGGAACTCGCGGATCATCGCGTCCTTGGGGTCCTCGTTGATCTTGGGCTTGTTCTTGATGTTCTTGGCTCGGCTCGCATACCGCAGCGTCGTGAGCGTTTCCTCGTAATTGTAATCGGCGGGACCGCAGTTTGCGATCATCGCGGTTTTCGTGTTGCCGCCAAGCGAATCCTGGAGCAGTCGTGTGAGCTTCGAGTCGCGGTACGGGATGTGCTTGGATTTGCCGTCCACGAGCGCCGAGATGACGTTCCTGAGCGCCGAGAGCGACAGGTTGATCTTGTTGGCCTCCTGCAGACGATCGTCCGTGGCGCCCGTCTTGGACTGGCGCTCGCTACCGGCGAGATTGACGAGGTTGAGCTTCCCGACGCACACGTGGTCTTTACCGTCGACACCGCTTTCGCTGAGGCACTCGACGACGATCGTGAAGATCGAATGACTGCGCGATGACGTCTGGTTCATGAGTGTGGCGACGACGCTGCGGTTCTTCTTGCCCGTCTGCATCACGTGGTCGATATCGGCCGTGTCCTTGACGACCTGTGCCGTGAGGTTCTTGACGTGCACGCCCGGGTTTGGGGTCCTTGGAGAGCAGATCGCGGATCTCTTCGTTATAGATCTCGAGGCAGGACGCGCGCACGAGGATGCGCTTGGTCTTGTCGGCGATCGCGACCTTGTCAAAGATGTGCTTGAACGAGTTGGGGATGATCCCCGGTTGGTCGCCGTAGCCCTCCATCGTGTGCGACTTGCCGGCCCCCGTCTGGCCGTACGCGAAGATCGTGCCGTTGTACCCTTCCATGACGGCTTCGACGATCGCGGTCGCCGCGGCATCGTACACCTGCTGCTGCGTCGAATCGCATCCGAACGCCGCGTCAAACGTGAACGACTTGGGCGGCTCCGACGTCGCTGCTGCAGGGTTGATGATGGAGACCTCGGCGCGCTCGAAGTTGGCGGTCGCGACGATCTGCCGTCCATCCTGCTTCTCCTTGTTGCTGCTCGGACGGATGCGCACCATCACGCGCACGCACTCGTCATGCTTGGCGCTCTTCGTGGCGCTCGCCATGATTCTTTCGCCGGCAGAAGAATGCCACGGAAGACAAGATGGAGGACCAGACGCTTGGATATGTGAAGTCTTGCGTGAGACTCGATGGGCGAGTTGAAAGGCGGATACGACTGGTCACGAGACGCCACGAGTCTAAGACAAGAAAGCAAAACCACCGCTTGTGCATGCTGCAATGCGGGTGTAACGCACAATTTCGCTGCCTTCTCTGCAGTGAACTCATAGAGATGGACGCCACCGAATGGTCTGCATGCACACACAATGTACGCTGTTTGTGGAGGCACCTTAGTCCCCCATGACAACTCTCGGAGACATGCTTGCCATGTGTGCCTCCAAGGTGCTTACAACAAAGACGCTAGCTTCATTTCCTGTGCACGAGTCCAAGAATTGGTATCTGAGTGACATCATGGAGCCAGCATTCCAGCACCATGTGCCCCTAATGGGAACAGGCGCATCCAGACATTTACCACAGTGGCAATGGTACGTGGCCATTGACTTGACGATCTCAGGCATCCTGACCGACTTGCTCATTTTGATCCAATGGGCATAAATGCTGACTGCACTCGAGAAGGCGTGACCCCATCTCCGCAAGCGAAACCAACACCGCCTCACATTATAATCAGCAGCTGCCAACTTCAAAGTGAACCCAGGTGCGACGGGGCTTTCTCCCGATCCTCAATGATGCATGCCATCGGATCCCATCATGTTAAAACTGTTGTTCCACAGAACTCCAAGTCGAGCGTTGCACAACGACTAAGAGATCACTCGCTGCTGCACAAGATCTTTGAGGCCGTTCGCCCAGTCCCCACTCCGCGTTTTGCTCTGCATCTAGAAGTTCCTCAGCCGCAAAGCCACACACAGACGAGAGAAGCTCATGGCGTCCAAGAACCTGATCGTCGACGACGAGAGCAGCGACGACATTGCGCCCGAGACGCTGCATGCGACCGTGTTTTCGCGCGACCACCTGCCGCGCTTCAGCAGCAAACGCACAAGCTCCAACCTCTCCATCGGTGACGGCGACGTCCGAGTGAGTCGGTACATGCATGGCGCCCCCAAACTCACGCAGCAGGACCTCTCGAGCGCCGATGCGCTGATGGCGAAGGGCGTCCACGCGATGAACGAGACGCTCGCTGCCGTTGTGCAAGAGGCGCTCGGCGCGCCAATCCCGAGCATTGAAGTGCGTTTCCGCGACCTGCGCATCGCGGCCAAGGTGCCCCAGATCACGTCCACCTCGACGACGAAGGGAAAACCCGAGGTACCGACGCTGTGGACGCACGTCAAGCGCGGCCTTTCAAAGTGCATGTGCTGCTGCTCGACGGGGCCAAGCTTCGCGGACAAGGTGATCCTGCGCGGCATCAGCGGCGTGTTCAAACCAGGGCGACTGACACTCGTGCTCGGGCAGCCTGGGTCTGGGAAGTCGTCGCTCATGAAGATCCTGAGCGGCCGATTCCCGCTCGACAAGAGCATCACGTTTGAGGGCGACATCACGTACAACGAGATGGACCGCGCCTCCGTGCTCGCGCGGCTGCCCCGCTTTGTCGGGTACGTCGACCAGAAGGACGACCACTACCCGCGACTGAGCGTGCTCGAGACGTTTGCGTTTGCGCACCGCTGCTGCGCGGGCACGCAGCTCGAGCCCTGGGTCATCGAGGCGATCTCGAATTGCACGGTCGAGCAGCACGACCACGCGCTCAAGGTCATGACGGCGCACCACAAGCACAGCCCCGACCTCATGGTCAAGAAGCTCGGGCTCGAACGCTGCAAGAACACGATCGTGGGCGACGCCATGCTGCGCGGCGTCTCGGGCGGCGAGCGCAAGCGTGTCACCACAGGCGAGATGGCTTTTGGGCTCAAGAAAGTGCACCTTATGGACGAGATCAGCACGGGGCTCGACGCAGCCGCGACGTTCGACATCGTGCATTCGCTGCAGAGCGTCGCGACGAATTTCCACACGACGGTCGTGATCTCTCTCCTGCAGCCGCCGCCCGAGGTGTTTGCGCTCTTCGACGACGTGCTACTGTTGAACGACGGCCACATCATGTACCACGGCCCGCGCGAGCAGGTGCTGCCGTTCTTCGAGGACATGGGTTTCGCGTGTCCTCCGCGGCGCGACGTCGCGGATTTCCTGCTCGATCTCGGCACAGACAAGCAGCACGCGTACATCGCGACGGAGCACCTACATCATGCAAAGAGCATGCCGTTCCTGGCTGCCGACTTTGCCGAACGATTCCGACGATCTGATGTCTATCAGGCGACGCTCGAGACACTGGCGACGCCGTGCGTGAGCAGCTGCGAGCTGACGGTGCTCGAGAAGCGCGGCGTGTTCCGCCAGACGTTCTACCAGGACTTGGCGACACTGTTGGAGCGCCAAATGCTGCTCACGCTGCGCAACACGGCGTTCCTCGCGGGTCGCGCTGTGATGGTGATTGTCATGGGCGTGCTCTACGGGTCCACGTTTTGGCAATTGGACGCCACCAACGCGCAGCTCGTGCTCGGACTGCTCTTCTCGTGCGCCATGTTCCTCTCCATGGGACAGGCGTCCCAGGTGCCCACGTTCATGGACGCGCGCTCCGTGTTCTACAAGCAACGCGGCTCCAACTTCTTCCGCTCGTCAGCCTACGTGCTCGCGTCGTCCATGACGACGATCCCGTTCGGGATCATGGAGACCGTTCTATTTGGCGCCGTCGTGTACTGGATGGGCGGCTACGTCGCGCTCGTGGATCGGTTCATCGTGTTCTTGCTGACGCTGTTCCTGTGCCAGATGTGGTTCACGAGCTTCTTCTTCTGCCTCTCGTCGCTCGCGCCGAACCTCACGATCGCGCAGCCCACGATGATGGTCTCGATCCTCTTCTTCATGCTCTTCAGCGGCTTCCTCCTGACCAAGAGCGCCATCCCTGAGTACTTCCTCTGGATCTACTGGATCAATCCGCTCGCGTGGTGCATCCGCGGTCTGAGCATCAACCAGTACACGGCGCCGCCTTTCAATGTGTGCGTATACGGTGGGGTCGACTACTGCGCGCGGTTCAAGGGCCAGACCATGGGCGAGTACAGCCTCGCGCTCTTCGGGCTCCCGAGCGACCGGCAGTGGATCTACTGGAGCTGGTGCTACTTTGCCATCGGGTACGTCGTGCTTGTGGGTGTCGCGTACCTCGCGCTCGAGTACCAGCGCTACGAGAGTCCTGAGACCACGAGCGTCGTGAAGACCGACCTCGTGCAAGACCAGGACGGGTACATTGAGGCTCCCGAGACTCCACGCATGGGCACGAGCGACACGAGCCCAGGGATCGACGCCGGACTCTCTGCGTTGTCCTCCTCGTCAGTGTCGGGCGTCTCGACGATCACGCTCGCGGTCGATGGAGACGACAACGCAGCGGCTGGGCGTCGCGGCATCGTGCCTGTGGCGCTCGCGTTCCAGGATCTCTACTACTCGGTGCCGCTCCCAGGCGGAAAGAGCAAGGACGAGGAGATCGATCTGCTGCAGGGCGTGTCCGGGTTCGCGCTACCCGGTACGATGACGGCGCTCATGGGGTCGTCTGGCGCCGGCAAGACGACGCTCATGGACGTGATCGCGGGTCGCAAGACTGGCGGCCGGATCCGCGGCAAGATCCTGCTCAATGGGTTCCCGGCGACAGACCTCGCGATCCGGCGCTGCACGGGCTACTGCGAGCAAATGGACATCCACTCGGACTCGGCCACCGTGTACGAGGCGCTCATGTTCTCAGCGATGCTGCGCCAGGACGCGCGCGTGTCGACCGCCGACAAGCTCGCGTCGGTCCACGAGTGCATCGAGCTGCTGGAGCTCGAACCGATCGCGCACACGCTCATTCGCACGGCGTCGACCGAGCAGATGAAACGTGTGACGATCGGCGTCGAGCTCGCGGCGCATCCGAGCATCTTGTTCATGGACGAGCCCACGAGCGGTCTCGACGCGCGCGCCGCCAAGCTCATCATGCGCGGCGTGCGCAAGATCGCCGACACGGGGCGCACGGTCGTGTGCACGATCCACCAGCCGAGCACCGACGTGTTTCACTTGTTCGACGCGCTGTTGCTGCTCCAGCGCGGTGGTCGCACCGTGTTCTTTGGCGAACTGGGTAACGAATCGGCCAAGCTCATTGCGTACTTCAATGGTGTCCCCGGCGTGACGTCCATTGAGCCCAGCCAGAATCCGGCAACGTGGATGCTCGAGTGCATTGGCGCTGGTGTTCCAACCGGCAGCTCCAGCGGTGATGGCGGCAAGACGCTGGACGCTCCACCAGCGCCTCAGGATTTCGCCGAGTACTTTATCACGAGCGACCAGAAGAAGCTACTGGACGAAGACCTGGACCAGGACGGCGTGACGCGGCCGTCAGAATACCTACCCGAGCTCAAGTTCGGCACTAAGCGCGCGGCGTTAGGACGCACGCAGTTCACGATGCTCTGCATGCGCTTCTTCCGCATGTATTGGCGCACGCCGACGTACAACCTCACGCGACTGATCATCAGCGTCGCGCTCGGCGCGATCTATGGCGTCGTCTATCAGGGCACCGACTACGGGACATTCAACGGCGCGAACGCGGGTGTCGGTCTCGTGTTCGTGAGCACGATCTTCCTGGGGCTTATCGGCTTCAACAGTGTCATGCCCATCGCGGCTGCTGAGCGCACGGCGTTCTACCGCGAACGCGCGTCGCAGACGTACAACGCGCTCTGGTACTTTGTGGCCGGCACTCTTGCCGAGATCCCGTACGTTGCGCTCTCGTCGCTCCTGTTCACGAGCATCTTGTTCCCGAGCGTGGGCTTCCTCACGGACAGCGGCGACAGCGCCGTGTGGATGCGGTTCGCGCTCTACTGGTTCATCGTCGCGCTCCACGTGCTGTTGCAGGTGTACATGGGTCAGCTGCTCGTGTACGTGCTGCCGAGCGTCGAGGTCGCGTCCATCCTCGGCGCGCTGCTGAGCTCCATGTACATGCTGTTCGCGGGCTTCAACCCGCCGGCGGGCAACATCCCCTCAGCATACAAGTGGATCCACTACATCGCGCCGCCCACATACAGCATCGCGGCGCTCGCAGCGCTCGTGTTTGCTGATTGTCCATCGGATGAGGACGACACTGGCGAGTACCTGGGCTGCAACGTGCTGGCGGACGCGCCACCGCAGTACGGCAGTGATCTGACACTCAAGAGCTACATCGAGGGCACGTTCGACATGAAGCACGCGCACATCGCGACGGACCTGCTGCTGCTCGTGGCGCTCATCGTGGTCTTCCGCGTGCTCGCGCTGCTCGGTCTGCGCTACGTCAACCACATGAAGCGCTAAAGTGAAAGAGTGTTGGTCGTCTAGTTGCCGTTTTCATTTTCCTCCAACCAGACGTCGTGCTGATCTTTAAATGCTCTTCCAAGAAGTTTCCACATGCTGCAATAAATAGAAGTCCGGAATCAATTATAAGTCCGATGCCGATATTTACCGGTATTTGCACACAAACATCAAGTGCAGGAATTGTTGGAGACCGGTGTTGCTGAGCGCATCCAGAGCTCTTTCAAGTCCGCAAACTTCAACTCTGTCTCAGTCACACTGGCTCTGTGCATTGCAGCATCTAACTGATAGGAACTAGTTTACTTGCTTGAGGTCTCTTGATCGACGGTTTCAAATTGAAGGAATTGTCGAGGAGACCACTGACAAATAGAAGACCGGTTGCTTGCTGGAAACTTCTACAGTTTTTCCATTCGTATCTCAGCGTCCAAGTGTATCCAATTGTCCATCTCCGTTACAACCTCATGATGTAAAGTCTCTCGGAGATGGACACTTGCGCTGTGGAGTAGATTGAAGAAATTCGGACTCAAGTTCGTGATCCAGTCACTCGAGCGACTGGACTATGCGATCTGTCGACCATGGAGGAGAGCAGCAATGGCGAGAGAGTTATAAAGTCGCTCTCAACTTGTTTGTTTCTCGTTTGATGTGCTATTGTGTCGTTGGGCTTTAGTTTCTCGTTCTCTCGTGTTACTTGTACAGCCGCAATCATAAATAATGGTGGAGGGAGGAATACAATACCTAGCAATCACAGCATGCGTTGCGTGCATGTGGTCGTCTCTTCTTGGTGGGTTCGTGCAGGTTTATTGCTGCAGCCATACATGCTTCAACGCATCCTATCGACAAAACGAAAGGAAAATGGGATCAGAATCACTGAACAAACAATGCATGTCGACAAATGACATGGCATCTTTCGTTGTACCTTGGCAGTGAGCCGCTTGTTTGGGTTGAGCACGAGGAGCTTCTTGACGAGATCGATGGCCTCAGGACTCACGTTGGCCCAGTACTTGGACGGGAACGACAGGCGATAGAGCGACTTGACGCTCTGGTTTGGCCGCAAATGCGTCGACGCAGCGAATGGCAACTATGCACACATACACAAACAAATAAACAAACGTCAGTTATGCAAGTCAAACAAACAGACAAAGTCAAGGCAAATATACCGACGTACCCGTCCACAGAGTAGCAGATACAGCAGCACGCCAAACGCCCACATGTCGACGGCCGACGTGTACGGGTGGTGCACGAGGATCTCGGGGGCCAGGTACCCTCCTGTACCGAGGAACGACGTCGTCGTCGCGCCTTCACCGGACATGAACTTGGCAAAGCCAAAGTCAATGATCTTGACGGTCAGGGACTCATTTTCTCCGCTCTCGCTGTAGCCATCTTCACGGGACGACAATGAGGAACCACGGCCTGCAGAAGCAGTCGTGAGCAGCATGTTCTCGGGCTTGAGGTCGCGGTGCACGACGCCGAGCGAGTGCATGTACTGCATGGCCGAGAGCACAGCGCGAGCGACTTGGACGGCTTCGCGCTCGGAGAAGCGTCCTCGCTCAACGATCGCGTCAAAGAGCTCGCCGCCATCCAGCAGCTCCATGATCAGAATCAGGTACGCGTCGTTCTCGAACGCTTCCTCGAGCTTGGCGATGTTTGGGTGATCCACGCGCGACAGCACGTCGACTTCACGGCGCAGCTGGAACGCGATGTCGTGGCGGCGCTGCGACGAGAGCGCGAGCTTCCGCTTGTCGATCACCTTGCAAGCGAAAGCCACGCCGTCCACTCGTCGCTCGCACCGGTAGCACGTCGACGTCGTCCCCGTGCCAAGCACCTCGCCCAGCACGTACGTGTCTGGCAGCAGTGCGCGGAACGCGTTCATAGAGCTGCGGCGCGTCACGACGGGTCTTCTTGCGGGCGACGCGGCACTGCTGGCACTGGACGCCGGCAGCGACGTCGAGTAGAACTGCTGGTGTGCTGGCGCTGTAGTGGCAACAGGAGCAGCATGACGGTGCCATTGCTGTGTGGGGTGATACGCGAGCCCAGCGTTGGCCATGACCATGTCGAGGATCTCGTCGTCCTGCGGTGCCTGCGGGTCGCTCTGCGAGCCCACGAACGAGCTCTCGGACATGGTGGCCGAGTACCCCGAAGCCGACGACACGGACAGCGGCGTCACCGTCTTGTGCGACGCCGAGCGTGCCGCGTAGTAGTACTCCATCATGGCGCCATTAGCGCGCGTGGGCGTGGCCATGGAGCGCGCGTAACCACTCGTCGAGGGAGTACGCTGGTGGCTACTCTGCAACGCCTGCAGCTGCACGAGTTGCATCTGCAACTCGAGCTGCTTGAGTTGGGCTTGCTGTTGCTGGGTTACATAGTGGTGGTTATGTTGCTGGATATTATACTGGCGCGACTGGTTGCTGTTGCTGTTGTTGTGGCTTGTGTAACTGCGCGCATGGCGGAGCTTGTGCTGGTGCGGGTGGTGCTGCCGCGCATCACCCGCGCGCTGTTTCATGCTGTCGTACACGTCGTCGCTCGTGAAGCAGCGCTTGACCAGCGCCGCGCCCATGGTTGTATGCCGTCTGATATGCTGTCGGGGATGGCGTCAATATGCGCCGCACTGGAGCAATCACAGAGTACACGATCAGCAATTCCACCGCTTCGTACGGGTGACCTTGTCGACAAGAATGCCGGTGTGCGGCGTGTTGACAACTCGACAAAGCAAGTGCTTTTCTTTCGCGAACCGAACGGATCTGTCGGTCGGCAGACGTGACGATGGGGCGCTTGCTTGCCTGCTGCAAGATCAACGGAAGCGTGCGTGCGCGTGTGGAACTTGCTGTTTGGTTTGTTTGGCCGTTGTCGCAAATGTGTGCGAGCAAGCAACCCACAAGCCTGGAGCAAACAAACCGAGAAGAGCAAAATGGCAGTTGTGGTTCGCTGGCAAGCAAAGAGGGGCGGGAGGGCTCGGGCACAATTTCTATATGGGAGTTTGTATGCTTTGGATTTGCTTGCGGTCCAGCACGCGCAACCGGACGTTGCTGCCAGCAGGTGATTGGACCATTACTCGCTCCCTGGCTATGTCAACGGGGTGGTCACGAGCGCAAGCGTACCCCTACCCCACCCACATCTGAGGAAGAGAGCACATTATCGGTACATTATTGGCTGAAATGCATATTCAAGTGAGAGTTGGTTGGATGAAAAGACAAACGCAGAGATTCCCTCCTGTTTTTTCGTTCGAGGTGCTCCTGACAAGCAAAAAGACTGAGGCAAAAACGAGCCTCTCATCTCATTTTTCAGTTGCACGGGAGAGAAAATTGATTGTAGAATTTTGAAGTTTTAATTGGGATCGCATTGACCAGCGACCGATTTTAAAAAATTGGACGTTGCTCAGTTCAAATTGTTGGGCTAAAGCTCTCCGAGTGCAATGTGCTCCGAGGGTTTTACACGCCTGCTTGAGTGCGAAGAACGAGTGGAGGAGCCGCAAGTCAAGCAGAGGCTGTCGTGCGCCTGTGTGACCACTGTTCCTCTACCGAACTCGCTGCACACCTCCTTATTTTATCGAACCATTCGTTCCGAGTCAGTCAGTGCCTCGCTGCCTCGTTCCCTCCGATCCACACAGACAGACAGACAGACAGACAGACAGACAGACAGACAGGGCTTCTATTTCTTTCTGACAGCTGCACTTGGTGTCATCAAAGTGCATGCTATTGACAATCTCATCGTAGAAAATGTCCAAAATGTGAATATTATGTGGTACACACTACTACTCGTCGTTGACGACAGGTAGTGTGTGACACAGTAAAGAAGGAGTGGACGCTCGCCAAAAGCTGCGCCACCACCAATAGTGCAACGACCAGTGATCAGCCGCCGAGAAGCCAAATTGCACCATTGCATTGGAGCTGCGTGCCTCGAGAAGACACGCTCGCTGCTCTCCCTGCCGAGCCCTCTTTGTACACCTACACACACACACACACACACACACACGCACACACTAGAGCACGATGGGCGCGTCCAAGAAGAAGGCCAAGTTCATCGCCAAGGGTCACCTGCAGCAGAAGCTCAAGCAGCGCAATGAGAAGAAGAAGTTCCAGGCGATGAAGGACCGCAAGAAGAACCGCTTCGAGCGCAACAGCGACGCGCCGACGAAGAAGGGCAAGAAGGTGAACGAGGCTGCGCTCGCGATGCACGGTGCGCCCAAAGCTGCGGCGGCCGAAGAGCCCGACATGATGGACGAGATGGACGTTGACGAGTTCCTCAACGCCGAGTTCCTCGACTCGGACGACAACGCGTCGGACTTTGATAACGAGGACGGCGGCAACAACGACAACGAGAAGGACGACATCGACATGGGTGGTGACGACAGCAGCAGTGAAGAGGAAGATGAGGACGCGCTCGACCCACGATACATGACAGCGTACCCGGCTTTCGACGATGGCGACACTGCGGACGATGATGATGAAGGTGATGACAACGAAAAAGCTGAGGACGATGCCGCGGAGGGAGAGATGGATGTGGAAGGTGCCGCGGAAGAGGACGATGCGCCAGGTATTGGTCGCACGACGTTGACCATGGAGCTGTTGGCCAAGGCTGAGAAGGAGGCGTTCGACAAGACCACGATGAACGGCTTGCGCAAGATGATGAAGATCTTCAGCGACGCGTGTCGCTCGAGCGATGCTGCCGACATGAGCAAAGAGGGCGAGATCATGTACGAGATTCAGAGCAGCACGGTATACAACCGCATGATGCTGAACGTGCTGCGCAAGACCCATGTCGCGTTCGCCAAGCTCGTCGGTGCCACTGGAGCCGCCATGGACGAAGAGAACGATGACGACAGCAGCCAAAGCGCGTCCTCCAAGCTCAAGGTGGATGAAAAGAAGTGGAAGAAGCACTCTCTTCTGATCCGCCGGTTCTTCAGCTCGACGTGCTACTTGCTCGAGCAGACCACGGGTCAGGACATCCAGTCGTTTGTGCTGCGCGAGTTGGCGCACTACATCCCGTTTGTCGTGCCGTGTCCCAAGACTGCGCGCCGCGTGCTCAAGGCGCTGCTCAAGCTCTGGGCCAAGTCGCTGAACAACAACGTGTGCATGCTGGCGTTCGTGCGCATCCGCGACCTCGCGCTGCAGATGCCGTTCCCGTTCCTGGAGCTCGCGCTCAAGGGCATCTACATCACGTACATGCGCAACACCAAGTTCACGAATGAGGCCACGCTGCCGCACCACGTGCTGCTCGGCAACTGTGTTGTCGAGCTCTACGGTCTCGACCTCTCGAGCTCGTACCAGCACGCGTTCATCTACATCCGCCAGCTCGCGATCGCGATCCGCAAGACGATCACGTCGCCGAGCCCCGGGACGTTCAAGGCTGTGCTCAACTGGCAGTTCTTCAACCAGCTGCGCGTCTGGACTGCCGTGATCTGCGCGTACCCAGAGGAGAACCAGCTCAAGCCGCTCGTGTACCCGCTCTCGCAGCTCCTGTTTGCGCTCGTGCGTCTCTCGTCGACGGTCCGGTACGCGCCGCTGCGGTTCCACTGCGTCAAGCTGCTGCAGCAGATCGCGTTCGCGACCAACTCGTTCGTGCCGACGAGTCCCGTGTTGCTCGAGGTGCTCAACATGCCGCCGTTCAACACGTCGTACCGCAACGGCAAGACCAAGGCGACCAACGAGAGCAAGGGTCGTCTGGAGTTGGACCTGGACTTGTGCGTCAAGCTTGCCAAGTCCAATGTCGAGAGCAGGCGTGTGCATGACCTGGTGATCGCCAAGCTCTTTGAGCTGCTGCAGCGCGAGTGCGACGTGTACAAGTTCCACATCGGCTTCCCGGAGTTCGCGGTGCCGCTGATCCTGACGCTGACCAAGTTTGTGAAGGAAGGGTGCTCGATCCCCAAGTGGTCGTCGCTGGCCAAGGGCATCATCGACAGCCTCAAGAAGCGTTCTGAGTGGATCCGCGTCAAGCGCAGCGCGCTCGATGTCGCACCGAAGGACATCGAGAAGCTCGACGCGTTCCTCAAGGACGAGCGCGAGAACGCCGTCAAGAAGGCTTTTGCGTCCGACGTCGAGGAGCTCAAGAAGAAGATCGCGACGACGTCCAACGCGACGCAACAGGAGCACGCGGACAGCGATGACGATAGTGATGATGAGAGTGACGAAGAGGAGAAGAAGGCGCCAGCCAAGAAGAACAAGAAGAAGAAGCAGAACAAGAAGCAATCGAGTGGCGCGCAGCCCGTGGACGACGAGACGTTCGCCAAGGTCAAGAAGATGTCGCTCCAGGAGTTCAAGAAGTCGGTCGCGGCCGTCGATGAGGAAGACAAGGTCGAGGATTTCACGTTCTCTGACGACGATGAGTAAACGGACAGAGAAGGAGAACGAGATGAATAGAGTATTTCGATATAATGCCACGCCTGTGTGTTTTTTGCATAATGATTGCTTGTGTTTCCGTTGCTGCATCATGCATATATAGATATAACTTCTGGGCATCTACGTTCTGATGCATTTTTAGTACAAGCTGGTCTTCTTCATGATGCGCAGGAACTCCTCCTCGTTGATCTCGCCGTCGCCATCGCGGTCCGCCTCGTCGATCATCTCCTGGAGCTCCTCGTCCGTCATGTTCTCGCCGAGCTCCTTGGCCACGCGCTTGAGGTTGCGGAACGAGATCTTGCCGGTCTCGTCGTCGTCGAAGAGGCGGAAGGCTTTGAGGATCTCCTCGCGCGAGTCCTTCTCGCTCATCTTGGACGTCATCATCTCGAGGAACTCGGTGAAGTCGATGGTGCCCGAGCCGTCCTTGTCGATGTCCGAGATCATCTTCTTGATCTCCTCCTTCTTGGGCTCGAATCCGAGTGCGCGCATCGCGACCTTGAGCTCCTTGGCGTCGATCGTGCCCGAGCCGTCGGTGTCGAAGAGGTCGAACGCCTCGCGGATCTCCTGCTTCTGCTCCTCCGTCAGCTCGAACTTCTTGTTCTTGCTCGCCGCACCCTTGGCCTTGGCGCCGCCGCGCGACGCGTACGCAGACGACATTGTGTCTAGAGAGTGTCTATGTAAAGAGAGAGATGGAGAGCGTTCGCGAATGAGCTGCTGCTTGAGCTGCGGAAGATCGGATCGGGGAGCAGGCGACTGGAAGGAAGGAAGGGTGCGTCTGCTCAAAAGGTCGAGGGAGTAGGGCAAAAACACTAGTTGGCGAAATGACGAGCGAGAAGAGGAATGGAGGGACATTCAAGGAACTCTGTGCAAATAACGGACAAATGCTTGTTGCCGTTGATACCCAGAGGAGAGCAGCCTGTGAACACCGTGGTTAATAACAGAATTTGCTTCGTGAAAAGTGACCTCTTTTGATGAAAGACGCCAGCATAGCAGTTTCGACTGGGGATAGATTTTGCGTCAAGTGGGCAGCTTCAGCAATTAGTTCGTCCTTGAGGAGCTTCTCGTCTATTTCAGAGCAGGCTCTTTTATCGACTGAGCCACATCTTTGTTCCCTTTCTTTCGAGTGGAATCGATGGAGAGGCAGAGCGCTGTGGGCTTCGCGGTTCTATTGTGGAAAGAAATCCAAAAAGATACTCATCCGAGTCGCCAGCGGTTCCATCTTCTCTGTCTGATTGCCGCTGCAAATGACATGCAAACCCACATATGCAAATCGAGGGAGTCGAATGTGCATGCAGATGTAAGCAAATGTGCATTCGCGATCCTGTCTGCAGCTGCACACATATGCATTTCACGAGGCTGCTCTAAACTTTTGCATGCTGGGATTGTTTTTGGAAGCACTTGCGCGGGAATTTACGTTCTTTTTGAAATTGGAAAGAAGTATTAAACGGCAACTTGGAGGACGACTGTGCGGGTTTCAGGCAATCAGACGCCGGCATTTGTCAAAATGGGTTTGTCGCGCGCGCAACGTCACCCCATTTTAGCGTCTCGTCTACCCTGATTTAGCACACTGTCCACTGCTTGTGTGAAGGTGCAGGCTCCGTTTTTCTATTCGCTGCGTGTCTTCCTATTGACAGTGAGAGAAGAAAGAGCGGTTCCGGGTAAAGAAAAAAAAAAAAAAAAAAAGAGTAAAAAAACAAAGCGACTGACAAGCCCTAACCGCTTCTAAAGAAAGATAAAACCCCAAAAACCAAAGCCACACACAAAAAGATGGAGTCGGAGTGGAAAAAAAGGGAAGAAAGAGAAAACAAACAACAAACAAAAAAGCGAGTGGGCGACGTCTGCTGACAAACAAGGGCGACAAACAAGCTGACAAACCCGTACGGTACACATACACACGACACCTCGATTCGCGTTCCGACCGTCGACTGCATCAGCGTTCTGTTACCAGTCTGTTGGCTTGTTGTTTGTCGTCCCCCCTCCCCTCTCTCTCTCTCTCTCTCTCTCTCTCTCTCTTTGGGCAACCTTCCGACAACGACAGACAAACCAACAACCGAGCGTTCGGTTGCAAAACGCACACGACAGACGCGCTCGCAGATCATTTTCCATCGCACCGACGTCTGCAAGAGCACCCTTTTTTAAGAGTCGTGTTGTCATTTGCGCGCATCCAAAATTTGCAAGAAGTTTGCACCAAATTGGCAAAGTTGCGTGATATAATAATTTCTCCAGCCAGATAGAAGCACGACACAATGAGCATCAGCGTGAGCCGCGAGTCGATCTCCAAGCTAATGACGGAGCTGGTGGACACGTTCCCGATGGAGTCGGACGGCCGCTCGTCCATTTCCGATTTCGGCAAGTTGCTGTTCACAGAGGGCCAGGCGTCGACAAGCGCCGTCGCCAGCAACAACAACAACAACAGCAGCAACATTAGCAGCAACACGAATAGCAACAACAATAGCGCACACTCGGCATCCGACGACAACGATGACGAAGAGGAAGAGGAAGACGACGAAGACGACGAGGAGGAAGAAGACGAGGAGCAGAGCGCGCTCGAAGACGCCAAGATCGCCAGGTGCGTATCGTATATGCATGCTTGTGTGTGTGTGTGTGCATGTGGTGGGTCACGCAAGCTTGCTGGGAGTGTTTGCTTGGTGTGCTGTATGCCGTTTTTGTATGCATGCGGCTTGCTTGCTGTATGCCTTGCGTACTGCTCGTTATTTTGTTTTGTTTTTGCTTGCTGCAAATCGTGTGTTTGTGGTCTGCTGCATATTTGCTTGCAAGTGATTGGATTTATTTGTTTGTCAAGCTTGTTTGTTCAAATGCTCTGCACAATTTGCAAATGTTTGTTTGTTGAGCTCGTGCTGTGTATTCTGCGCATTCTGTGTTTGCTGCGTATTGTTTGCTTGCTGTTTAATTTGCACACGTATTGCGCATTTTTGCTCTTACGATGTTATGCATTCTAACGCGCTGTTGCATCCTGCCGTATTGCCCATTTCTCTTATTTCTTGACATGCAGCGCGACGCCACTGACCGCGAATGGGTCGGTGATCCCTGCGGCGCCTGGCCAGAAGCGCGTGTTCACGGAGATCAAGGGCGTGCCGCGCCAGAAGCAGCCGGACGTGCAGTGCGTGGTCACGGAGAACGGCAAGATCGCACTCTCGCAGAGCTCCATGCGCAAGATCATGAAGTCCAAGGACAAGGCCGTGCCGAAGCGCTGGACGCAGGAGGAGGACGACCGCCTGCGTGAGGCTGTGGGTCGCCACGGCGAGCGCAACTGGAAGTCCATCGCCGAGGAAGTGCCCGGCCGCAATCACACGCAGTGTCTGCAGCGCTGGACCAAGGTGCTCGCGCCGGGGCTCGTCAAGGGCCACTGGCGGCCCGACGAGGACGAGTTGCTCAAGGAGCTGGTTGCCGAGGGCCGCAAGAACTGGGGTCAAGTGGCCACGCGCATCCCCGGCCGCACGTCCAAGCAGTGCCGCGAGCGCTGGTACAACCACCTGGACCCGAGCATCGTGCGCGGTGAGTACTCGGCCGAGGAAGACCGCATCATCCTGGAGGCGCAGTCGCGGCTGGGCAACCGGTGGTCGGCGATCGCGGCCATGCTGCCTGGCCGCACGGAGGACGCCGTCAAGATCCGCTGGAAGTCGCTCTGCCGCGTGCGCAAGGGCCAGGGTCGTCGCGCGCAGGGCGACAACAAGTCCAAGGTCACGACGCCTAAGGGGATGATGAGCGGCGGCATGCCGCTCGGCGTGCCTCCGCACATGATGCACCATGGCGGCGGCGCGTTCGGCGCCGCGTTGGGCGTGAAAAGCGAGGAGCTGGGATCGTTCTCGTCGGGTATGCGCGTGCAGCAGCAGATGCAGATGAATGCGCGCATGCAGTACGCGAACCCGGCAATGGGCGGCCAGTCGAACGGCATGGGCTACCACGTCATGAACGGCGGCGCGATGATGTACGCGTCCGACATGTCGGCGTACGATCCGAACCAGTACCGCAAGCAGCAGCAGATGGCGGCAGCGTACGGTCTGCCGCCGACGGCGCCGTCCCAAGTGCCTGGTGGTCAGGACTACAACCTGGACCGCCGCGCGAACGCCGTGAATCTCCATCCTCAGAACGGCATGCCGATGGCCGCGCAAGGTGGCTACCGGACCACGGGGGCGTACCCAGGCTCGTACGCCATGGCGACGACGACGGACGGCAATATTTATAACCAGGCAGGCGGCTACAGCACGGCGTCGGTGGCGCAGATGTACCATCCACAGCAGCAACAGCAGCACCAAATGCAACAGCAGCAGATGATGACGTCGTCCTACGGCTACAGCGTGCCGACGACGACGTCCAACGGCATGGGGACCTCTGGCGGCAACCTCGCGGGTTCGTTCGCGCAGCAGCTCATGCAGCAGCAACAGCCGTCGTATCAGCAGCAAGAGACCGAGCAAGCGACGCAGGAGGCGCCGTCCCCACAACAGCAGCAGCAAAAGGAGTCCGCAGCCGCCGACCACGCTGCCACGAACAAATCCCCCATGACCGTCAAGGCTGAGGGCCAGAACGGCTCTGCTCCTGCCGCTCCTTTCAACCCGGCAGCCATGTTCGCGCAGTCGCAGGCTCAAAAGGCATCATCATCGAATGCATCCCCGTCCTCGTTCAACGGTGGCAACAGCAACCCTGTCGCGGCGTTCCTGCAACAGCAGCAGCAAAAGCCCAATGGCACCAGTGGCGCTTCCACCACGAGACCGCCGTTCAACCCTGCTGCCGCCTTCGCGCAGCGGTTCTCTGCCTCGGGCCAGAAGCCGCCGATGCCGGGGGCTTCGTCCACATCGACTGCCACGACGCGACCTGTGGACGACGACGAGACCGGCGCCAACGGCGACAAGACCGTGGAGCCGTCGCTGAAGAAGGTGAAGCCTCGTCTCAGCATCGACGCGGCTCGCGCCTCAGCTGCACGGCGCATGCGCTCGTCGGGCTCTGGTGCTGCGCTTGCGGGCCGCGGCAGCTTGGATGTGTTTCTGAACGAGATCGGCGACGTCGGGCGGCTCTCGGACCTCAAGATGGACGAGTTCCAGACGCTGGACGAGCTCTGGCGGGTCTCGGATGACATGAACCGCTTGTCGTTATAAAGTGTCGTCGAATCGAAAGAAATTGTCGTCGTCTGAACCAAATTCCAAACTGGTCGATTTTTAACAGAAAGTTTACTACTACGAAAAATTCAAGAGTTGATAAAAAAAAATGGCAAAAGTTGTTAAAGAGTGTGAACTTGATGAAAGCAGGTGTGATTAGAACTAGGTGCGTTGAGGTGAGTAGTGCCAAAACAAGGTGTGTTGTGAGCTTGATGGGCATCGAATGGATCACCATGGCAACCACTTGGACAAAGGCAAATGCTCTGGAGCATCGCGTCACGATTCGTCTCCCGAAGCCGCCGCAGCATCCCTCAGAGACGCATCATGAGCGCACTAAACGACAGCAGCAGTACCGTCACTTTTCCAGCAGCCGCAGCTCCAGCGTCGCGGCGGTTGATCACCGACAAAGCGCGAAGGCGCCAAGCGCATCTCGACGATGTGCCGCCGCCAACGGCAACCACATCGGAATCAACGGAGCAACAAGAAGACAATTCGGGGTTTGTGGAGTGGCGCGGCGGTCCGCAGACGCTCGATGCGCTGACGCTGCGTGTGATCTCGAAGAACGAGCACTTTCTTGTGGTGAACAAAGGCGCGGATGAACGCCTCGATGGTGACTTCGAAGTCACGATCGAGAAAGCGGTACGTGCACAATGCGAATGTGGTGCTTGCTATATAAAGAGATGCGTTGACTGGTCTTTATATGGTGTTTACATATATGGCGGTGTGCGTTGTGCTAATTACAGTTGTATCGTGATTTTCCTGACGTGAAGAAGTTCCGATGGATCCACCAGCTTGACTTTGGTGCGTTATGCATTCACGTAATGATGAGCAATGCGACAAAGTGTATTGACTCTATAGGAAATCGTGCCATTTGTGTGGGAACAATTGTGAACAGCTACATCGGGTCTCATGTGCATTGGCGTCGATAGAGAGTACGTGTTGGTTGCCAATCCTCCACTATACGCTTATCACTGCCACTGACTGACGTCTATATGCTGTGCATAGCGCAACAGCACTTGCATGCAAGCTGTTTCGAGAAAAGCGCGTGCAAAAGGAGTATCTCGCCGTCGTTCGCGGTCACTTGCCCTTCGATCCGTCGGAGCACATCGCGCAGCTGCAGGCAACAGCCGAGTCCAAGGACAATACGACGCCTCGCAGCATTCCGACGCAGTGCACTCTGTCCAAACTCGGATGGCTCATCCAGGACACGGAGGAGACCGAGCGCCTCAAGACCCAGCACAAGGGGTCGCAGGCTCACCAGCGGGACCCAGCGTACCCGCGCGGCGTGCGCCACGGACCCTCGCTTTACCACATGGAGCAGCTCCAATTGATCCGCGAGCGTGACGAAAAAGGCCGCGAGCTGACGGAAGAAGAGCAAAAGATGGTCGAGACCAGGTGGCGAGACCTCCCGCCTGAGACCCAGGAGCCATACAAAGAGCGCGGCAAACGCGACCGCGAGCGGTTCATGCAGGAGATCGAGGCATTTCTCGACGCCGAGAAGGAGAAACTGCGCAAGAAACGAAAATACGACACGCCTGGGACCGTCGAATCCACAGACACTGAGGATAAGGCGCCAAGCGAGCCTGTTGGGTACGTGTTTGAGGACCCGATCGCGGAGCCAGACGGTGACTTGTTCCGCATGCAGATTGGTACTCCCGATGTCCCTGGGAAGGCGTCGTCCACGATAGCATTCGTGCTCGGCCATGCGACTTGCAACGACGAGCCCGTGACCAAAGTGCTTCTGAGACCGCTGACGGGACGGCGCCACCAATTGCGACTGCATCTCTCGCACCATGGGTTCCCGATCCTCGGCGACGTCACGTACGGTGACCCCGACGACGATGCGCAGCGCATGATGCTCCACGCGTGGAAACTCTGGTTCATGGCGCCAGCTGAGGCCAAGGCACGTGCATTTGAGGTGTCATAATGGAACGTTTATAAGACTAATGGTGGGCTCTGTGTATGCGACTGTGTAGGCAAAGTACGGCGATTTATATTTTGCGAGTCCTGATCCGTTTGAAGCCATTGTCCCGAGCAAACGTGAGGTCACGACGATCACGTACCAGAAACAACAGCAGCAGCAGCAGCAGAAGGATGCATGAACATGTACTGTTTTGTGTTAGTAGCTGTTGAAGTTGTTTACTGATGCTGTTGACTTAGTCAGACTCCTGCTTCTTCGAGTTGGTGCAACACGTTCTTCACATCGAGCGTCGATGGATGCTCCGAGCCCTGGAATGCCATTAAGTCAACACCATTTAGCATTCGAGCCACACGCCATCATGTGAACGCGTACGTACTAGATTGCTGCGGTAGACGCTGAGCGACTGCTGCACGAACTGCTTGGCCAGGACGTGGTCACCCAGGAAGAGGAAGATCAGGCCCTGTGTGTAGAGCACCTCGCCCGTGGCCACGTGGGACGTACCGAGCGCATTCGAGCGCATTCGAGCGCATAGTAGCAATGTGCTGCAGCATCTTTGACGCCTCGTAGATGCGCAGGCGCTGGTGCTCGAGCATCCACGCGGCCGTGTCCTCGGGCGGGTTCGTGAGGAACCGGTACCAGATGTCGACAACCTTGTCGAACACGCCGAGCGCGTTCTCCTGATCGCGTTGTTGCTGCTTGGCGTTGTTGCTCGCCTGCTGCTGCATTTTCGAGAAGATCGAGCCGAGACAAAAGTACAACTCGGACGTGTAGAGATGCTCGGGACCGAAGAGCAGCGAGCAGTGGTACGCACCATGCGACACACGCTGCAGCGCCTCCGTGAATGCGTCGTACTCCATGAGCAGCACGCTGTAGAGCTTGTTCATGCGGATCACATACAAGTTCTTCATCTCCTCCGACACGTCCTCATGGCGGCGTCCATTCGCATGCGCAGTCGTCGGCGACAGCGGCGCGGTCTGTCGGTCCTTGACGAGCAGCCAGTTGACGAGCGAGAGCACTTCCTCGGCCTGCTTGAGTTGCCGCTCGTGCAGCGCGATGTCGGCGATCCCAAGTAGAACGGCACGAGCCGCAGCGAGCTCTTGCCGTAGAGCTCCGTGGCGTGCTTGAGCGCCGCGACAGCCTTGTCGCGCGCCGGCTGCAGCTGCCGCAGGAAGCAGAGCTCCTCACTCTCCTGCCGCAGCTTCTCGCAGAGCGCGTCGTCGTCAGTGCCGTCGCCATTATGGAGAGACGCAGGCGAAGGCGGCGCCATGTGCGCTGCGGCCAGGGAGCGCATGCGCCGTCATGATCGAGTGGCCACGATGCGCATTGGACGCGAAGAGCCGCGCGTTTCAGTGGGTTGCGCTTGTTGCACGAGCAACATAAGCTGACGAAGAGGCTGTGTGGAACGCAGCATTTATGCAAAATTCGTTTGCGCTTGCGTAACCCCATGTTGCAACGTAACCAGATAGCTGCTGTGCATAGGCGCAGCATGAACTGGTGGAGCAATTTTGAAATGCGCGAATCAGAAGAGGTTGTTTTGCTGTGTCATTGTGTTTGGATATGCTTTTAACCAATGATGTGACGATGTACAGAGTTTCCTGCCAATGGAATCGAGTCTACGATGCTTGACAACTGTTGGATCACAGCCACAATTACCTTTGAAATAGGACAGCCCTCTTTGTCAAGAATAAATGCATGTGTCTAATACAAACTTGCTGCTATTTGCCTGCCAATAAACGATACAAATAGCGCAAGCGAGATACTCGATATCAAAGGAATAGCTGCCAGCAAGCTGCCTGGCAACCACGCACACATTATCAGCATCCCCATCGCCACCAACGCGCTCTTCCTGCTTCCTTCGTCTGCATTCGCCGTCGCCTGCTGCTGCTGCTCTGTGCGTCCATCCCTCCATAGAAGCACTCGTGCACTTACACCCCTGCCAAGCACCATGGACTGGAGCGCCGTGTACGACAACCACGGCGAGGAAGAGGGGCGGTGGGAGGACCACGGCGAGACGCGCTCGTCGCGCAATGCGCACCGGCTGCTGCATCGCAAGATGTCGCTCCCGTTCGAGCCGATCGTGGCCGACGTGTCCACGCAGTACTCTCCGCTCGTGGCCTACGCGTTCACGGTCAACTACATTCTGGGCGTCGGCTCGCTCGGCATCCCGTACGCGTTCTTCCGCGCGGGGCTCATCATGAGCAACCTCATGATCGTGCTCGTCACGTTCATCTCGTACATGACGGTCATGTGGGTCTCCGAGACCGTGGCGCGAGCGCGCGAGGCGTACGTGATCAGCTACATCAACGAGACGACGCCGCTCAACGAGAGCGACGCCAAGTCCGCGGAGCTGCACTACGACGATTTCCCCGAAGTCACGCAGCTCTGCGACCGCTTTCTCGGCAAACTAGGTATGCTTGTATTCATGACACCCTTTTCCCGAGTAGCTCTTGACGCTATATCTTCATCTCTATATGCACACAGGCTCTCGCATGTACCAGTTGTCGCTGCTGGGACTCATGTACGGCGGCTTGCTAGGCTACTCGCAGGTGTTTGTCAACAGCTTCCTGACGCAGGTGACGAGCATCGGCGGCGTCGAGATCACGAGTCTCCACGCAGCATTGCTCTTTGGCTCGATCGTGATCCCGCTGTCGTGCTCAGACCTCACGGAGCAGATCTACGTGCAGCTCGCGATGTCGATCGTGCGCTTCGGCGCGCTGCTCATCATGATCGTGAGTGCGTCTTACGCCATGTACGCCGACCCGTACGACAGCGGTGTGGACTGGAAGAGCTCGTCTGTCGATGCCGCCACTGCGTCTCCACCATTCATCAGCGAATACAAGCTCGTGGACCTCTCGGGCTTTGGCGTCATGTTCAGCACAGGCGTGTTCTCGCAGTTGTTCCAGCACTCGGTGCCGGGTCTGCTCGCGCCGCTGGGGACGCGGAACCAGGTGAAGTCGCACGCGATCTTTGGCAGCACGCTCGTGACGACGATGCTGTTCTACATCGTGCTCGGTTCGATCTGCTCGCTGTACTTCGGCCCCAAGATCTCGTCGAGCATCAACTTGAACTGGGCCGACTTCACGTGGGGACTCGCGTCTTCGGCGTCGCTTTTGCCGCTCTGGGTCAAGATCATGTCGACGATCGTGGTCATCTTCCCGGCGCTCGATACGCTCAGTGTGTATCCGTTGATCTCGGTCACGCTGGGCGACAATATGGCAGCGGTCGTGCCTCGGCACTGGGTGAACGCGTTCGGCGGTAAGCCGTTCTGGAAACTCGTGTGCCGGTTCGCGGCGTCGGTCCCGCCACTGCTCGTCTCGGTGTTTGTCTCCGACCTCTCGATCACGCTCCAGTTCAGCGGTATGTCGGGCATTTATGTCGCGTTCTTCGCGCCGGCGCTGCTGCAGTTGTACGCGAGCCGCGAGTTCCCGAGCTCGAACGTGTACTCCGGCGCGTTCAGCAGCGTCAGGTACGTCTACGCCGTGCTCGTGTTCGGTGTGCTTGCGTTCGGCGTGCTGCTGTACCAGTTGACCCAGCAGCTGATGGCATGATACCCAAGCAAGCAAGAATGGTTGATATAGACTCGAAACTCTGTGTGTAGGTTGAATTTGGCTGCTGTTCTGTTTTAAATGTGATAATTTTGCCTCAAGTGAATGGAATCTTCTTGAAAAATGAAGCTACGATGTCACTACCAAAAGCAGTGTGTTAGGACAGCTTGGGCAGGATGAGGTTCGGCACGCGCGCGCAGTACTTGGCCCAGTCGTTCTGGTACTTGTGCGCACAGCGCGCATCGTCGCGGAACGCGCGGTCCGTGAGCAGAATCGTGAGGTACACGACGTAAAAGTAGGGCACGCCGCTCGAGAGCTGCACGGGTGCAGTCCAGCAGAGCGCCGCGAGGATCTCAGGCACGTAGTGGAAATGGCGCGAGAGCCCCCACCACCCGGACGTGAGCAGCAGACTCTGCTTCGTGTCGCCTTTCTCGGTCGTGTACGTGGCCACGATGAACTGCGCAGGCTTCCCCCAGATCGTGCCTTTACCCTGCGTCTCGCGGAACTGCATGCGCTGGCGGTCTGCTGCATAGTTCACCCACACTACACGCAGCAAACAACAGCATCACAACCGATTAGCTCCAATCAATGACTCATCAACACACGCAAGGCTTCTGCATTTTGCGTACCCATGAGGACACCAGTGGCAAAGATCGCCAATGCGGTCGGCGTGCCTAACTCGATGGGATTCTGCACCAGGTACATGGCTGGCGACGTGTACACGGAGGGCACCCAGACGAGGCAGCCCCAGCACAAGTAGTACCCGGCGCGGTCGTGCATGATGTCGATGCTGCGCATGTACCCGGCCTCCCACCAAAAGAACTTGGCGATGTACACGAGCTGGAGACCGACACTCACAGCCATCGAATCGCTGAGTGAACCGTAGAGCTCCACCTGCTTGCACGCGTATGAGATGATTCCAATGCCCCAAAACATCATGCCACCGCGGCAGTTCGTGAACAGCTTGACGTCCCATCCGAGCACGCGCGGGTACAGCTCCGTGCCCCAGTAGAAGTCAAAGATCGGGTTGCCCGACGTGCCCGAGTCGCTCGACGACGGCCACAGGAACGCGCCTTTGATGTACAGCATGACGCAGAACGCGTAGCTGAACACGTTCATGGCCGAGATGATCTGCGGCAGGTTGTCGTACACGACGCCGCCGGAGTAGAGCTCCCAACGGTACGCGCCGGCGAAGAAGAGCGCGATCGAGAGCACGAAGCACTGGAAGCCGTTGCTCTTGTACTGCGGCACGTTGCCTCCAGGTGTGACGGGTCCATACGACGTCTTGCCGGGCACGACGCGCATGAGCACGAGCTGCGTGCCCAGGAAGCCGCCGATGAGCTTCCACGCCGTCGGATCGAATGGCGACGGCCACATGTCCAGCAGCGACTCGTGCTTTGCGGCAGTGAGGAAGGACGAGAGCGATCCGCGGTGCGCGACGAACAAGTGCGTGAGCAGCACAGCTACCACAGGCGTCGCGGCCATGAGCGCGAGCGGTCCGAGCGTCGAGCGTCCCGGCAGCAGCCCGCGCGACTCCCCTTTCTGGTTCGACCACATGGCGTGGACGCAACTTGGATAATGAGAGCGGTGATGGTGGCACATTTAGAAAAGAGAAAAGATCGCCGCAGCTGCTTTGGCAGGAACGACTGGCGCATGTGGGTTCGCATTTGAAGCAGGTGGATGCGTTGGCGCTGATTACTCGGCAGAATGGGCGATGGGATTATGGAATGGAGGAGTTGGATCAGGTCGCATCGAGATTATTTGAGCAATTTATAAACTATAGAAGGGATCAATTGCATTCATCAAAACCATAAAATGTGTATTCTTCTATCACCTGTTAGCAGTATATAAGGTTTAAGGTTGATGGATGCTCTAATTGGGGGTGAGTGTGGTAATGTGTGCAACCACTCGTCGGACAGAGCCTGTGAATGCTGGTCATTCATTCATTGATGATCACAGAGTGCTGACCATATTTCTTCCCTCTTTGCGCTCTCAATGCACGAGGCTAAACGACAAGGCAGCTTGTTCCTTGAGCACAGTTTACAACGCAGCACAGACGCATTGCTCAGAAACGGCACCATTGCGTCGCCCATCGCGAGCCAATTCTGTGACGTCGAGCCAACTCCGTGACGTCAAGTGGCTCTCAAGCGATCGAGTAATCGGCGTGTAGAGTGAGTGTACTTGGAGTCCCGTTGCTTCTTCCATAGGAACAAATCAGACAAGAGAACTTTCGACGCCCGTTACCAGTTAGCACCACATTCTCTGGCTTTAGCGCTTCAGCCTTTTGCAATAGGGACACGCACGATCCACGGATTGTTCTTTTCTTCTGTCACCAGTCCAAAATGTTTCCGGCGGTGCCATTTAGATAGCCCCGCCGAGTCTCCCAATAAGATCAATCAGGCCATGTGCGGGCAGCTGAACAATCCAAGCCGTAACGATCTTTCCATGTAACACTGTACTTTCCGCTCCGTTGCACTAAACGCACACCGCACATATCAACTAGAATAGATCTCCCACAAGATTTCTCTCACTCCAAGGAGTCATTCTCCAACTTCACGCGAGTGTGCAACGTACCTGGTGTGAGATAGAGTTTGACATTCGTAAGGCTTCTCAGCGGATCTGGCCGACAAAACCACCCAATGGAGCCGTTCCTGTGCTTCCTGCTCATCGGCGATGCCGCCATGTTCGGGCTATGCAGCAGCGTCGTCGTGTACTTGCGGTACAAGCGCCACGAGGCCTTCCAGGGCGACGCGAGTGCGGCACGGAAGCTCATCCTGCCGGCGTTCGAGCCGCTGCTCTGGGTCATGGCGATTCTTTCCGGCTTGACCTTCTGGACGTTTGTCATTTTGCTCGCGGGGCACATCCCTTTCACGAACGTGCCTCAGTGGGTCTCGTACTTTTCCGACTCGAGTGGCCACTTCGTGCTGCTGATCACCCCGGTGCTAATGCTGCAGAAGAGCATCTCGTTCCCCGCTCTGCGTCGCGCCGCGTGCATCACGCTTCTGCTCTCAACGTACCTGATCCCGGTTGTGTGGGCATCACAGAAGCTCAAGGCCGACAGCACGTTGACGCCAGGTATGCAAGACGTTGTCAGCTATATTGGTCTCGTCTTGCGGCTCGCGATCCTTCCAATCTACGCGTACGTGATTGTGAACCCACCAGCGCGCGCGAGCAAACGTACCTTGCGGGAATACTGCGTGTACGTCGGCATCTACCACGGTCTGCGCATAATGGGCAATTACCTTGCAGAAGACCGCATCAGGCACAAGGGTCAGTACGAGCTGATCTACGTGACCACGGCGTGGGGCATGTTCGTCCCCTTCGTCGTCTGGCGCGTGCTCAAGGCGGACACCGAGCACTGGCGCGGTCTGGGGAAAAACGCGTGCGCTCTGCAGTGCACCAAAAGTATGAGCGGGACGTCCATGACCGAGCGCATCTCGTCCGAAGGGCTTCACGTGCTCATTGAGATGCATCGGCGCCACATCATTGACTTTGCGTCGCTCGAAGTCAAACACAAGATCGGCACAGGTGCGAGCTCGGTCGTGTACCAAGGCGTGCTGCATTCCAAGACACTGGTCGCAGTCAAAGTGTACACTCCGAAGGAGTTTACGGACGACGTGATCGCGAGCTTCTCACACGAAGCCGCGCTCTGCGGCTCACTCCATCACCCAAACATCGTCAAGTTCTACGGCATGTGCGTGTGTCCTCCCACGATATGCTTGGTCTCGGAGCTCTGTCAAGGCGGCCTCGACCACGTCACGATGGCCATGGCGGAGACCGTGAGCCGCAATGCCTCTCCTTCTGCGCACAAACGCGAGCACGTGCTCATCAATCTCGGCTTCATGCTCGATGCGGCGCGGTCCGTGGCGCACTTGCACAGCTTCACACCGGCGTTCGTGCACCGCGACATCAAACCGTCGAACTTCCTCGTCGATTTCGAGAACAACGTCAAGCTGACGGACTTTGGTGAGTCGCGATGCTTGCCACAGTTTGTTGCCGCATCAACGACACCAGCAGCTGCACTCGATGCGAGCAGTGCTGCAGTTGGGGAACCCAGCAGCACAAGCATCAACGCGGACAGGAAACAGTCCTTCTCCGTGTCTTCACAGACTCGATGCTCCTCGCACAATATCCGCAGCAGTGGCCGTCAACAGCTCGCTTGGGATATCACGGTCAAGGGCACCGTGGACTACATGGCGCCCGAGGTGATCCAGGGCCGCGCGGGGCTCGCATCGTACGGTGAAGCCGCCGACGTCTACTCACTAGGAATCACGTTCTGGGACATCCTGCACCCGGGTCAGGAAAAGTTTCCGCATCTCAAGAACAACCACCTGCACATCTTCGAAGCGATTCTCGACGGCGACCGTCCCACGTTGAACCCTGAAAACGCTGAACGCGATGCTGACTTGTACCATGTGATCGAACTCGCATGGCAAAGCGAGCCTGAGCAGCGACCGTCGGCGCAAGAGCTCGTGATGCTGCTGGAGCGCATTCAAGAGCAAGAGTGCGCGCGATTTGCGCGTGAGTTCAGCTACGACATGCTCGCACAATCGGATCCAGATGCGCTCGCAACGGTGAGCCGTCGTGGGAGCAGCTACGCTAGTGAAAGTAGTTTGAACATGCACGCAGCTCCTCAGCAGCAGCGGGTGCAGACCACAGGACGCCACACCGTGGCGACGATGCTCAGAGAACAGGTCGTACAATCTCGTCCCGAGGCCATTCGACTGGGCAACTTGCTGATGGATGCAGGTGTGCTGCATCACGTCAAGCACGGGCGTCCATTTGAGGACGACAATGCAGCGTCACAAGTGTACTATTTCGACCACAACTGCATCCAAATGTACGAGCCACCGACGATCTCGATCCTCGAGGAAGCACCGACGCCTGAGCAGCAGGAGGCGCTGGCGTCCAGCACGGGGATGAAGCGCATCACGCACGGACTACTGCACCAGGACGCGTCGGCGCTACGACGTGGGAGACAAACCAGCGGAGTGCGCGCGGACGCGGACTCCATGGCGCTGCTCTCGGATTGTCCCGCGCGTCCATGCCGATGCCGCGCACTGAGCCAGCGACTGCAGCAGCCAAAGGTGCCGGTGTACAACAAGGTGCTCCGCAAGCTCAAGGGCCACGGACCAGGGACAACAGCGAACCTGACGACGCCGCTGCTGAGTGCGCACTCGCATTCACTCGCGACCAACCTGCTGTTTGCCAACGACAATGACGCGCGCTACGATGGGCAAGACGGAGGAAGCTTCACGGTGCATGTCCAGCAGGACTGAGGGTGTGTGTGTGTGTATTGTGAGTTAGCGACTTGGTGCTCGTGCGTTGATGTAGTGAAACAATTACTTGAGCAACCGCCGGACTATACTCGAGTCTGTCCATGTGCGTAACGCCACTTGTGTTGCGTGTGCGAGCTCGCCATCCCTTGCTCAGATGGCTTCAATCAAGAAGACCCCAGCTTTGCAATAAAAACTCTGGTGAGCTTCATTCCACCACTAACAAGCACTCCTTGCTCTGTGAAACGCCAGACACAATGGCGTGCTGCTCATCGACAACGAGTCCCTTCCGCTCGTGTCTTCGGACCATAACGGAGACCAGCAGTGGCGAGATACTGGGGTTTTGGCGTGAAACCTAACCAAAAAGAGGTCAGACACGATGGGAATAGGCGACTTCTAGACACGTACTTGACTTCAACTTCGGTAGATACTGAGTATTCCTCAAGTCACCTTGGCTAGTTCTCTCGAAACGTGGCTTTCTAACCCTCTTGTGACAAGGTCGCTGCCCACTATGATTATTGACGCTTCCTGGAATTCTGCACTCTGCTCGAGTTGATGCCGAAGACAGCGGTATGCGATGCCAAGGCTTCGAACGATACCGTCTGCTGTCGTTTGTTGTTGCATGCTGCACAAAAGTGATATTTCCATGCCATCGTTTTCGTTATAATCTGCCAAAGAAGGATTATACAACGACAAAAGCAAGATGTCCGTCTGCAAACCGTCCCCTTTGGTACGCACTGTTCACGAGACAGGCCATCTGGTCACTTTCCATGAAACCTAACCGAGGTCAGCCAAAGACAGGGCGTGAGAAAATGCAGCTGCAGGTACCGAGTTGTCTTCCACTGCTGGTCAGCATTTCGAACAAGCACCACGCGACTATAATGACAAGCGTCTGAAAAATCCGATACGAGTGTTCGGCATGTCCTGTGACGGTCATCCATCGTCCAGGTTGCTCGATCTTGGAGTTGAAGTCCCTCCTTTCCTTCGAATCGCCTAGTTTTCGGCAAAGAAACTGATATGGAGTCCTCAAGCAGATTCACTAAAGAGTGGGGCAACCTCCATGACGCAAGTGCCATCAAAGCACATATCCAGACACCGTATCCGCACGTGGCTCTTTGGATGACGTGACAGCGAGATTCATGGACTCAGCTAAGTGCGTTGTGGCTTCGGTCAGCATCTCCAGTCCGGTAGATCCAACGCCACGATACTCAGATGACCCGCAACCAATATCCAGCGACGGCTAGCGATCCTACACCAGGCACCACCGTTACGACCCACAGCTTCACATCGATACGGACATCGTTTGCGTGCGCCAACTCACATTTAGTGACTCTGCAAACAATCCTGACGTTTGCTGTTTGCACTGCAGTGAGTTGTTTGCTGACCCATGCCAGAGAGAAGTGGCCATGAGAATACAGTGATGGCAGCAGCATTAGCACACGAATAATAGCAAAATAGGTACTGTGGTGCGTATCCCGACATTGTTTCACGCACAGCGGCGTAAACTGGTAGGGGTTCCAGACACGAAGAACACACCTGTAGCCCCCAGATGGTCTCGTTTCTGTCCATTCTCTCGTGATCATCGTGCTTGTCTGAGTGCACCGTGCAGTACCGCTTGATGACCCCAGTTTTGCCTTCAACATTGCACAAAAACGGGACAAATTGTGCGCAGACAGGTCCAGAAACATGGGTACACAAAAAAAAGCCTGCCATGCAGTCATATCCGTTTAGAGATAGCCGTCGTAGCTGATATCGTCGAACCAAACAGCCTTTGAAAGACAACCACCGCGTTCCCATACATATCACAGCAGCAGGCATGCTCAGTGGTAAAACATTACGCTTGATTCATACTTGGAGAGTCAACAGCAGAGTTGCGATTCGATTTGCTTGCACAAAGAGCGCGCTTCATAAAGGAATTCTCGCGTATAGAATACGGCATCATGACGCAGGTTACCTTTTACTTTTATACAGCTTCTTCGCATTTACTTGCAAGGTCCACTCTTCCTTGTTCTCTCTCGTCCATCTGCTTCTCATAGTTGTACTTGGAGACAGTCTGGCGCGCTTTGCAGTGCTGCTTGTACTGCGTCCATGAAGGTGTCCTTTCTGTGGTTGACCTCACTATGGTTTCACCGACAATGGCCAGATTTGCCTCGTCTCGTGTTGCTCCACATACCAAAATTGTCCGACCAGGAAAGGTGCCATACGGTATTGACTTCTCCCTGGACGAATTCTCGTATTCACATACCACTGTTGGTGTTTCGATACGTTGCAAAATCCACGCTCAAGAAGTGACGGCTTCTTCGTTTCTTGTCTAAAGCGTCTCATAGACTCATGCTGGGGTCGTTCACTCCAATTCCAATATCGCGTCCCACAGCAAATGCGTACGCCATCATTGAATACGAGTGTTTCCTTGAGGCTACTCGCGAGCGGGCAGGATTTGTATTTACATTGTGAGTGGACGGTATTAATTTGATCCTCACCTTTAGAAACGAGAGAGTGGCGCCTGGTGCACGCGCAAGAGGAGCCAAAGTTCTCATGCTATTGAGACGCGTATGCCGAGGAGACTGCAAGTCGACTTTAGGGTTTGAGCTGGGCTTAGACACCTGCCTGACCACGAGAGAGAGAGAAATGTTCGTCTCACGACTAGTGTTCGAGCGCGGATGCTACGCGAACGCACAGACCCTCATATGCGCTTTCACAACTGCCAACAGAGATTTAGCACAACCCTGAGGTCTAGGAGATCGACTTGAGGAACACTCAGTACCTACTGCAGTTGAAGGCAAGCACGCGTGTGCAATCCACCTCTTTGCCTCTACCATTACTCTTAATAATCTCCGTCCGGTTAGGCATCGCCAAGTTGCCCCAGAATGTCAGCACCGATGGCGGTCTCCTCTCTACCCCACCGCAAGAAACAAGAAGATCTTCTCGTCCATACAGCGTATCATCGAGTCAGACATTTGACAGAACGAAGGACGTCCCCACATCTCAACACCCGTGCAAATAATCACCGTCTTCACCCCTCAGGGTGAGTCGATCCCACTGTAGCGGATGTCTTCGAATGCACGAAGGCATGAGAGCAAAAGCAACAGAGAAGTGGCGACGTTCAGCGAGCAGCTGGATTACAATCACAGCCAACTCCAGTCGGCAGACTCGGCTCGCTTTTGAGATCAACCCAGCGGTCAGTTGAAGGGATGCCTCTCAATTCGCTCGCGTCTCCACCGCCTTCTGTTTATGAGTATCAAGCAGAAGACGACGGAGACTCTATATCACACTACAGCTGGCGACGTAGCTAGTAGAGCACTGTAACCATTGCGTGAGAACAACGACCCTACTGTACAGAGTTGATTGATGAACCAGACTCGAGTTGCTCGAGTGGCGCCAATTCTGTAATGTACGAAAGCAAAGATGCACTTGTAGCCCCCAGTTTATTTAGTCTCCTTCTTCCTACTTCTCGGCGTGTTCTCAGCGCTCACCGTTCTTCTCAGTGGAAGATACAATACGCGCTACTAGCAAAGTGTCAAAAAAGGCAGCTCTGCTTTGCACTGAACCGAATGATGGCTCCATTTCTGTTGTCTTCAACATTGGGCAAAAACAAGGCAAGGCGAGCAAATGGGATAAACTTCAACTCTATGGCAAAGAACATGGGTACAGATGCCCAGTCAGACTTACGGCACTGTTTGGGAGATCGTAATAGGAGCTAATACTACTCAGGAGCCACAACAAGAATTCCCCAAGTGCCTTCACACAAATGTGCCAAGGGCAAACCAAACAGGCGAACTTGCATCAAGGACAGGGATATGGTGAGTCAACGACAAACAAACAGAACAAACAACTTTAAGGTCACAAACCAGCTTTTCCTATGTACTATGCCGATATCACCACGTAAAGCCTGAGAACACTGGGTACAGCTGCGGTTGTGGCAGCGCGTTGATCTGGTAACGAATTTCGCAACTCGCCTCGGTCTCGACGCCCCAAATGTCCAGTGCTTGCCGCCACTTCTCCACACACACCAAATACGCGCGCTCTCCCTGCAGCGAGCGATACTCATGCAGCTCATTTGCATACTTGGAGAGCATCGAGTTCTTCTCTCTGCTTTCTTGGATTAGTACGGTCTTGTGTGTCAGTAACTCGCGGAATTGTGCTTCGTACGCAAGCCACTTGTGTTCATCCTCGCAGCGCTGATCACGAAGGCGCCCGCGGTACTTTTGCTCGTAGCTCCGCTGTCTAGATTTGCGCAGATCGCCTTTGGTGGGACGTTCTCTTTGTTGTACTTTACACGAGCGCTTCATTCTTGTTGTGGACGTCGCACTGGTTGTCGTCGCCTTAACAACTACAGCTTTTGCTGCTCTGGTCAACGGCGAGCGCAGGGACCGTGCCGGTTTATTTGACTCAGACTGTGGGGATGGCTGGTGTTGAAGGTCTTCGGCTCGAGCGTCTTGACTTGGAATGGCGTCGGTGCTCACAACTGTGACGCTATCCAACTGGATCGTCACGCTTTCTTCATTAAGGTCAGCGGGTGCCATCTTGTCGGACGACGTTGTGCTGTCATCGTTCCAGGTGATCACTTCGTCCAGCTCCATCAGAAGGGGTTCTTCTACAAAGCACACCGCAAGTGGGTCCTCGTCTTTGTTCAGAGTTTGTGCATCTGAGAAGAACGATGGAGACGACGGGGACGAGATCTCAAAGAGCATGTCTTGATCCTCGTCCCGACACACAGTGTCGATCCAGAGGTCAATCGAGTCCCACTCCATATCATTCACGACTTCTACGCTCGTCGTTTCTGCGGATATCATCGCACTTGCTTGGAGTTGTTTTGGCTGGTTGATGCACTTTTCTGCGACGTGGTAAATTGGACAATAAGCACGTTCGAATAGAGCGAGCAGCTTAGCGGCACTGCCATTAAGAAAGAGGAGCACTCTCTCCGCTTTCATTCGCAACCCTCACTTGCAACCCCATGCCGCAAGAAACAATCGCATCTCGTTTTATTCTAAAGCTTGCACTACACACAAATGCTCATGGTGACTCGTTCTTGACACAAATCTGGGGGCAACCAACTCGGTACCTGTTTGTGTCCTGTCTGTTGCCTGACCAGAGGACAGCACACTGTAGAACTGTCCGCCCGACCTCGTCGGTTAGAATTCACAAAAAAGACCAGATGTGGCCCGTCTCGTGCTCCTCATTGAAGTGGACGCATCCACGGATATGGACATCTGAGGGCATGCAGCATTGCTGCCGCTCACAAGAGAAGATTGTGTGCGCTACCAACGAGATCTAGCTCCGACTTCAAAATGGTACTGTACGATGGCACACACCAGTTGTTCGAAGCGCTCTCTGGAGCAATCAGACGCATCAGAAACGAACGCCTTCTCACTAATGGCATTTCCGTCAGCCAGGCGCCGATTCACGCAAACAACGCCGATGCCAAAATTGTGTCTGACTGCAACTGCGTACAGTATCTCGCTCGGTTGGCCGCGTTTTTCTTCATGGAGTTGTTTGCGATGACCAAGACTAGCAGTGGCCGCATCGGATCTGTGCTCAATGTGTGCAATATTCTGGCGTGTGTAGATCAGCGCAATACAATATGGAGGCGAACTGCCTTGGGCGACAACTGAAAAGACATTTGCTGTTGTGGATCTTGCTCCCATTGCATGCGTGCGCTGTGATGCTTGTTTGTGTACTGTACTTGCAACTTACCAACAAGAGTGTAGAGCATGCACGACGAGTAAGCGGCAATGGCTTGCGAACGAACACAAGACGGTCATCAGTCAGGTATGCCCAAGTACTGTCTTTGATTTGTGTACAGCTCCACACGATCCCCCAGATTGCACACGTTATGTGTCTAGAAGGTGCATAGCGCATTTTGGTGTCAGAGAGCGCGCGAAAGTTAAAAACTTGTGATAATGTCGGCAGTTTGACGGGAGCAACAGAAATGCTCGACTTGAGGACAAGTCAGTACCTGCTGCAATTGAAGCAAAGTACGACGCCTGAGGTCTCTCTGTTGTTATGTACCTCGTTTGGTTAGGAATCACGACGTCACACCAGCAAGCTCTCCGTATGAGCAGCTTGCTTGTGGGTAGACTCATATCTACAGTGTGCTGCACACTGCTTCAGGTCGGCAACTCCAGTGCATGTCCGATGCGGGCTGCTGTGCTGAATGGCAACATCATTTTCAAATCAACTCTTGAAGACCAGAAGCAATCTGATCAAACGGTTTCAGCTACCGGATGACTGCCTGTCCCACTTGTGGGGTGCGTGGGACCTGCAACAGATGGACAGATGGGCAACTTCACTTCAACTCCAAGATCGCTGTCGCTAAGAAACGCAATGCGAACGGCCACTCCATCCCACT
Organism: Globisporangium splendens; assembly: GCA_006386115.1. NCBI lineage: Eukaryota > Oomycota > Peronosporomycetes > Pythiales > Pythiaceae > Globisporangium > Globisporangium splendens. Next base: position 62,914 of record VFIW01000047.1, on the reverse strand, counting down.
GCATTGCGATAGAAGTCTAATCCCCTTTATTAGCACTTTGTCGATGGCATTCAATTGACGATGCCAGTCGTGCTTCTCTTCCTTTTTGCCTGCACAGAAAAGGCATGCCAAGTCGTATTGTGCGCTGGAAATTGTATATATTCATTTAGTTTCCGTTCACTCCACTCACTGTATGCACAATATCTACAACGTGATCGACGTGGAAGTACGCCGTTGGCTCGTTTCGGTCTCTTCGCTTCGCATGGATTGTAGTTTGCGTGGAAAGTGTTGCGTGCTTGCTCGCGGTCGTTGGGTTGCTGCTGACCCAGGCGTCCTCTTGCTTGGCGCTTTTGTTGCGTGTTGCGAGCTCTTGGAATCACCCACCACCACCACGTCGTCGAGCTGCACAGTCACGCTTTCTCCACCAAGCGAACTGCCCGCTTGGCCTCCCGATGCCATTGCTTTCGTCCCGCACAGCACCACGGGCTTCTTTAGATAGCAGCGCAATTTGCGATCGTATTTTATTGTCGACGGCGACGCCTTTGACTTGATCGCAAAGAGCACGTCGTGCTCGTCGTCGCGACACACGGTATCAACCCAGAAATCGATTGGGTCCCAATCGGAAACGTCGACAATCACTGGGCTCATAACTGTAGGTTGCAGCTTTCTGGCGGTGGTTTCACTTGAGCTCAACGTGGCGAATTGGTAAATGAGCTGCTCGTGTGGACCTCCTCGCCGGGTTGGGACCTGAACGGAGACGCTACCGGGTCCTCAGTCCGCAAAAAATGCTGTGCCTTCTTCTTCTTCTTTGCCACATGGACACTGCGATAGTTACTCCGGGTTCTGGCGCAAGCTCCCACTTTGGGTAAAGCTGTTGACCATGTGTTGCTAATCGCAGCATCAGCACATGCATGGACCTTTGCAGGTCAAGAGCGCACGGTAGCTCGAAGGAGGATGCAGCACGCACAGCCATAGCAGACGTTGCAGTCGAAATGAATTTCAGAGACAGTGGGAGTCCGACATAACGCATTCTCGGCATGAGTCCAGATGCCCGTCCGTCCAGCGAACTTGCATGTGAAATGTGGAAGCAAATGGAACGCGGACGCTGGTGGGACGACTGGCTGTGGGACGGTAGAGTAGAGTGTTGATACTGTGGTACCAGCATGGGCTTGCGCGTGTGGGTTCAAGGTGTCTTTCGATGGTGCGTGTACTGAGTTAGGACACATTTGAACCAATTAGGTACGAATGTCCACCTTGATGTCCAACTGGTGTGGACGATGCAATCGCACTTTGTCTCTATAATTTACAGCGGGGCTGCCCATCTAGACTCCGACGGTGTTGACGAAGGCTTTCCCAGCGAGGGCGTCGCAGACCTGTGAATTCGGGATCTGACCAAAGTTGAGCGCACCAATGTCCACGTTCATTTGCGAGAACGCACTCACAACCGCCAGAGCACAGTACTGCGGCGTACTCGATGACTTTGTGGTCTTGGTTGAGCAGATGAGGTTGCCAGCGTATTGCAGGAGCTTGTCCACCATAGTTGGAATGTCGTTGCCAAACCATTGTTGGAGCGTCGAGATCATCGGGTCACAGCAGCCGTCTGAGTTCTTCATGGCGCGCACGGCGATGTCGACGATCCCATCGATGATGCACGGCACGATTGTGTCTTGATACACAGGGCACACAACGTCTTTCATCGATTGGTTCGTGAAACTCTCCGGAAACCATTGCTGATTGAAGATCTTATCGGAGCACTCCGAAAGCGTTGTGGACATCATGGCCTGCATCGCAATCGCCGACGGGTCGATCGACGCCGCGCATGTCGATAGCCACGGTATCTGAGCGTCGATCTCGCCAAACACTTGCTGCAATGGGAGCTCGTTGAATGTCGAGTCTGGTATCTTGGTCATGTCCTTGATCGCTGCCGCGAGAGTGCTGTCGTGATCCGAGAGCATCTTGCAGGACGTAGCAGCCTCCGTCGTAGCGAGCCATGCGGCAGCGACGTTCATGAGCACGAGTGCTGCGCGCTGCTGCGTATATTGTCGCACCATCGTGGAGTGTCGGTCTTTCGCTTGGGCTGTCTTCTTGAAGTAGTCAAATTGCGGAATGAGCTCTTGTACACTCGAGCCGAGCGCGCAACAGAAGTGCATCAGAGCTGCATCTTCTAATCTCCCCTCACACGGTGCTGCTATGGTTACGATCTTCTGCATCTTGTCTTCGTGGATAGTAGCTTGACTGATCCTCTTGCATGATAATCATAAGATCTCGGATCATGACGGTAATTACGAAGCACAAGAACTCCATCATGCCTACTTGTCTATTGCATCGATACTACTAATAAAAACCCGATATTGGCACAACGAGTTTGTCGGAACGCTACTTCAAGAAGTTCTCGTCTTCGGCTATGTGTTCTGGTCTGCATGCAATACAAGAGGTGTTAATAAGATTGGTAAAATAGAACAGACCCAAAGCATGGAGACTATGATGGCGAGCTGGACGCGAGAACACACACACACACAGCCACGGCATTCTGTCCAACAGCAGGAACATGCGAATGTTTGTTTATTGACCGTCGTTACCCTGCTGCTCGTCGTCGATCGGCGCATCGGGCGCGTCGTCTTCCTGCTGCTCATCAGTCTCGCGGTCTCGGAACCGCGGATTCTCTTCTTCCTGCTTATATAGACATCGTCATCCATACACATTAGTATTTGGGTACCATGCTCATCTGTCGTCGCACATAACTTCTTCTTCGTACCTGTGGCTCTGCAGTCGGCGAGCGTCGCTCGCTGTTGTTCTTGCGTGGCGGTTCGTCAGCCGAGATGCTGTCGTCTCGGGAGCGTTTCCGCGGTGCCATCGTGCGTCGGAAGTGGTTGCCGTCCGCGATATCGCTGCGTCCGTAGCCGCCACGGCCCGGGTCGTACTCGTCCTTGGAGCGGCGGTCGTCGCGCACCTGGCCGCCCGAGAGCCCGCGACCAAACTGGCGACCTTCCTTGAAGCCGCCGTCCATCTCGCACCGGATCACACGGTTATCCAATTTCGTCTCGCTGATGAAATTCGAGCACGCGACCGCTTCGTCATGGGTGCTGAACCTACATGTAGAGAGACGATAATTAAAGAGTAGCATGAGAGATGTTTCTCCATACAAAGTAGGCACAAAGGCAACCAATGTGGACAGACACACATATACGCATATAGAGAGGACGTACTCGACAAAGCAGAAGCCGCAGGGTGTCTTCTTGAAGCGGTCGAGCCCCATGATGACGCGCTTGACGTTGCCGACACGCGAAAAGAGCTCGTAGATCTGCACTTCGGTCGTGAAGAACGACAGGTTGCCGATGTAGAGCGTGGTCGAGCGCGCCATCGCGCGCTGCTGCTCGTCGTAGGACGAGAACGTCTTGCGGTCCCAGTAGTTGCGCTGCTGCGTGCGCGTCAGGCGCTCCTCCTCCTCGATTACCTCCGCGTACAAGTCGGCCATCGTGACAAAGCAGCGCTTTGTGTGTGTGTGGATAATCGCTATTTATGAGGAAAACAGGTAGGTGGATGGGAACGAGGTCTCTGTAGTTGCATATACCTGTCAACGCGCATACCCTTTGTTTTTGCATATTTTGTCAAACACCGGTATGAGTACCGTGACAATACCGGTATTTATCCAAAGAATCTGTGACAGATTCGGTGAAATGGTGTCGACTTGAGACCCACAACAGCACTTTCACAAATCAACTCAGCCTGTTTATGTATGATGATTGAACACAATTGCCTCTTTATAGTAGGTGGCATTCGTCTCGGAGGCAACAACTGGATATTTCGGTTTACGCTATAGACCCGCCTTTGACTGCCACTAAGTGGCGATTAATGCCATGCTGTGATCAATGATTATCGCGAAACCGAGAACAACAGCGACGAAATTGGTGCCGCCCTTGGCGCATGCACGCAAAGGCGCATTCCCGCATTCGCGCTTTCTGTAACACGTGGATCCGCCCACCAACCGCGTCCATCAGCTCACAACGATGGCTCTGCGCGCCTCCGCAGCGCTGCTGATCCTGCTCAGCGCCTTCTCAATGCTCCTCCAGCAGCACAACGGCGCCGTGTCGGCCGCCGAGTGCACGAGTGCGCAGCTCGCGCAGATCCTCGCATTCAACGAGAACTCGACTGAGGCGTGCGGCAGCGCGTCCATCACGTCCGTCGTGTCAGCGTCCGCGTACTGCGGCAACCCGACGTGCCTCGCGTACATCCTCTCGGTCGCGTCGCAAGTGCCGTACTGCGATGTGCAGGGCTTCAATATCCGCGCCGTGCTCGCGATGGCGCCGACGTACTGCGAGCAGCGTTCGAACGAGTCCGACGCCGTGTCGTACACGCCGCAACCGAATGCGGCCCCCAAGTCGTATAATGCCGTGGCGATGGTAGGAGCGCTTGTGCTCGCAGTGGTGGCATCTGCTGCGTCTTTATAGAGCTCTTTCTAGTGGATTTACGATTTCTTAAATATAAAACTACACTCGAGTTCTTGTACCCGTATGGACTGACCTAATGGTGCACCATGACGCTGCCAAGTATCATGGTAAACGCTAATACTACGAGCTCACTCCGTAGTGACCTCTTTGACGTTGATGCCGCGCCGCTTGCCGCTGACTTCGTGCTCGCCGATGACGATGAAGATGATGAGCTCGACGTGTTCACAGTCGGCGCCGCCTTCATGGTCGGGAAGTTGTACGACGGCACTTTCGCGACGCAGTTCTCGCGCGGCTCGCGACACACGCTGCAGACCTGCGCGTACGAGTGGCGCACGCACCCAAACTTGGAATCGTAGCACAACTTCGCGTTCTGGTAGCACGGCGGATTGGCGTTCGTCAGCGCCGTCAAATTCATCGGCAGCGGCTGCATCCGGCTCCCAACGTTCGCTTGTTCGCTCGCCACAAAGTCGTTGTACATTGCTATCATCGCGTTCGTGCGCGCGACGTTCGCGTCAGTGTCCGACGGGTTCTTCCAGAACGAGATCGCCGTCACGTTCTTCAGGCCGAGTGTGTCGTCGGTGTCGAACGCGTGCAGTTCGATCTGCTTGGCCTCGCAAAAGTCCTTGTAGTCGTTGTAATACTCGGTTGCCGTTGTCGCCAACTTTCGTCGCGTCTCCCCATCGTCATTTTCACCGTCAGCTGAAGAAGATGGAGTTGATACGGTGGACACCGCGCTCCCACTGCTGCTGCCACTGCTGCTGCTGCTGCTCCAGTCAGACTTCACGATCCCCACGAGCTCGTCGATGCTTAAATACCCGAGGATCTTGTACGCGAACGAGCATTTCACACCGTCGGGTTCCACGCCAAAGGGACACAGTCCGCCTTTGTATTTCTCGCGACACTCGTCCGATTTCCCCTCCTTCCACGTATTCATGACACAGCTGTTCGGGTACGAGAACCAGACCGTGTTTGGATACGGCGCCACGATATCCGTCGGGTACGCGTGCGCTCCGACGCAGGGTCCAATCTCCCACGACGACATGCTCGTGTCCAGTCCATTGTAGAGCTGACAGTTCGGCGGATTCGCCACAATGTCCTCGTCCTCGTCCTCGCCGTCATTGTCGTCGTTTTCAATCTCGACGCACTGACCGTTGCGCATGGTCACAAACGGACAAAACTCCGGGTAGATGTACCGGTCTGCCTGGTAATAGCTCAGCGCCTCGAAAGGCTGCGCGATCGTGATCTCCATGAACGTGATCACCTTGACATCGTTTCGCCGCTTGCAGCCCGCGGCGATCGGGTTCGCGCCGACGTCGATGCAGTCGCGCTGCAGGTACATGAGCGCGCCCTCGACGCTGGACGTTGTGACCGAGTCGAGCGTGTTCCTGTACCGCTCTTCGAACGTGAGCTGCGAGTTGTTTGGGTCGTGACCCGAGACGAACACCTCGTGGGTCGCATCCCAAAGCGGCGCGTCCGTCTCGACTCGCGCTTGGAGCGAACGCACGGGGCGCATGTGCCACGTGGAAGCGTCCGTGCTGCTGTCGCTGTTGGAGAGACCCATGGCGCCGTCACGGCCGCAGAGCGCGCAGGCGAAGAGGAGGAGCGTGCGCCGCCGAGGCATTGCCATTCTGGTCTTTAGCTTCTGAAGTTTATGAGTAATGCGACCGAAGAAATAGGAGTGTTCAGATATAAATTACCACACCACTCTCTTCTCCACAGTCAACTCTTAATAAGGGTTTCTCTTTCGATGAAATGTCCTAATTAGGGGTAAGTGATAGAGCATTTTGATTGGATAAAACAAGCATGAAATTTGGAATCTGAGACACTCGAATTGTGTAACGGCTCAAAAAGAGTGGCATTTGGTGTCTTCTGATATGAATTGTAGAACGCCAAAATCATATGCCACCTTTTCACACAGCAATGTTGGAGTTCTTCATGTAAAATGATGGACTGTGCTTCTGGAAACCTGGCACACTTCAGTGACACCACACCTGAGTATTTTACGGTAATCTATATTGTTTTCCATATATTTCTATTTTGTTGATGCGACTTTCTATGACAGCCAATCAGAATGCTCGAGGATGCACAAAAACACTCCAATTGTGTGTGTGCAGCAAAAGCTGACATTCTTGAAAAATAGGCTTGCGTGAGGTTGATGTCAACACCCTCCAGCGCCTCAATTTGTCTAAAAATGAGGATTTCCATCTGCGGTTTTATTTCAGCTGCAGACTGTTTTTTCTCTTGCTGCAAAATATGAAGCATTGGCTGAGTTGCAGCCCTCTGCACAATGACAATGGCTGATGGCCAGCAACAGATTTGGTTCTGGAACTCTTCTGAAAGCCTATGAAGTTGTCCAATTTGACGATTGGTTAGCAGTGCAGACACAAATACAGCAAACAAAATCTCAACATGTATGGTATTTGGATCGGTTTCCTCACTTATGTGCTGTTAATCTACTTGCTTTCTCTCACTTACGACGACGTGCAGTCCTGGCCCTCGCTGCCGTCCACAGGGATGTACCAGCAGTGTTTGGTGGCCACGCCGCCCGCCTTGGCCGCGCCGATGGTCTCGGCGAAGGTCCACTTGGAGTCAGCCGTGTGGTACTGGAGCTTGAGCCACTCCTTGCCGGCCGTGACGGAGAAGAAGCCGTACTCGTTGCCGCCGTACGTCCACTTGTTCTTGACGTAGGCAGACGCGACCGCCGGGATGCCACTCGCCGACTCCTTCTGGATACCACCGCCGGCGCCGTTCTCCACAAAGTGCACCGCCAACGGCGACGAAAAGTCGTGCTTCTCGCCGTGGGTGTGGCCGTTCATCCAGAGCTGCACGCCCGAACCGTCGAGGATGTCGAACCACTTCTTCATGCCGGTCTCGGCATAGTGCACGTACGGCGAGTAGTGGCTGTTGACGATCTTCCACGTCGCCGTCGACGCCTTGACCTTCTCCGCGAGCTGCGTACGCGAGTCGTCGGCCCACGACGAGATCTTGGCCATGCACTTGTTGTACATGTCCATGGAGCCGCCGGCGCAGTACTTTTGGCCCGGTGCGACGTTGTTGCACTGCGAGTCGTCGCCCTCGGCGTAGCCGTAGCACTGGCAGCAGATCTGAAGCGCACCGTGCGTGTCGGCGTCGTTCGCGTCGATGTTGAAGATGTCGATGCTCACGCCCGAGGCCGAGTCACTGATCGAGTGCGTGTAAAAGTGGTCCTCCAGCTTCCAGCGATCGCCGTTCGGACTCGTGTACTTGGACTGCCAGGTGAACTTTTTCTCCAGGGCCGCGAGCATGTCGTCCGTGCTCGCGCACTCAGCTAGCTCACCGTCCTTGGTGCAGATGAAACTCGAACCACCGTAGTCGTGGTTGCCCAGCACGTTCACCCACGGGATGTCAGCCAGGTTCGAGCCCGTAAACTTGTTCTCGAACGTCTTGGTGAAGCGATACGACTGGTCGCTGTCGCCCTGAATGCCCGCCCAGTAGAAGTTATCGCCGTGGCCGATGATCACCTTGGGCTTGACGGTCGCTGCACCCGCCTGCAGGTCCATGAGCGTCGCCACGACGTCCTCGGCGATCACATCGAACTCGGTGTACGTCGAGCTGTCCCCGCAGCACGAGTCCTTGCCGACGGTCGAGCCCCAATCGCCGATGGCGAACGCCGCCAGCGACAGCGTCGCGGTCGTCGGGTCCGACGTGATCTTGGACACCGTCGTGCCGTTGCTGCTGCTGCCGCTCGAGTTCGACGTCTCCCACTTGCTGGTGCCCCCCGACGACGTGGTGCCGCTGCTGCCGCCCGAGGTGCCGCTCGTGCCGGACGAACTGTTGCCCGACGACGTCGAGCTGTCCGAGCTTGACTTCTTCGAGACCACGATGCCCACGGCTGCGCCAACCGCCGCGAGCACGACCACCACGCCCACGATCATGAACTTGCGGCGCCGCGCCATGCCTGCTTTGTTGCTGCCGCGCTCCGAGAGCACCGTCACGGAGCTCGAGCGACGCTCGCGATCCATGTCCATCAAGTTATTAAGAATTCAGCCGCCGCCGCCGCTGCTGCTGCTGCTGCTGCTGCTGCTGTTGCTGGTCTGGTTGTGATAATGCGGAGACTTGGGCTGCGTGCTCGCACCTGCCGCCAAATGCGAAATGAGGACATTGATAGGCGCGGCACGACAGGACGGGATTGCTTTCCCTCCCTCCATTTGCCCTTCTCATATGCGTGGTGTTGTGTGTTGGACAGCAGGGCTGTGCATTTTATGCCACAAATGGCGGCGGAAATCCCTTTGTAGACGCGATCTTCGACACTCGTTGTGTTTCTAGTTTGTACTGAACAGTTAGCATACTACCCATGCACATTGTCAGAGAACAGACCTGTATGTTTGGATGCACAGTGATATGCATGGTGTACTCAACGCATTGATAAGACCAGGATCGATGCGCTCTTTTTCTCACCGGTCGTCTGACTCGAAATGATGCCCAGCCAATCATCTCACATCAAGGTGCATTCGGGTAGGATGCTATGAGTGCGCGGTTGATAGCAGTAGAGTAAGCACCCTGTTTTGCTGTTGAGGCAGGTCAAAGTTGCAGCAACTCATTTGATATCACCGTGTTCTGGTGAATGACTCCCATTGGATTTTTGTCGTTTCCTTCCCACCCCTATTTGCGCCCGGCTCCACACGGCCACAATCACTCCATGCACACGCACGCAGAAAGGGCTGCTGGGATCTCAATTTTTGCCCGAATGGGAGAAACCGTATTAAAATGGCACACAACGCACCAGTGGAAATGCATATTCAGTGCAAACACGATGTCTGCACACACGTGAATGTATTCAAAAGTCAAATTTCAATAACCTCTAGAAACGCATGAATCAATAGCTGCTGGATCACTGATCCTTGCATATCAGCGGGTCCATGAACATCTTCGTGCGTGCGAACAGATCAGGTGCTCGCAAATGCTCGCGAGAGCAGAGAGACTTCCAGGCTGTCTGTATGGAGACCTCCTCCTCCCCAAGCTTCAAGAGCTCCGTAACTTGGGAAAAAGCTCGCGTCTCACCCGATTAACAACCGCCTCGCCATGAATCTCTTTGTCTGGCTGGCTGCATGATTGCAACGAGGGAAGCAGCATCTCGATTAACAACAGCGCCACCCTTGTATGAAGGCACCGACCCTCTCTCTATCTGTTGCTGGGGATAGCCGCGCCACGCCCTCCATGCTTCAGCACTTGCATATCTGTCGTAAGTGCGATAGAGAGAGCGTGCGTGGGAATGCATGGCCACCCTTCCACACAATGCAACACAATGCAACAGCGTTGCCAACGAATCGTTAGGTTGTTTTTAATTAGGTGTACCGGTGCACATGCCACATACGCACGCACACTATATATGATTTTCCTTTTTTAATCTGGGGGAGCCATACAGAAAACGGAGCTCTTGCTTGGACCTGTGGATGCAAGAGGGGATGACTGACTGGACTGTGATCAATGATCCAGACGGATCCTGAGGCTATCGTGGCGAGTTGGCTTACTCGTCGCAGCTCTTGCCGCGTCCGCCGTCCACTGGGATGTACCAGCAGTGGTGGGCCGCGACACCGCCGATCGTTGACGCCTTGAAGTCGTCGGCGATGTTCCACTTGTCATCGAACGTTAGGAAGCGGACCTTCAGCCACTCTTTGGACGCACTGAGCTCAAAGAACCCATAGTCGTGGTTCTTGTACGACCACACGTTCTTGACATAGTCCTCCACGTACGGTGGCACGCCACTCGCGGCTTCATTGAGGATGCCACCACCAGCACCGTTCTCGATAAAGTGCACGCCAATGGTCGAGTAGTCATGCTTCTCACCGTGCGTGTGGCCATTGATATACAGTTGCACATCGAGTCCATCAAGCAGCTTCTTCCACATGTCTTGGCGATCAGCAGCGTAGTGGTTGTACGGCGAGTAGTGCGTATTGATGATCTTCCACGTCGCCTTGGATGCCTTCACCTGTTCCGCGAGTTGGGTGCGCGACTCCTCACCCCAAGCGCTCAACTGCTTCATGCACGCATCGTACATGTCTGTCTTGCCACCAGCGCAGTAAGCGTCACCGCGGACCACGTTCGTGCACTTGGAATCGTCACCTTTCGCGTACGAGTAGCACTGGCAGCAGATCTGTTGGGCACCGTGGGAATCAGCATCATTCGTATCCATATTGAAGATGTCAATGCTCACGCCGGACGCGTCATCAGAAATCGAGTGCACGTAAAAGTGGTCCTTCATGATCCAGCGGTTGTTCGTTGGGCTCTTGTACGTGGACTGCAAGCTGAACTTGTTCTTCAACCCATCGACGATCGCCGTTGCGTCGGAACAGCCACCAGGGCAGATGTAACTCGCACCACCGTAATCGTGGTTACCCATGACGTTCACCCACGGAATATCGCTCAACGCCGAGTCACTAAACTTTTGCTCGTACGTGTTCGTGAAGCGGTACGATTGGTCTGTCATGTCCTCGATACCCGTCCAGTAGAAGTTGTCACTGCAATGCAAACACAAACAGTTTAGTGCATTGCCTTGTATCATTGCTCCTGAAAGTTTCCAACAGAGCGACGTACCCATGGCCAATCACGACCTTTGGTTTTGGGTCAGCAGCCGCAGCCGCTTTGCCCATCAACACACCCACGGCTTCTTCGGCGTTCTTGTCCACATTGGATGGATCGTGGTCCGTGCGGCGCTTGCAGCACGAGTCGCGCGCGATCGTGGTGCCCCAATCGCCAATAGCGTAGGCAGCCAGCGTGAATTTAGCTATAGTATCGCGTTTTAGCATCAAGAAAAGTAAGAACCTCGTTTGTTCTCAACAATCAATTTCTCAGCAGGGAATAGAGAAATACGCACCAGCAGTTGGGTCCGACGTGATGCTAGAGCCTCCCGAGCCCGAGCTGTTGGTGGCTTTGGAGCTGTCCGCGTCTCCCGCGACTTCGCTGTCCTTGCCAGAGAGCGAGCTGCCGTTTGTCTTCGTGGACGACGACGCGTTCGAGTTGCCGCTGCTGTTGGACGCCGAGGACGAGTCGGACGTCTTCCACACGACGATGCCGACGATCGCACCGATGACGGCGCAGAGCGTGACGACGCCGCCGATGATCAGCGCCTTGCGCTTGCCGAGAGGCGCCATGTCTTCCTTCTTGCTTCACTGGGGGTTGCGAGCGACTTTCGTCCGAGGGCGTCGGCGCAAATTCCAGACTGAGTGGCTGGTGTCATCTTGCGGCCACGATGTGCGCGAAAGAACGCGGAGATTACACCTCACTTGAGAACAGCATTGACGCCTTCGATGGTTTTGCACGAAGCGCATTTATCAAAGGGTTACTTTTCTACCACTTGCTTTACAAGTAGATACAGTGTGAGCGTATTTATAGATTCGAATAAAAACTGAGTCGGCACTATTCAGAGTGTTTGGGTCGTTCGGATGGTTCAGCTGCCCTGATTTTTTTGTTTTGCTGCTTCTTTCCGTTTTTTGAGGGTTGAAGCGAGAGACGCAGCGGGCGTTAATTTGGAGTGTAATATGGGTTCATAAGTGTCTCAGCGTGATATGGTCTCTGATTGGATGAAAACAGCTGCGCAGATTCTTGTCGCCAATGAAAACGCTGCATATAAAAATCATTGGGTGCGGTTTTAAACTAGGGCTTGCACGGACCACCAAGAGTCACAACGTCAACATGGATTTTATGCAAACACCAGTGGTTTTTGCAGGACCATCGAAACTCCAAACTCAGAAAATACTCGGCGCCTTTTGTCTTTCACGAACCAAAATGAGCGAGACTCAAGCAGACAAGCGATTATGATTGATTGCGATGGAGATCAAGGCAGAGGCGTTATGACGCCATGTTCTCTCTTGCTCTCTCTTGCGCTCGCTACAGTATCATCCGCGACAAGCTTCCTCGTCGACATTATTTTAATCAGCCAACGGGAGAGGGTCTGCAAGTCTCTGCACGATTGAGATCCACGTGCCTACGCTTCGTTTCTGACCGTTGTTTGCCAGCTCAGTCAGTCCACAGGGCTACTTCATCTTACTCCTGTCGCAGCCAGCAAAGTTGCAATTAGCTCAGGCACAGAAGTCTAGTTTTTTCATCAGACTGACAAGCTGAGATCGAAATCTTCACTTGGAAGTGATATTGGACATTAGACGAAATGAGTGTTACAACTTCTGTCTGATATAACAGACAAACTCCATTTGACTGGAAAACTCGCATTGTGACAAGACCATCACTCTGGTTTCCGTTGCGCTGAATGGCGGCAACCTGACAAGCAACACCAGCGTCAAGCATGTCGGAGCTCTACACGAACACCGTCTGTCTCGCACCCATGGTGCGCATGGTGCGTACCTCCTGCATCGCACGCGCTCCCTGTAAAATGACCCAGTCGTGGCGCTCATACTGTAGGGGAGACTGATGCGATACGTGGTGTCATTTGTGCTCCAGGGCACACTCCCATTGCGTTTGCTGTCGTTGCGCTATGGCGCCGACTTGGTGTACGGCGAAGAGATCGTCGATAAGCGGATCATCATGACCACGCGCGTCTCGAATGGTATCAGTACGCAGCGCGTATGTGTCTGTATAACACAATGCCATTCGATCATATGCGCTGACACGCTTGTGTTGCTATCTTATTATCCTGCAGAGCTCCTGGACACGGTGGACTACGTGAGTAACAGCAGTGGATCCGTCGTGTTTCGCACATGCGATGAAGAAAAGCGCAGGGTTGTTTTCCAGATCGGCACGGCGGATCCGATCCTGGCGCTCCAAGCAGCAGAGCGCGTGTACGAACTTACACAAACATGCATGGACTGGGCTGACTTCACAAACAAGGTGGACTCTCAAGCTAACTATTTGTTGATTTTCATGTGTATGGGTGTCGTTGCGCAGGGCGAGCGATGTCGCATCCATTGATATCAATATGGGATGCCCCAAGCATTTCTCGGTTCATGGCGGCATGGGGGCTGGTCTGCTTCGAAAACCAGAGCTCGCCTGCGATGCACGTGATCAGCTGCTATCATATGGTCGCTCTCTTGCTGGTATCTCATTATTTGTGTGTGTTCGCGCGCTGCTCCTGCTCCAATACTCCTATAGATCATGAAGACGCTGCGAAGAAATCTAAATATCCCCGTGTCATGCAAGATTCGTCTTCTGCACGACACCCAAGCCACAGTACGAGCTAATTTCTGTTGATACTTGATGAATACGACGACGACTAGCGCTGACGTTAACGTGGTCCATGCGCAATAGATTGGCATCGCCAAGAGCCTCGAGCAAGCAGGAGCGGATGCGATCGGTGTCCATACTCGTCAGGTCCACGAACGCCCCGCAGATAGTGCTCACTGGGAAGCGCTGGCACCGGTCGTGTCGTCGCTCTCGGTCCCCGTGCTCGCGAATGGCGACATCTTCGTGCGCGACGATATCGACAAAGTGCGTGAACTATCAGGCGCAAGTTCGGTGTTAATTGCGCGCGGTGCGCTCAACAACCCATCCATTTTCCGGGAGCAGGGGCTGCTGCCATCCACGGAGGTACTCATCATTGTGATCGAATTTACGCGCCAATGAGTAACTCAACGTTGTGTATTTTGTGTAGGTCGTCGTCGATTACTTGAAGATTTGCGCCGAGACGGAAAACTTGTACCAAAACACCAAGTATACGCTGTCGCGCATGCTGCCGACGAAGTGCGACCCGCGTGGTGTCCAGACCGCGACGGTGGCCGATCTGTACGCGACCAAGGACGATCCCGAGATGTTTGCGCTCTGGGACTTGCAGCAGTTCTATAAAGACACGAAAGAGCGGTTTTTGGCGAAAGCAGGTGCATGCAACCTGTCGTCGTACACAGCGTCTACGAATGCATTGGCGTCATCTGGGCTTGGAGGCGACCCCAAATACGACGACGCGCATGTCGCGACGCAGCAGTTTTACTGCAACACGTGCCACGTGCAGCTGGCGAGTGACAAAGAAGTCGCGCTGCATACCAAGGGCAAGAAGCACAAGTTCAGACTTCGAAATCGTTTTGCAGTCGCGGAGAGTAGTGTGATGTCGGACCAACTCGCCACACTATCGATAGGCATATCCCAAGGGTAGTTTCAAGACGCATAAGCACGCGCATGGCGATGGTGCGCAGTTTTGTTTGACAAAGAGCGACATGGAAACGCGAAGAAGACGGCACTTCATGTGACTAAGTGCATGCGACCAACAACAACAACAACAAAACTACAATGAACTCCATGACGTGACATGGCGAGTTGAAGCAGCGCGAACGATATTCTTGCAGTTTGATTCGAGGAAGTAACGCCATCAACGAGTTGGAAGAGACAAGCATATCCATCCACGTGGTGGTATCGCCACGTCTGACTCTCCGTGCAAGTCCAGCTTGGCACAGCTGCATACTAAGTGCAAGTGGCGACTACAAAAGTACGGAGCGAGACGCTGTCCGACTCGAACGCGCAAGTCCTTGGTGGCGTTAGTGCGATGCCGCTTCGCTCCGGGTCAGACGCACCTCACGAGCCAGAGTGGACAGGATGGATGAAGGAGGCAAGCGGTCTTTCATTCTTCAAAAGGGTACGTAGTGGTGACTTCTCTCCCTTGATGGCGTCAAATGAGAAAATGCGGATGCCGCGATACAGTGTGAGCAACCCCGAGAAAGACGCGGAAGGAATGGGTCCCTTCTTGAAGTGGTCTTGAAGCTAAAGTCAGGTCAAGTCACGCATTCGATCTGAGGCCATTTGGATGATGCGACCATCTCCATTTTCTCCTGCTGCTGGATGTGCCTGACCCCAGTTTTCACGATACGCACGCTTGAGCAGGTACGTGAGAGTTCTGTCGAAGCTCTGGAACGCGAAAGTGACAGTAAACTTTTTCGACTTCGCATTATGTTCTGCTCAGTTATGCGGCGAAAATGGAGATGAGAGCAAAGAAAGAAGAGAGAAGATTCGCCCCTCAAGCGCACACTGTCAGACCAGTTCGTGACACTTGAGCTGTGTTGTTCGCCCACACAACGCTGGACGCGCTCTGGAACGTAACAGACAGGAAGCCGATATGATCCTGTCATTCCCAAATTTCCCACGTGGAGCGCACGCAATAGCACCTTCAATCTCCAAGATCACCAACCACAATGTCGTCAACTGCACAATGGGATCCAATCGAACTCTGGTGCGACTCGTTGACGCTCGATATCGACAGCTTGGAGATCGACGGAGACGTCAGCAAAGGGTTTACTGATCTCCTGGTGTCTGATTGCTTCGCGTTTGACTTGAGCGACTTTGCACTCATGACTGATGTCGGACCAAAATCAGAAGCATCAAGTTCAACTCCCTCCTCTGTGGGATGCAAAGTGGACATTGTCTCCATGGAGGTGTGCTCTCCGACGCATGTTTCTACTGCAGTGTGTCCTGCTCTACCAAACACCAAGAAGTCTGCAAAGGAGGTGAGCTATGCAAAGCCACGAAGCCACAGGACGAAAGCCAAGGTCGATCACGCCACCAAGGTGACGAACCGCAAGATCAAGCAGCGCGGCTACGAACGCACATACCGAGGTCGAATTCGCAACAAGCGCGCTGAAGACGAAGCGGTTTGGATTCAGTTGGAAGCCAAGCTGCGGGACGTGCTCGCTCACAAGAACCCGGTTGTGTTGCAAGCGCAGAGCATGCATCATTACGTCCACAGCAGTCGGTTCAACCGCTTCGTGGAGCTGCTCCTTGAAGAACGCACGCTGCAAGAAGAGCACTCGACGCTCGTGTGCAATGATAAATGGGCTGCGGCGCTCAACATGTGGGGCGGCGAAGGCAAGGCTAGCCAATCGATCCGGTACCAGCTCAACTCGCTTCCAGCGCTGCAAAAGTACCCGACTTTCCACAACTTCACTTGGTGAAGTACGCGAGATGCATATAGTGCTTTTTTTAGTCTCGCCATGTCTGTCCATAATACCACAAAGAGACAATTCAAAAACATGTTCTCCATATCCGCGTGCCCACTCGCACTTTTGCCACGTTTGACTTTGCATTCCATGTTTTGTGAATCCACGCACGCCTGCCCTCACCAGCAAAACTCGGACACGGTAACCCTCTGCAATGCGAACGCCTCGAGCTGCTCCTACATATCCATATCAATTTAAACAGTTTCTTTCAAGTTTATTTTATCGACTTTATGGAGAATAGTAACGTGCGTAAAAACAATCTTTTCATTTTCAAAGGGATCGTATTAGAAGGATGGGTACATAACACTTGGCTGTTTTATGTCCATTCACGTTGAAGTGCGCATCTACTGCACAACTGTCAAGAGAAGCATGCGACGCCACGATCGCATGGTGGACTGGGGACGTCGCCTGATTCCTAACCGCGCAAAACGAGACGCAAGTGGTGCCAACAGCCACAAGGAATGCCGAAATAGGTACAAAGCTGACGTCAAGTCCGCTAGGTATGCACTTGACAGATCTGGGGCACACTCGGGGTGCGATATTTGGCGAGCAACAAGAGAAACTTCATACAGTAATTGCAGCCAGCACGCGTCATCTCCATACTGGAAACCGCAGCGCATCTACATAACCCGTGGTTGGCATGACCTGAAATGGCCAAATGGTCATGGCCATCTCTGTACAGTTAATTGTGGGGTTTCACATGGCGCTCTTTGATACCCATCGTCTGAATGCGCGAAAACGATAGCGCGGTCGTCGTGCAATAAGAACTTGCCAACTATCTGCCAAGACGTCAACTTGAGCTGTTCTCTGTATCCTGAAAGTTTGAGACTGAGACACATGCAGAATGGGCAGCCGAGTTGAAGTCGACCCGTCCTTTGTCTGGGTCATCACTCAACTGGGTACAGACAGATCTGTGAGTCTTCGCACTTTTTCACGCGCATCATCCCCTGGTAAACACGTGAATGTTCCATATTTGAGGATCGCGATATCCGAGGTCAGACTGCAAACACGTAACGGAAGGAAAGGCTGCACCATTTGCCTCATTCTCCAGTTTTCCAAGGCATCGTCAAGTTCAAGAACCAACAGCAGCGAGTCTGCTTTACTACAAACCCGCCAACTTCCAACTTCGTCACCATGGCAAGCGCTATGTCCGTCGATTGGAACCCGATTGATCACTGGATCGATGCGATGTGTCGCGACGACAACCACGAGATGCTCCTTGACATCGTGTCCTGTGAATCACCGCGCTCGCCGTCATACTCCGATGCACTCTCAGCGGTCAAGATCGTGAACGATCCGTTCGCTATGGGCTTGATCGACGAGTCGGTGATCATGGATTTTGACGCAGCTGCGGAGTGGGACGAGTACCACGACTCCGCTGCACTCAATGCCAAACATGAGTCACATGAAGCCCTCAATGGCGAGATTGTAAAGGTGGAACTTGACGAGGTGACGGTTGTAGACACCTCTACCGCTTCAAAAGTTGAACGCAAACCGACCTTGAAGAAGGAGTTTGCAGCAAACCAACGGGCAACAAAAGCACCCAAAGCCACACCGAGAGGACGCAAAACCACGCTGTCCAAGTCAACTGTGCCGCCAGCTACCAAGAAGAACTGCGGACGCAAAGTGAATGGTGACATCAAGAAGCCACAAACCAAAGTGATCCAGCGCAAGGTCAAGCAGCGTGGCTACGAGCGAACGTACCGTGGACGCCTTCGCGACCAGCGTTCCCAGGACGAGTCCATGTGGCTCGCGTACGAAGCACAATTTCGCAAACTGTTGACGCACAAACCCGTCCTAATCCAAGAAAGTCGAGAGAAGAACTCGCTGCTCTCCAAGTGCATCGATGAAGTGCACGAGTACCGCTCGCTGCAGGAAGAGCGCGCGTACCTTGCGTGCGTGGAGAACTGGCGGCAAGCGCTCGACATTTGGGGCGTCGAGACCGAAGCGAGTTGCTGCATTCGGTACCAGATCAACGCGCTGCCGCAACCGCAGCCGTATCCAACGTTCACAGACTTTGTGTGGTGAAAGAAAAAGCAAATAGCGTGACAAGAGAAGTAGGTGTTGACTGTTCCATTGAGTGTCGTTTGTTGATCAAAATCAGTTGATAATCACAATATGAGCCATCTGTCGAGAAAATCTCACCCTTGAGCGATTTGGCTTTCCCATTCTGTGTGAACGACGCAGTCGGCGCATTTTCGCTCCGAGTAGCTGCATACACTGAACGTAAACGCGTTTCAACCAAAGTGGCACTTGCTTCTGCGCCATCGCCGGTAAAGAGAATGTGGCCATTTACCATTTTCATGAGACGACACGTACTTTAGTCGATTGCTATGCGCGTATACCACTGGGGATCGATTCTTTAACAAGAGAGCTGGCGCGTCTTGCGATGCCTAACCGAGCAAAGCTGTCGCGAGCATTTCTAGTCGTCGTCTTCTGGCTAATGCTGCGCGCTCCTTCTCACTCTTGTAGGTACCGAGTGGCCTTCAACTCACCGCGTTCAGTGTCCATATCTGGAAGATGATGCACATGATGTTGTCCACTTGACTTGACTCGAGAACCTGGCGTTTTCTTCGATGTGTGTGCTGTTTGTCGGTAGTTTCTGGGTTCTTCACCGATGACCGTCGTCTGAGTGTTCTCATAGAGCAAACTCAACTCCACGTCCCACGTTACGCGATCGCGATGCCCCAGGTAGATGAGCTGCTTGTTGGAGCATGTTATCCGTCACACTATTGGAGTTGGGATAAACAGATCCATCTCTCGAGTAGCCCGTGGACACACGCACCCATTGGCAATTCACTGGCTGCACATCCCCATTGACAGGACAGATACACCGCCTTACCAGTATTTCAAGATCGCGGCAAGGCGCTGTGCTCTTGAACACGCAAGCACATGTATGCACCTGCATGCTGCATTCTCGTCGCTTAATAACAGTATATTAAAGTGTTAGCGCAATATCGGCACGAGCTATCATACCACATACCTCTCCTTTTTTCAGCTACATGATTTTCCCAAATGAATAGACCTACGCGTTGTTGTGCATGTCGAGCGACATGAGACTCGCCACGAACGTCATCATCATCTTCGGCTTCACTTCCACAATGTCCTCGTACGTCAAGAACACCGCGGCGCCGATCTTCTGCGCACAACTGATCGCGTACTTCGCGTTGCTCGCCTTGTCGTCGTCGCTTTTGCCCTGTGACACTTGGTCCCAGTTCACAGCACGTGGTTCAACAGCGTGCACAAGGTCGAGCAGGTACAGCGCATCGGACAGTGTGAGGTCCCGGAAGGCCACAATTTGGCTCTTGGTGCGTCCACCTTGTCGCACCTTGGCGTTTGCCCAGTCGATGATGTCCTTATCCGTGATCTCGGCTTGACCCTTCGAGAGACCACTCAGCAGCTTTAACTGCTGGTAGCGCATGCTTTGCCAGATAATCGACAGAATCAACTTCTTGGCGCCTTCAAAGATATCCGCACCACCAATGTTGACAAGCGAGAACTTGAGCTGCTTGCCCAACACAACACAGTAGTTGCAGTTTTCCACCTGCTTGAACTTGTTTGGCGCGACCAAGTTGACCTTCTGCCACGAGACAATCCCCTTTTCGATTTTCTCGAAGACCTTCAGAAGGTTGATGCCATCGCGCATGTCCGAGAACAAGTGGTTGATGTACACACCATCAATGGCCAACGAGTTGATCCACATACGGAAGACACGCTCTTCACGAGTGTCACCGACATCATCGTACAGAATTTCTTCCAGCTGCTTGAGTTCTTCTTCGACCAAGTCCAATGCAGGGCACGTGTTGAACAGTTGAGCGACAAACGACATGTTGAGCTTCGGGTTTCCGCTTGTGATATCACGCGGCTTGATAAAGGTCTCAACCTGCAATTTACGAGCATTCCGGATGACATGAGCCGCACGTTCTTCTGGCACGGTCTCGTGGCACAAATCGCACTCTTGTGGGGCGATGTGGTGCAACAGCACGCTGTATGCAGTCGCGTCCTGAAGATCCGAACTAAAATTGTTGACCTTCTTTGGGTGGCCGGCAGCGCTCAGGTGGTAGTTCACCCATCGCAGCAAAATTTGATCTGGAGGAAGCTTCATGAACTCCTCGAGCGTCTCTCCGTCCAAGAGCAATCGCATCAATTCGGGGTGGTTCTTCAAGTTAATCGTCGACGTCAACTGGATCTTGATGATCTGCCACACGAGTCCGAGCACCAAAATCGGTTTGCCTTCAATCAGATCCGTAGGACCAATGTTCACGACACTGCAACCGATACTCTTCGCCGCGTTAATCGAAAGGTTGTGGTTTTCGGTCTTCTCATAAATATTCAACTCCTTCGCCTTCTTCTTGGTGTTCACAGCGCGAACATCAATCGTTTCCGGGACAGCAGCATTGATCAGCTTACACAACAAGATACCATCACCCACAGATCGGAACAAACCATCGACTGGGTTCATCGGCAAGAAAGACAACAGGTCCTTGTCGTGACCCAAACAATTGTTGATGTGCTCAGTAAACGCAGACGTCTCTTCTTCGGAATACGAGTGAAGCCCACCTGCAGATCCTTTCACTTCGTGAATCGTTGCATTCGCATTGTACCTCGCAGCGGCACTAGCGCGACGCTGCAAGACGCCGATGGTATGAGCATCCAATGCCGCAGTGTCCTGCACCGGAGAGCGTGGTGGGGAGCGCGAGCCAGCCGCTGGTTGAGGAGGCTGAGGTGGTGGACCGCTTGGAGCAGCAGGGGGCCACTGCGCACGCTTTGCATCATTCGGTGACGGGGAAGACGCATCGGCAGAAGCTTGAGCGGGTTGATTCGGAGACCATTGCGGCTTCGTTGGACTCGCTGCCGATTGACCAGCAGGTGGCCATTGAGGAGCCTTTGAGACAGGGTTTGCCGATGGCTTTGAACCTCCAGCTGGAGGCCACTGCGCTTTCCCACTTTGCTCTTTCGCAGGCGACGTTGGCGGCCACTGCGGTTTAGCACCGCTATCTTTCGCGGGAGACTTAGGCGGCCATTGCGATTTAGCGCTGCTGTCCTTCGCAGGAGATTTAGGCGGCCATTGTGCCGAACTTCCGGCAGCAGGCCATTGTACCGAACTTCCAGCAGCAGACCATTGCGGCGTAGTGGCACCAATCGATGGAGTCGACTCCTTTGGCGACGTGGCGGCTGGACGAGCCCATGAAGGAGTTGCTGTCTTTTGTTCTTGCGCAGGTGCAGAAGGGAAGCTGCCTGCTGGAGCCCACTTGCTCTTTTGCTGAGGTGGAGGTGGTGGCGGTTGTGCCGCCGCAGACGCAGCAGGTGGCCATTGTGCTTTCTGAGCAAACGGAGAAGGTTGCTTCGGAGTCGAGTCAACAGGTTCTGGTGCAGGGTTGGGAGCCCACGTCGCTTTTTTCGCAAAGAACGGCGTCGATTCCGCAGGCACCGGTGCTGGCGTCGGCACAACAGGCGCAGGCGCAGCAACGGGCGTTGACATCGGAGAAATCGACGCGTGACCCATCAGCGCACTCGGATCCAACGCGATGGCGCCATTGCGGAAGTCGTACAACAACTCGAGGAACTCGTGGAAGTTGATCTGCGTCGGCCGCTCGAGCGAGACCTGCTTCAGCATGACCGTGGTCTGGTTGGGGGTCACATTCTCGCCCAGCTTTTGAAGCACGGTGGGCAAATCGGCGAGCGCGATGGCCGCGGCGTAGTCGTGGTCGTGCTCCTTGAACACGCGCTTGAGCTCGTGAATCTCTTTGGGCGTGAACTTTTGCAGGAACGCCGACGGCAGCTGGTAGCTCATGGCGGCTTCTGTTGCGTTGACGAGTGCGGGCGGGCGGGTGTTGGACTCGGTTTCTTCTTCTTCTTCGTCTTCTTCCTGGCGCTTGTGCTTGTCTCTGCGAATCCTGGAATGAATGCTCCCGAGCTTGAAGGGTGGGCTGATGGGAGGGAGGGTCTCCCTTTACAAAGTTATATATGTTTGCTTTATACGTTCAATTCGATGCATTTGCACAGGCAATCGATATATTACCCCCTGCGGTGTAATTACGCGTTTCAAGGTAAGGGAGGATGAGAACCTACGGAAGAGACTATGACCAGCACGATCTGCTCTTCTTGAAGAGGTGTAAAAGATGAATGCAGGGAGAAGAGAACTGTGATATAGACTTTTGCTGGTTCGGAGCAGAGTTGGATGCACGCAAGAAGATGATGGGGAGGTAGGAATGCGAAACGACGATGTTGACGCTGACGTCGGAAGAAAAGGAACGAGCGTGAATGGCGATTGCGTTACGATACTAATTCAGGACCAACGCGCGCGCGTGTGCCACCCATGCACGCGCACACGAACCGCTCTCTGTCTCTCTGTCTTTCTCTATAACAGCGAGCGTCTTCAACGTGAGTAATGCCGAATTGCATCTCGAAATTCGCATTTGGCGAAGTGGACTGCGGCTTAATCGAATTTTGGGAGGCTGTTCTTTTGACCCGTTGGCGTCAGTCTCAGCCGCGTCGAAATATTTGGACAATGGGTATTTCCTCCAAGTTTGTCCCATACAAAACGAGCGAGAGGAAATCGCTATTATGCATACGCAGGGTTTTCTGCATTTGAGTCACACTCGTGCGTCATCTTCTTTGGGACATTCCGATTGTTTTTGCCAATAATCGGAACGAAAGTGAAGAGGCGTCTGCTGTAAACATCGTCCAGCTGCCACATCGATTGGCACCCATTCGCACACACTGAAAAAGTGCCAAACAAAATCCTGAAAGATGCAACAAAATTAACTCGTACCTTTAAAGTTTAGGGCAGTGGAATGTTGCTTCTGTAGGCAGCCCAAACGCGCTGCTTGTAGCGCGTAACCTACTGAGCGAAGTGAGGTGCACTAGAGGTTTTTCACACAAGTTCTTGGGGTTGGTTCTAGGTGGCAGAGTTAAAGCCTTCTCCTAGACATAAAACACTACGTTTTAAGGTAAAGTGTCGTTTTTAGTCTAATTCTGAGTTTTTGTCGCATTTTCAGTTTTCATTTGCATTGGTTGGTCTGTTTAGTTCGTTTTTAGAGCATCTCCACCGGTGCTCCTAAACTCCTGCTCCTAAGATTTTATCCAACAACTATCCAACTTTTAGAGTCAACAAAGGAACAAATGGAGCCACCGTTGGGGTTCTGTCGTTCTTCTAGCCACATAGAATCACCAAAACCCTTTCCGAATCCGTAAATTTACAAACACGGATAGGGCCAGACACGATGGTGCCTTTCCTCACTTGCCTCCACTCTCGACAGCCCAAGGTTTCCCTTGGAGTGCATTTCCGGCAACCAAACGCACGCGTAATTCCTGGCTGCTATCTTCCAGTCTCCTACTTGAGCTGGGGGCAAGTGTTTCTTAGGTGTGTCCAAGGAGAGTAGCAAGAGAGTGAGAGAGAGAGAAGGTAATTCTATTCAACTTATGATCTACATACAGTTTAAGAATTCCTGAGTCTCATTAACACTGCTGACAGTGAGGTGTTTCTAAGTGTTGACGGTGTGGCACCGATATCATTGTCGAGTAGAGCTGTGACTTGGGACATAAAAACTTGATCGTTTCCCCGCGATTCGTTGGTGAGTATCTTCGCACTCTCGGAGTTCATTGCCATGTTGGCGAGAAGATCGGCCATCTTGTTTTGTTCTCGTTTTGTGTGGTTCCAGGAGGTCCACGTAAAGTTGGCGATGATTCGATTTACCCGAACTGCTAGTGGCTGCAACTTGGTCTGGCGTACTGAGGCGAACCCGTTCTGGGATGCGATGATCATTTGGCTATCTCCGAAGACTTCCAACTTGACTTCACAGTGCTGTAGGTAGTGTGCACTGTATGCCAGGCCATCTTTCAGTGCGCTGAATTCGCACCAATTGTCCGTGACTTCCGGTCCCATGTACGCATAGCCGCATGCTTTGAGTTCCCATCGATTGCTGCGTTCATTCAGGAAGATGAGTGCCCATCCGCTGCCTCCTGGACCTGGATTGCCGTGTGCACCTCCATCGAAATACAAACGCGCCGTCGCCCATGCTTCCATTTGGCGCGACACGTCTTGTCTCTCCAGTACGCTGAGCAGTTGGCTCAGGCAGGTTGTATTGATCTGTTCTCCTTTGAGCGAGAAACATGGTTCAGATGAACACTATAGATCCACCACTTCTCCTGTATAATCCATATCCTCGCTGCATCATTTGAAACGAGAATCTTAAATGTGCTGATGCTTCTCTTTTTGTTCTAGGCTGCAGGTTCCAGCTTTGAATGTAAACAACCAGAAGATAGTTCCATATTAATACCCACAGCATAAATGATGACCATTCTCGATACTGTAACCACCAATATACCGGCAAATACTCGTTTTGTATTGTATCACATTGCAGACAACTTGACAGTATATTATCAGCAATACAATAATTTGGTGCTGGGTAAAGGAATGATGCTCATTCTATAGCGTAACATTTCGCCTATAGTAATCCTACAGCAACAGCCTTTGATCATTTTGTGTCTAGATAGGGAATGACGACCGATTGTATAGCGTAATTTCTCGCCTATAGTAATCGCAACACCTCTTGGTCTCAGAATGCGACAGCCTGACGTACTTCCTCGTACTCGGTCGTTCTGGCAACGATTCATCTTTTCGGTATCATTCTGCAATTTGCTTCCTCCCTCAAGCCAACACCACCACCCACTCAAGAACTCAACTATAGCAACCATGTCGTCCGCTGATCCTACTGCGCCACGAACCATCAACGCCTACGCGGGTTTAGAAAAAGACCAAGGGCTCCAGCCTTGGCAGTACCAGTCGCGTCCGCTTGGAGCCGGAGATGTCGAAATCAAGATCTCCCACTGCGGCATCTGCTCTTCCGACCTGCACATGCTGGACGGTGGCTGGGGTCCAGCTCCGTTCCCTTGCGTTGCCGGTCACGAAATCATCGGTGAAGTGACTGTCGTCGGCTCCGAAGTCAAGCACCTCGTGGTAGGTGACCGCGTTGGCGTCGGTGGCCAAGCGTGGGCCTGTCTCAACAAAGACAAAGAGCGTCCGTGTGCTGAGTGCGCCGATGGCGCTGACGCTTACTGTAGCCGTTCTGTATGGACGATCACCTTGAACTACGAAGATGGCTCTCCATCTTATGGTGGGTACGCCGACTACATTCGTGTTTTGGCCGACTACGCGTTCAAGATCCCGGACAAGATCCCATCGGACGTCGCGGCACCATTGCTCTGCGCCGGCGCCACTGTCTTCACTCCACTGAAGACGTATAACGTGAAGCCTGGCGACCGTGTCGGTGTCATTGGTATCGGCGGCCTTGGTCACATTGCCATTCAGTTCATCCGCGCGTTGGGTGCGACGCCCATCGCGTTCTCGCGCTCGGCGAACAAGGAGAAGGAGATCCGAGGCCTCGGCGCCGAAGAGTTCTACAACCTGAGCGATCCAGAGCAAGCGCAGAAGGCTGCTTCGTCGGTGAATGTGTTGCTGATCACTGCCGACGCCACCAACATGCCGTACAACACGTACTTGCAGTTGGTGCGTTCACGAGGCACGGTCGTGATGCTGGGTATCCCGAACGACAGTGTGACGTTTGCGCCGTTCTTCTTGGTTCCTCGAGGTGTGCGGTTTGTGGGCAGCGCGATCGGGTCGATCCAAGATATCAAGGACATGCTCAAGGTCGCGTCGGAGAAGAACGTGCGTCCGATTATTCAGAAGGTTCCAATGGCCAAGGTGAATGAGGGTCTCCAAATGGTTCGCGATGGCTCGGTCCGCTACCGTGTGGTGCTTGAGAACTGAGTTGCTATTAGCACGTGGTGTTCATCTCAAGCTACAAGCGATGGAACTTGTTTTTCTTCATACAAGAGCAGTAGCAACATCTTGGTTCAAATATCTCGTCACTCGAAGTGGTGGGAAAAATGGATGTCAGCTCAATACATACAATAATTGCTAATATACCGGTAATTGATCGGGATACCGAGCACTTTCGATCTAGCCTTATAAAGGACAGACAGCCTTGGTACCAGCTGTTTGTATCGAGAGTATAAGTACCACGACGACAATCGA
Organism: Globisporangium splendens; assembly: GCA_006386115.1. Lineage (NCBI taxonomy): Eukaryota > Oomycota > Peronosporomycetes > Pythiales > Pythiaceae > Globisporangium > Globisporangium splendens. Next base: position 36,542 of record VFIW01000047.1, on the reverse strand, counting down.
CAGGCCACTGCAAAGATCATCGGAAAGGGGTGAGTATACTGAACTGCGTATACAAGCCTCAATAAAGAGCGATAAGCGAGAGCTTTCTCCTGAGGTCTCCATGACGAACATGGGGCAACCAAAGGAGGGGGCCGCGCGGAATGAAGCTCCGGAAGGAGTTTCCACAGAGACCGCCATCACGCTGCGGAGTGGGCGGGCGCAAGGCGACGCAGAGATGGCAGTACGAGCGTCACAGCACGGGAAAGGGGGAGCCCCAGATCCTGTGCGCACGAACTATAAGGACCAATTAAATGCAGGAGGACAAGACAAGTCTGGGGCCATTGAGGAAGGCACGACGCCAACACGTGCGGAAGGCTCTCGAAAAGTAGCGCCGACAGAGACGGCACCATTGGAGAGATACGAAGCCCTCGCCGCGAAGTTGCGTTTGTCACCAAACGCGGTCAACAGAGTGGAGATTGAATACGAAGTGCGGTTAATGTTCACAGCTCTTTACAACGGGATGCGGATTCTGGAGAAACCAAAAAAGGCGAACGACAATTACCCAACACTAAACGGAGAAGAAGCGGACGCGCTGGTGGACCTATTCCGTCTACTGGCAATTGAAAAGGGAAAATCCTTTCCTGAGTGGAAGCGGATGATCCAAGATTTATGCAAGGATATGCACCGGTCATCGTGGACAGTGGTAGCGCTTATCCAAAAGAGAATTGACCAGAACAGGCTTCCAGATGAAACCAAGGCTTCGCCATGGGGTTCGCAAACGAGCACCAACAATCAAACAAAAGTCAAAGAGCAAGGCATTCAACCCTTCATCTTCAAATCGGACAAATACTCGGAGGAGGAACAACGCAACACGATCCGACACTGCAAGCAAAAGTTCGAGTACTCAGTGACCCTGCGCCAGACGACAACGATGGAATGGGATGTCATGCTAGCGATCGTGGAAGGCGAATTCCTGATTCGACACTTGCCTCAATTCCTTCGACGAGTATGTGATGGGGACACCCTCTTCCGTTTCCAGAACACCATCGCAGCTCAGGTGGAAGGAGAGCTGGTCGGCAAATTATCGGATGCGACGCAAGTCTACAAAGATCATCAGTCGACCGGATGAATCGTGGAAGCCATCTTGCAAGCAGCGAGATTCCGCAATGACGGCAAAATGGAAGAGACAATGGCGATGCTGAGAGACCTCAAAGCTGCGGAATATAATGACAGCACTCACTCACTCCACTTCTATTTCTTTGACAGGAGCACAGCTGCGAAATGGGACAGAATGACGATCCCCTTCCGACGCCAATTGGTGCATCTCATATCCGCGCATCCGACGGAGACAACCGGAGAGCGACCGGAGGCAGACAGCGTGTGGAACAGGCAATTGGGAGCGGACGGGCTACAGAATGCAGAATCGAGATCCAGGTACAAAATTCAGCTTTTGAACACTGCTCGCTCAATGAATATGTCCTTGTTTTTAGAATACTTGAAGCAGACGACAGGCAAGCGATTCTACGCCTACCCACTCGATAAATACGGTCCAATATCCCACCAATCGCAGTGGTGGGAGGTGCTCTTTGAAGAGGAATCATGTCCAAAAGCGCTTATCGAAGTCAGACGAATTATTTGGCGAGGGCGAACGATCATCCTTCACCACGCATCCAAGTGCCGAATGGCTCCTTGTTTAATCTGCGGGGCAGCGGGACATTTCGCGCGAACGTGTAAGGCAACGGAACAGGAACTAACAACTAACAGCTGTATTCACGCAGACGATGAGATCGTGAGTAAACTCCCGAGAAAGCCAGCCACTTTCACCAGTGCAACGGAAATGAAAGAGTCGGTCTCAGACGGCATTGACAAACAGAGACAGCCGCTTCAACCCGCAGCAGAGAATCCTCAGACCAGTGGGGAAAACGAGCCGAGCGAGAACACGAATCCCGTGACGCCTGATGAGACAAACACGTCCAGCCCACAACCGAACTCCAACCCAAATGATCTAACAAAAAATGTGTCGTTTACAGTGAAAACAGGAATTTCAGTACAACAAACCGGCAATCTCAAAGAACAGGCGAAGGCGAAACCAAACGATGGAGCAGCGAACGCAAAAGGACCCGCGTCAAAGGCAAGCCAGAAAAATGGTCCAAGACAAATTTCCAAGGATGACATCCGGTGGGCAAAAGAGCTGATGCGCTTCCGACGAGATATGGACGAGTTAATGAAGGTGCACGTGGAAAGACAAACCGAGGTCAACCCGAATCGTAACGACATCATGGACTGGGATGGGGAGTACACGATTCAAGACGTGATGGACGCCAACGGACTTGCAGAAGCAACAACACCACCTACCGGAAATTGCCAATTTTATGCAGTGGCGGAAGCGATGCTCCAAATCGTGCATGACAACATGGCCAATGAGAAGCTGATCGAGGCCACGGCGAGCAGAATCAAGCAAAGCATGAACGCGGCCGCACGGCTCAACTTCGATCTCGAATTTCCTGAAGGAACTCATTTGGGAATACTCGAAGCACTGGGGAGAGGGGATCGGAAAATGAGCCCAAAAGAAAAGAGAGCAGATGTTCTCGACTATTTCAGCGATATCGCAAGCAGCTCCTCCAGCCGATCTTCCACTTTGCCAGGATCCCTGTGGGGTGGTCCGGAGTCCTTGCGGATGGCTGCCAAGGCTTTGCAGAGAAAAATCTTCGTGCTGATCGAGACAACGTACGGAGACCGTAAGGGCTTTGCAATTTACAAGCCGCAATCCAGAGTCCATGGAGGCGGCCAGTTTTTGTCAGCCAAAGAATATGTGTGCACAGGGAAGCAATGGGAAGACGAGCTCCGTCAAGACAGAAACGAAGCAGAGACCACGAGCAGTCCGCTACCAATTGTAATGAAATTCGCAAACGAACACTACAACAGTCTGCACTTCAGAACCCTGAACGACCCAACGCCACTGGCGAATATGATGAGCTCATCACTAGCGAAGCATCTCCAAGGATCCGTGAGGAGCAAGGCGGAGTTCAAGACGGACCGATCTGGTCAATTCGAATCCGAACGAGAAACAGACGATTCGATGGAGGACAGCGACAATTCCAGTTTGGGAGAGTCAGTGTGGACTCCATCGCTGGACGAGCGAGAAAAGTTCGAGCCAAACCAGCTCAGCGGACAACACGGCTGGTCGTTCGCATCGCAGGAGAATCAGCTTGTGGAATATCACTCGCCCACAATCGAGTTACCTCAACAACCTAGGAAGCGAGAGAGAGACGAAACCCTGATGCTCACAGCAATAGACGGCGACGTCGCGATAAACCTGAACAGCCCCAATATCCCCTTCAAGAAAACCAAAACGCTGTCGAGACGATTGGCGATCGAAGGAGACTCCATGTAGAAACGCAGAGACCTTGAGCGCACGCTGCAGGAGCATTGGGAAGGGTTCCAGGAGCAATGGAAGCAAGAAACCAAATGCCCCTTTCCTCTGCTCTCGTCCAATCGTGATGTATGGACGCAGGCAGCTCTCAATGAGTGGGAGCGAATTCTAGCGATGTTGAAGACGTCGCCAGGGCTGCACCACGTACTGAACCATCTCAGCGGGCCAACGCTAGTGGACTTGACGCAAGTTCTGCGCGAACAGGTGATTGAGGAAGGGCTCAAACGTCTTGTACACCGCACCGATCAGGCAGAAACCAGGGTATGGATCACAGGTTGGTTTGACAGGATTGCAACGGCAACCACGAAGCAACAACGGGCCGCACTGCTCAACTCCAAGGAAGACTGGTTGACGCTTGGAAAAATGAAGTACGGTGGGCTCGAAGTTCTGCGACTTTGTCACCCGACCCAGCAAGAGAAGCTCAGCCGCTACATCATCTGCACAGTGGTGTATGAGGAGGAGCTGCAGACGTTCAGGTCCATTGACGCCGAAGACCCACACAACCTGTACGAGGCGATTGAAGACTTCTGTGCGATGTTGAAGCAAACCAGAGAACTCAAAGCAGCCTTCAAGAGTGGAGAGGAGCTCAGCGAATGGTCAGCTCTATCGGTGATCATAGCTCAAGTCACCATGGAAGTGGACTCGGTCGAGCCCTCAAGGTACTAAAGGCGCGACACCAACAGGTAACCAAGGTGGCAGTAGCCCAGGCACAGAAATGTACGCCGCACTACATGCCCTCAAGAATGCATTTTACAAAACCAAAAAAAGGAAAAATGACCATGTCCTAACACGCTACGGGTATTAACTCAGAACGTGTGCGGATTCAAAAAGAAAGAACGAACAAAATGGTTAGAGGATCTCAAGGGGGCACTAACCGCAGAAAAGCATGATATCATTTATTTACAGGAGACGAGGATCACCACAGCCAAAGAAGAAAGCAGACTCCGACATTACTGGAACCGAATATGGGGGGTTGCAAACCTGGACGAACCAACGTCCTTTTGGTCCATCCATCCAGACGCGACCGGCGGAGTGGCAATACTCACAAATCCGAAGACGATTAGCGAAACACAACTGATCGAGGAATCCAAGTGGACGAATCGCACAGTCGCTATCAAGTCCAAGGGAGTGGTGTGGATTAATGTGTACGCACCCAACAAGAAATCAGAGCGAGAACACTTCTTCCGACGCCTAAACGAAGAGTTCGGGACTCATCGTGGAGCAGCAGTGCTCGGAGGAGACTTCAATTGTGTGCTCGACAAGCAACGGGACCGGTACCAAAGAGGAGTTCGGCTACCTGTGCAGTGCGAAAGTGCAGAACTGAGACGATTAGTGACGGAGTGGAACATTTACGACGCACGGGAGCTAGTGGAGGATCCGGAGTGGCCAGTGCAGAGGGAACCGACGGAGCATTTCACATACTGGAGAAAAAACTCAGCCAGTCGACTCGACCGATTCTATATCGCAGGAAACCTGGGCAGCGCCGTGCAATGGGAGGCCATAGAGCTACCCAAGCGCTACTCGGATCACCAAGCAGTGGTGCTGCATATGAAATGGACGAGTCAACCGCAGAGACCAAAGAGAGTGAACAAGTGCAGGTACCCGATGCGAACCTCGCGTCCTGACTTGGTGCGGACTGGGGTGCAAAAGGCAATCGCTCACGAGCTGGAGCTGATGCAGAGTGAAGGGTCAATCGTGTGGAACAACCTGGAGCAGCGTATCATCAAAGCAATACTGAGAGTAAGTCGATCAGAGAAGCGGCAAGTACGAAGATACCGGCAAAAGTTGGAGGATCAGCAGCACCGACCGGCAAACCGCATAAGGCGTCAGCTGATCGAAGAACAAGCAAACGCGGCAAGGGAGGCAGCAGAGTTCAAATTCGGTAAGTATATGCAAGCAACGCAGGGGGATGTTCGTCACTTCTTTCGGAGGATTGCCAACTGGCAGCGGGATCAAACAATTTCGCGATTGGAACCGACTCCCGGAAGGTACCACTCACCAAACGCGAGTCTAGCGGACATCATGGGGGCAGAATGGCACCAAATCACTGGCCAGAGCCATGCTGCGGTCCCTCCGCAGAAGGCTGAACAGCGATTTGATGCACTGGTGTACATTCCGGAAACTCGAAAAGTCACGGAAGAGCAAAACCAAGACTTGATGGCACCCATCACTGAAAAGGAAGTACGAGAGGCGATCGCGGCTTTACATCGGCATAAGGCAGGTGGCGTGGACAGTCTGAACAATGACTTCTACAAGGATTGCGAGGACGGGGTGGTCGAAGTTTTGGTGCGCGAATTCAACAACATCCAACGCGGGGCACCCATGCCACGATCATTCGGTCAAGGAATCGTGATACCGTTGCGCAAGAAAGGAGATTCGCCAAACCCCCTCGACTACAGACCAATCACTCTGCTTACGACCACTTACAAGTTGTTTGCAAAAGTCTTGGCAACAAGGCTGCAAGACGTCCTTCTGTGGATCATCGGGGAAGCACAACAAGGCTTCGTACGCGACCGACTGATGGAGAACTCGATCCTCATCATGCAAGCCGCATTGGACAAAGCGTACCACAACAACGGTGAAGGGTTGGATGACGCTCCGGGAATTGCGATGCTTGACTTCATGAAGGCTTACGACACGTTGGACAGAGATTTTCTGTATCTTGTGCTGAGCAAGTTCGGCTTTGGGCGACAATTTGTGGATTTAGTACGTCGAATGCACTCGGACACTACAGCGCAGTACCTGGTGAACGGTGAAGTGTCGAGAGAATGGGAGGTCAAGTCGGGAATTCGTCAAGGTTGCCCCCTGGCCCCTCTGCTGTTTATTGTCGCCGCGGAGATTCTCGCACTAGCAGTACAACAAGACCCCCATCTGGAAGGAATTCGTGTGACCAGATCCGGAGCAGAACCCCATCTCATTTCGACCTTCGTCGACGACTCCGCCGTCTTTTTGAAGCAAGGGAAACAGCTGCCTCGACTGATGCAGCTGCTGTCCGAGTTCGGCCAGCAATCAGGTCTGCACGTGCAACCAACGAAAAGCAGCTACATCTGTCTCAACACAGCAGTAGTCCAGGAACAAAGATGCGGCATTCCAATTCCTGAAGCATGGAGAGACGGTGAGGTACCTTGGCATCCAAATAGGTACCGGGAACATCACACAAGCTAATTGGGAGGACCGCCTGCAAAAGCTCCGAACCAGATTGATCATCGCGGCCAAAGTCTCCAACAGTGTGGTGGGGAGAGTGCTTCTACTGAATTCGGTCTTACTGCCGTCGATTCTGTTCACTGCCGGCTACATCAAGCCCCCAGCGAAGGTCGTGGACCAGCTAGTGAATCTACAAAAGCAATTTTTGTGGAAATCGACACTCGGCACAGACGGCACGAGGCACAAGGTGAGTCCTTCCCTGCTCTACTTGCCAGTCAAGGAAGGAGGCATAGGTCTCTACTCAATACCTCTTGCAATAAAGCGACAAGCGATGCGGCGGACAACTCGGTGGATACTGCGAGCGCGAGACAAGTATACAGAAGCTTGGCATGAACAGGTGCATCGGGACAAAAGTCAAAACCGGGGATGTTGCGCGATTTCACCAAAGGAGCGAAGCCAGCTAGCACAGACAAGGCTGTACCAGACAAACAATATCCACAGACTCGGGTGGGAGTATCTCTGTGAAGACTTGGTGGCGGCAGAGAGACGCAATCCCGCGTGGAAAGACGATCTGAAGCAGCAAATGGAATCCTTACTACCGACCCTGGATCTTGAGTGGAGATCAGACGGACGTGTAGGTGTGTACTTTGAGAGGAAGCCTGAGCAGACGATTCATCAACTATCGGAAGAGACTCGAGCCTTCTGGCCATCCTTTCAGTGGAACGATAACCCCTGGATAATTGACAGTCAAGGTGAGCAGTATTCAGTCAAAACGGTTCGTTTCCTGAAGGAATGCAATTTGGCCAGCTTCAACGTGAGACGGGAAGAAGAGCGAGTGTTCTCCGTGCGGCTACCAACCATGACGGCGACTCTCACGTTCAAACGAATGATCACCCTGCGAAAATTCGTAACCAGCATCATTCTATGCTCACCGAAGATAGAAATCGATGCAGGCAACCAGTTGAACAGTCACCAGGAGCCGTGGAGCAGGAAACACACAAAACGAGAGTACAAGTGGATCAGCAACGGCATGGGAACCATCATCGCGGTGCCAGTATCGGAGGGGAGCCACATGGACTACATCCAGATGCAACGGCAAGCAAACGGAGCTCTCTGGACAGTGACCGACTGGGCTGGGGATGCTATCTGTCAACAAGACGTGGCAATGATCGAGGAAGAAATAAAGACCACAGGGTGGACATTCAAGCCTCACTGCCCGTGGCTGGTGCACGAGCGTACGCCCCCAAACAGCATCCAGAAGACAATTGACCGAACACGAACACGGAGGCTGCACAGCAAGTTGTATCAAGGTCTCGGAGGACTCATAGACAAGCTCAACGAAGGCGCGAGAACTGACCAGTGGTACAGTCATGTGCAGCACCGGCTACCAGCAGATCTATGGAAACAACGAGGATGTCTTACGCCGTTTCAGATGTGGACGACATACCGGATTTCTACGATGCAGCTCAACCTGTTCCATCCGGGAAGGATCGAGTCTTCGGCGTACCCAAGCAATGCCGGATGTGGGGAGACAAAAGAGACTATCTCACACATAGTCTGGAGTTGCAAGCGAGCACAAGCCGCGTGGACAGCCTTCCTCGGGCGATGGATGGACCGGACATTGACGGAGCAAGCGCTCAACCTCTTCCTGCCTTATATTGCTAGCCGCACAGTCCCGCCAGGTCAACGATCTTTGCTCCGGGAATTGGAAAAGCACTTCGGGTTCATTACTCCGGAACACTCGACAGCACTACAGAGACTGTGGTTTATCGTCACATCAAGCATCCCAGTTTTGCTGTGGAGAACGAGAGTGGAAATAGTGCATGAACGGCAACACGTCACTATCGAAGAAAGTAATCAGCGAGTGTGGACAGCGTGTGTGATGCAAGTGCGGGCTGTGGCTCATCGGATGAGAACGCTCAAAGGAGAACAGATCAATACAACCTGCCTGAGCCAACTGCTCAGCGTACTGGAGAGACAAGACGTGTCGCGCCAAATGGAAGCATGGGCGACGGCGCGTTTGTATTTCGATGGAGGTGCACACGGCAATCCAGGTCCAGGAGGCAGCGGATGGGCACTCATCTTCCTGAATGAACGAAGCAATCGATGGGAACTCAAAGCATGCGGCTATGCGTACATGGGACCGGAAGTCACGGACAATTGGTGCGAATTCAGCGCACTGAAAGATGGCCTGGCATACAGTGCACACTACCTACAGCACTGTGAAGTCAAGTTGGAAGTCTTCGGAGATAGCCAAATGATTATCGCAGCCCAGAACGGGTTCGCCTCAGTACGCCAGACCAAGTTGCAGCCACTAGCAGTTCGGGTAAATCAAATCATCGCCAACTTTGCGTGGACCTCCTGGAATCACACAAAACGAGAACAAAACAAGATGGCCGATCTTCTCGCCAACATGGCAATGAACTCCAAGAGTGCGAAGATACTCACCGACGAATCGCGGGGAAATGATCAAGTTCTTATGTCCCAAGTCGCAGCTCTACTCGACAATGATATCGGTGCCACACCGTCAAAACTAAGAAACACCTCACTGTCAGCAGTGTTAATGAGACTCAGGAATTCTTAAACTGTATGTAGATCATAAGTTCAATAGAATTACCTTCTCTCTCTCTGATCGGGATACCGAGCAATGCGTGTTCAATTACGAACTGATGCAATATCACAATCGGTGACCGGGGAATGATGGTCACTTACGGAAGTGCAACTGATGGCTCTGCATCTACTCTCGTTTCTTTATTCTGAATGGCGTTGCAGCCTTGAGGGGATTCGAACCTGATTGCACATAGGCACCGAGTTTGCGTTGGGAATAGTTACACATTGCAGCCGCGGCCGTGGAGCTACTCGGGGATAAACATGGAGGAAAGAGCAGTCGTAAAGCTCGAATTACCTAGCACAGCGCAAGCCAGGAACGCCTTTGAATGCGCTAATAATCAATGGGAACTGCTAGACTCAACATCTACCTTTCCACAGCTTACTGCGTACATACTGTAGCACGACACACAAACTGCAACTGCGAAGTGGGCTAATTGGGACAGATTCACTTTCTTACTAGTGGTTGACTTCATTAACGTGCGAAAATTAACGTGTCATTAATCTCGTAGAACAGAGCTACCTTTCTTCTCCAACGATTTGTTGCTGTTGTTGTTTTTTTGGACGAGAGCGTGTACGAAGCATCCTCACTCACTCGCAGCTTGAGATGAACATCGCGTGCTAATAGCAACTCAGTTCTCAAGCACCACACGGTAGCGGACCGAGCCATCGCGAACCATTTGGAGACCCTCATTCACCTTGGCCATTGGAACCTTCTGAATAATCGGACGCACGTTCTTCTCCGACGCGACCTTGAGCATGTCCTTGATATCTTGGATCGACCCGATCGCGCTGCCCACAAACCGCACACCTCGAGGAACCAAGAAGAACGGCGCAAACGTCACACTGTCGTTCGGGATACCCAGCATCACGACCGTGCCTCGTGAACGCACCAACTGCAAGTACGTGTTGTACGGCATGTTGGTGGCGTCGGCAGTGATCAGCAACACATTCACCGACGAAGCAGCCTTCTGCGCTTGCTCTGGATCGCTCAGGTTGTAGAACTCTTCGGCGCCGAGGCCTCGGATCTCCTTCTCCTTGTTCGCCGAGCGCGAGAACGCGATGGGCGTCGCACCCAACGCGCGGATGAACTGAATGGCAATGTGACCAAGGCCGCCGATACCAATGACACCGACACGGTCGCCAGGCTTCACGTTATACGTCTTCAGTGGAGTGAAGACAGTGGCGCCGGCGCAGAGCAATGGTGCCGCGACGTCCGATGGGATCTTGTCCGGGATCTTGAACGCGTAGTCGGCCAAAACACGAATGTAGTCGGCGTACCCACCATAAGATGGAGAGCCATCTTCGTAGTTCAAGGTGATCGTCCATACAGAACGGCTACAGTAAGCGTCAGCGCCATCGGCGCACTCAGCACACGGACGCTCTTTGTCTTTGTTGAGACAGGCCCACGCTTGGCCACCGACGCCAACGCGGTCACCTACCACGAGGTGCTTGACTTCGGAGCCGACGACAGTCACTTCACCGATGATTTCGTGACCGGCAACGCAAGGGAACGGAGCTGGACCCCAGCCACCGTCCAGCATGTGCAGGTCGGAAGAGCAGATGCCGCAGTGGGAGATCTTGATTTCGACATCTCCGGCTCCAAGCGGACGCGACTGGTACTGCCAAGGCTGGAGCCCTTGGTCTTTTTCTAAACCCGCGTAGGCGTTGATGGTTCGTGGCGCAGTAGGATCAGCGGACAACATGGTTGCTATAGTTGAGTTCGTTGGCGGGTAGTGTTGGTCTTGGTGAGATATGGTGCTGAGGAACCAAATTGTGGAATGGTGACGGAGAAGATGGCCGAGCGATAGAAAGCAGGGGGATATACTTGAGCAGGACAGTAGGACAGCAGCAGCAGATCCTATCTCTCTGCTCCACCTCGTGGTGCTGTCATATCTGAACCTTGTGTGTGTGCATGTGGTGTTCTCCCATTTTTGTAATTGCGCAACAAAAGTAGCTCGCATTGAGAACCTCTCATTGGTCGAGAGCTGCCGAGATTGCGATACATGAGTGGTTGCGACACTGAAACGGCCATCACTCCTTCGGTGCAGTGATGATCATTTGTGCAACGCAAGCATCAACGTTTATTCTCCCTGAGGAGACGAATGTCAATGGGCATTGCTTTTCTGAATAAATGGGTGCGATACTTCAAATTGGCATAAAGTGGAAACCAACGAGCAAAAGATGGGATGCAAAGGTACGGTCAGTGCGCGATGCACAGCCAAAACGATGGCACACATATAATTTTTTGAAGGGTAAAATGACGATGAAGGTATCATTACACTTTAAACCTATCAATGTAATAGTCTTTTAAAGTTTTCATCAATATATATATGTAAATGGATTTGTGTAGCCCAAACAGTGTAAGTGCTACTGCACTCCCCTCATTATCTAAATGGATGGCCACCAAAGAGATTCCTGTACTATAACGATTACTTCGGTGGTGCTACTGATCGTTCGGTAGTGCGAGAGTGAGAGAGAGAGAAGGTAATTCTATTCAACTTATGATCTACATACAGTTTAAGAATTCCTGAGTCTCATTAACACTGCTGACAGTGAGGTGTTTCTAAGTGTTGACGGTGTGGCACCGATATCATTGTCGAGTAGAGCTGTGACTTGGGACATAAAAACTTGATCGTTTCCCCGCGATTCGTCGGTGAGTATCTTCGCACTCTCGGAGTTCATTGCCATGTTGGCGAGAAGATCGGCCATCTTGTTTTGTTCTCGTTTTGTGTGGTTCCAGGAGGTCCACGTAAAGTTGGCGATGATTCGATTTACCCGAACTGCTAGTGGCTGCAACTTGGTCTGGTGTACTGAGGCGAACCCGTTCTGGGATGCGATGATCATTTGGCTATCTCCGAAGACTTCCAACTTGACTTCACAGTGCTGTAGGTAGTGTGCACTGTATGCCAGGCCATCTTTCAGTGCGCTGAATTCGCACCAATTGTCCGTGACTTCCGGTCCCATGTACGCATAGCCGCATGCTTTGAGTTCCCATCGATTGCTGCGTTCATTCAGGAAGATGAGTGCCCATCCGCTGCCTCCTGGACCTGGATTGCCGTGTGCACCTCCATCGAAATACAAACGCGCCGTCGCCCATGCTTCCATTTGGCGCGACACGTCTTGTCTCTCCAGTACGCTGAGCAGTTGGCTCAGGCAGGTTGTATTGATCTGTTCTCCTTTGAGCGAGAAACATGGTTCAGATGAACACTATAGATCCACCACTTCTCCTGTATAATCCATATCCTCGCTGCATCATTTGAAACGAGAATCTTAAATGTGCTGATGCTTCTCTTTTTGTTCTAGGCTGCAGGTTCCAGCTTTGAATGTAAACAACCAGAAGATAGTTCCATATTAATACCCACAGCATAAATGATGACCATTCTCGATACTGTAACCACCAATATACCGGCAAATACTCGTTTTGTATTGTATCACATTGCAGACAACTTGACAGTATATTATCAGCAATACAATAATTTGGTGCTGGGTAAAGGAATGATGCTCATTCTATAGCGTAACATTTCGCCTATAGTAATCCTACAGCAACAGCCTTTGATCATTTTGTGTCTAGATAGGGAATGACGACCGATTGTATAGCGTAATTTCTCGCCTATAGTAATCGCAACACCTCTTGGTCTCAGAATGCGACAGCCTGACGTACTTCCTCGTACTCGGTCGTTCTGGCAACGATTCATCTTTTCGGTATCATTCTGCAATTTGCTTCCTCCCTCAAGCCAACACCACCACCCACTCAAGAACTCAACTATAGCAACCATGTCGTCCGCTGATCCTACTGCGCCACGAACCATCAACGCCTACGCGGGTTTAGAAAAAGACCAAGGGCTCCAGCCTTGGCAGTACCAGTCGCGTCCGCTTGGAGCCGGAGATGTCGAAATCAAGATCTCCCACTGCGGCATCTGCTCTTCCGACCTGCACATGCTGGACGGTGGCTGGGGTCCAGCTCCGTTCCCTTGCGTTGCCGGTCACGAAATCATCGGTGAAGTGACTGTCGTCGGCTCCGAAGTCAAGCACCTCGTGGTAGGTGACCGCGTTGGCGTCGGTGGCCAAGCGTGGGCCTGTCTCAACAAAGACAAAGAGCGTCCGTGTGCTGAGTGCGCCGATGGCGCTGACGCTTACTGTAGCCGTTCTGTATGGACGATCACCTTGAACTACGAAGATGGCTCTCCATCTTATGGTGGGTACGCCGACTACATTCGTGTTTTGGCCGACTACGCGTTCAAGATCCCGGACAAGATCCCATCGGACGTCGCGGCACCATTGCTCTGCGCCGGCGCCACTGTCTTCACTCCACTGAAGACGTATAACGTGAAGCCTGGCGACCGTGTCGGTGTCATTGGTATCGGCGGCCTTGGTCACATTGCCATTCAGTTCATCCGCGCGTTGGGTGCGACGCCCATCGCGTTCTCGCGCTCGGCGAACAAGGAGAAGGAGATCCGAGGCCTCGGCGCCGAAGAGTTCTACAACCTGAGCGATCCAGAGCAAGCGCAGAAGGCTGCTTCGTCGGTGAATGTGTTGCTGATCACTGCCGACGCCACCAACATGCCGTACAACACGTACTTGCAGTTGGTGCGTTCACGAGGCACGGTCGTGATGCTGGGTATCCCGAACGACAGTGTGACGTTTGCGCCGTTCTTCTTGGTTCCTCGAGGTGTGCGGTTTGTGGGCAGCGCGATCGGGTCGATCCAAGATATCAAGGACATGCTCAAGGTCGCGTCGGAGAAGAACGTGCGTCCGATTATTCAGAAGGTTCCAATGGCCAAGGTGAATGAGGGTCTCCAAATGGTTCGCGATGGCTCGGTCCGCTACCGTGTGGTGCTTGAGAACTGAGTTGCTATTAGCACGTGGTGTTCATCTCAAGCTACAAGCGATGGAACTTGTTTTTCTTCATACAAGAGCAGTAGCAACATCTTGGTTCAAATATCTCGTCACTCGAAGTGGTGGGAAAAATGGATGTCAGCTCAATACATACAATAATTGCTAATATACCGGTAATTGATCGGGATACCGAGCAATGCGTGTTCAATTACGAACTGATGCAATATCACAATCGGTGACCGGGGAATGATGGTCACTTACGGAAGTGCAACTGATGGCTCTGCATCTACTCTCGTTTCTTTATTCTGAATGGCGTTGCAGCCTTGAGGGGATTCGAACCTGATTGCACATAGGCACCGAGTTTGCGTTGGGAATAGTTACACATTGCAGCCGCGGCCGTGGAGCTACTCGGGGATAAACATGGAGGAAAGAGCAGTCGTAAAGCTCGAATTACCTAGCACAGCGCAAGCCAGGAACGCCTTTGAATGCGCTAATAATCAATGGGAACTGCTAGACTCAACATCTACCTTTCCACAGCTTACTGCGTACATACTGTAGCACGACACACAAACTGCAACTGCGAAGTGGGCTAATTGGGACAGATTCACTTTCTTACTAGTGGTTGACTTCATTAACGTGCGAAAATTAACGTGTCATTAATCTCGTAGAACAGAGCTACCTTTCTTCTCCAACGATTTGTTGCTGTTGTTGTTTTTTTGGACGAGAGCGTGTACGAAGCATCCTCACTCACTCGCAGCTTGAGATGAACATCGCGTGCTAATAGCAACTCAGTTCTCAAGCACCACACGGTAGCGGACCGAGCCATCGCGAACCATTTGGAGACCCTCATTCACCTTGGCCATTGGAACCTTCTGAATAATCGGACGCACGTTCTTCTCCGACGCGACCTTGAGCATGTCCTTGATATCTTGGATCGACCCGATCGCGCTGCCCACAAACCGCACACCTCGAGGAACCAAGAAGAACGGCGCAAACGTCACACTGTCGTTCGGGATACCCAGCATCACGACCGTGCCTCGTGAACGCACCAACTGCAAGTACGTGTTGTACGGCATGTTGGTGGCGTCGGCAGTGATCAGCAACACATTCACCGACGAAGCAGCCTTCTGCGCTTGCTCTGGATCGCTCAGGTTGTAGAACTCTTCGGCGCCGAGGCCTCGGATCTCCTTCTCCTTGTTCGCCGAGCGCGAGAACGCGATGGGCGTCGCACCCAACGCGCGGATGAACTGAATGGCAATGTGACCAAGGCCGCCGATACCAATGACACCGACACGGTCGCCAGGCTTCACGTTATACGTCTTCAGTGGAGTGAAGACAGTGGCGCCGGCGCAGAGCAATGGTGCCGCGACGTCCGATGGGATCTTGTCCGGGATCTTGAACGCGTAGTCGGCCAAAACACGAATGTAGTCGGCGTACCCACCATAAGATGGAGAGCCATCTTCGTAGTTCAAGGTGATCGTCCATACAGAACGGCTACAGTAAGCGTCAGCGCCATCGGCGCACTCAGCACACGGACGCTCTTTGTCTTTGTTGAGACAGGCCCACGCTTGGCCACCGACGCCAACGCGGTCACCTACCACGAGGTGCTTGACTTCGGAGCCGACGACAGTCACTTCACCGATGATTTCGTGACCGGCAACGCAAGGGAACGGAGCTGGACCCCAGCCACCGTCCAGCATGTGCAGGTCGGAAGAGCAGATGCCGCAGTGGGAGATCTTGATTTCGACATCTCCGGCTCCAAGCGGACGCGACTGGTACTGCCAAGGCTGGAGCCCTTGGTCTTTTTCTAAACCCGCGTAGGCGTTGATGGTTCGTGGCGCAGTAGGATCAGCGGACAACATGGTTGCTATAGTTGAGTTCGTTGGCGGGTAGTGTTGGTCTTGGTGAGATATGGTGCTGAGGAACCAAATTGTGGAATGGTGACGGAGAAGATGGCCGAGCGATAGAAAGCAGGGGGATATACTTGAGCAGGACAGTAGGACAGCAGCAGCAGATCCTATCTCTCTGCTCCACCTCGTGGTGCTGTCATATCTGAACCTTGTGTGTGTGCATGTGGTGTTCTCCCATTTTTGTAATTGCGCAACAAAAGTAGCTCGCATTGAGAACCTCTCATTGGTCGAGAGCTGCCGAGATTGCGATACATGAGTGGTTGCGACACTGAAACGGCCATCACTCCTTCGGTACAGTGATGATCATTTGTGCAACGCAAGCATCAACGTTTATTCTCCCTGAGGAGACGAATGTCAATGGGCATTGCTTTTCTGAATAAATGGGTGCGATACTTCAAATTGGCATAAAGTGGAAACCAACGAGCAAAAGATGGGATGCAAAGGTACGGTCAGTGCGCGATGCACAGCCAAAACGATGGCACACATATAATTTTTTGAAGGGTAAAATGACGATGAAGGTATCATTACACTTTAAACCTATCAATGTAATAGTCTTTTAAAGTTTTCATCAATATATATATGTAAATGGATTTGTGTAGCCCAAACAGTGTAAGTGCTACTGCACTCCCCTCATTATCTAAATGGATGGCCACCAAAGAGATTCCTGTACTATAACGATTACTTCGGTGGTGCTACTGATCGTTCGGTAGTGCGAGAGTGAGAGAGAGAGAAGGTAATTCTATTCAACTTATGATCTACATACAGTTTAAGAATTCCTGAGTCTCATTAACACTGCTGACAGTGAGGTGTTTCTAAGTGTTGACGGTGTGGCACCGATATCATTGTCGAGTAGAGCTGTGACTTGGGACATAAAAACTTGATCGTTTCCCCGCGATTCGTCGGTGAGTATCTTCGCACTCTCGGAGTTCATTGCCATGTTGGCGAGAAGATCGGCCATCTTGTTTTGTTCTCGTTTTGTGTGGTTCCAGGAGGTCCACGTAAAGTTGGCGATGATTTGGTTTACCCGAACTGCTAGAGGCTGCAACTTGGTCTGGCGTATTGAGGAGAACCCGTTCTGGGATGCGATAATCATTTGGCTATCTCCGAAGACTTCCAACTTGACTTCATAGTGCTGTAGGTAGTGTGCACTGTATGCCAGGCCATCTTTCAGCGCGCTGTATTCGCACCAATTGTTCGTGACTTCTGGTCCCATGTACGCATAGCCGCATGCTTTGAGTTCCCATCGATTGCTGCGTTCATTCAGGAAGATGAGTCCCCATCCGCTGCCTCCTGGACCTGGGTTGCCGCGTGCACCTCCATCGAAATACAAACGCGCCGTCGCCCATGCTTCCGGTTGGCGCGACAAGTCTTGTCTCTCCAGTACGCTGAGCAGTTGGCTCGGGCAGATAGCATTGATCTTTTCTCCTTTGAGCAGAAAACATGGTTTCAGATGAAACACACTAAGATCCACCCACTGCTCCTGTAGAATCCAGTACCCTCCGCTGCATCATTTGAAACGAGAATCCTAAATGTGCTGATTGCTATCTTTTTGTTCCTAGGCGAGGTTCCAGCGTTGATTGTAAACAACCAGAAGATGTTTCCATATAATACCCCACAGCATAAATGATACTTCTCGATACTGTAACCACCATATAACGGCAAATACTCGTTGTATTGTATCACATTGCAGGACAACTTGACAGTAGATTCTCAGCAATACAATACATTTGTGCGGGGTAAAGGAATGATGGCTCATCTATAGCGTAACATTTCGCATATAGTAAAATATACAGCAACAGCACTTTTGAACTTTCGATCTAGCCTTATAAAGGACAGACAGCCTTGGCACCAGCTGTTTGTATTGGGAGTACAAGTACCACGACGACAATCGACAGGCCACTGCAAAGATCATCGGAAAGGGTGAGTATACTGAACTGCGTATACAAGCCTCTATAAAGAGCGATAAGCGAGAGCTTTCTCCTGAGGTCTCCATGACGAACATGGGGCAACCAAAGGAGGGGGCCGCGCGGAATGAAGCTCCGGAAGGAGTTTCCACGAAGACCGCCATCACGCTGCGGAGTGGGCAGGCGCAAGGCGACGCAGAGATGGCAGTACGAGCGTCGCACCACGGGAAAGGGAGAGCCCCAGATCCTGTGCGCACGAATGAAACGGTCCAACAAGAAGCAGGAGGACAAGACAAGTCTGGGACCACTGAGGAGGGCACGACACCAACGCGTGCAGAAGGCTCTTGAAAAGTAGCGCCGACAGAGACGGCACCATTGGAGAGATACGAAGCCCTCGCCGCGAAGTTGCGTTTGTCACCAAACGCGGTCAACAGAGTGGAGATTGAATACGAAGTGCGGTTAATGTTCACAGCTCTTTACAACGGGATGCGGATTCTGGAGAAACCAAAAAAGGCGAACGACAATTACCCAACACTAAACGGAGAAGAAGCGGACGCGCTGGTGGACCTATTCCGTCTACTGGCAATTGAAAAGGGAAAATCCTTTCCTGAGTGGAAGCGGATGATCCAAGATTTATGCAAGGATATGCACCGGTCATCGTGGACAGTGGTAGCGCTTATCCAAAAGAGAATTGACCAGAACAGGCTTCCAGATGAAACCAAGGCTTCGCCATGGGGTTCGCAAACGAGCACCAACAATCAAACAAAAGTCAAAGAGCAAGGCATTCAACCCTTCATCTTCAAATCGGACAAATACTCGGAGGAGGAACAACGCAACACGATCCGACACTGCAAGCAAAAGTTCGAGTACTCAGTGACCCTGCGCCAGACGACAACGATGGAATGGGATGTCATGCTAGCGATCGTGGAAGGCGAATTCCTGATTCGACACTTGCCTCAATTCCTTCGACGAGTATGTGATGGGGACACCCTCTTCCGTTTCCAGAACACCATCGCAGCTCAGGTGGAAGGAGAGCTGGTCGGCAAATTATCGGATGCGACGCAAGTCTACAAAGATCATCAGTCGACCGGATGAATCGTGGAAGCCATCTTGCAAGCAGCGAGATTCCGCAATGACGGCAAAATGGAAGAGACAATGGCGATGCTGAGAGACCTCAAAGCTGCGGAATATAATGACAGCACTCACTCACTCCACTTCTATTTCTTTGACAGGAGCACAGCTGCGAAATGGGACAGAATGACGATCCCCTTCCGACGCCAATTGGTGCATCTCATATCCGCGCATCCGACGGAGACAACCGGAGAACGAACGGAGGCAGACAGCGTGTGGAACAGGCAATTGGGAGCTGACGGGCTACAGAATGCAGAATCGAGATCCAGGTACAAAATTCAGCTTTTGAACACTGCTCGCTCGATAAATATGTCCTTGTTTTTAGAATACTTGAAGCAAACGACAGGCAAGCGATTCTACGCCTACCCACTCGATGAATACGGTCCAATATCCAACCAATCGCAGTGGTGGGAGGTGCTCTTTGAAGAGGAATCATGTCCAAAAGCGCTTATCGAAGTCAGACGAATTATTTGGCGAGGGCGAACGATCATCCTTCACCACGCATCCAAGTGCCGAATGGCTCCTTGTTTAATCTGCGGGGCAGCGGGACATTTCGCGCGAACGTGTAAGGCAACGGAACAGGAACTAACAACTAACAGCTGTATTCACGCAGACGATGAGATCGTGAGTAAACTCCCGAGAAAGCCAGCCACTTTCACCAGTGCAACGGAAATGAAAGAGTCGGTCTCAGACGGCATTGACAAACAGAGACAGCCGCTTCAACCCGCAGCAGAGAATCCTCAGACCAGTGGGGAAAACGAGCCGAGCGAGAACACGAATCCCGTGACGCCTGATGAGACAAACACGTCCAGCCCACAACCGAACTCCAACCCAAATGATCTAACAAAAAATGTGTCGTTTACAGTGAAAACAGGAATTTCAGGACAACAAACCGGCAATCTCAAAGAACAGGCGAAGGCGAAACCAAACGATGGAGCAGCGAACGCAAAAAGACCTGCGTCAAAGGCAAGCCAGAAAAATGGACCAAGACAAATTTCCAAGGATGACATCCGGTGGGCAAAAGAGCTGATGCGCTTCCGACGAGATATGGACGAGTTAATGAAGGTGCACGTGGAAAGACAAACCGAGGTCAACCCGAATCGTAACGACATCATGGACTGGGATGGGGAGTACACGATTCAAGACGTGATGGACGCCAACAGCCTTGCAGAAGCAACCACACCACCTACCGGAAATTGCCAATTTTATGCAGTGGCAGAAGCGATGCTCCAAATCACGCATGACAACATGGCCAATGAGAAGCTGATCGAGGCAATGGCGAGCAGAATCAAGCAAAGCATGAACGCGGCCGCACGTCTCAACTTCGATCTCGAATTCCCTGAAGGAACGCATTTGGGAATACTCGAAGCACTGGGGAGAGGGGATCAAAAAATGGGCCCAAAAGAAAGGAGAGCAGATGTTCTCGACTATTTCAGCGATATCGCAAGCAGCTCCTCCAGCCGATCTTCCACGTTACCAGGGTCCCTGTGGGGTGGCCCGGAGTCATTGCAGATGGCTGCCAAGGCTTTGCAGAGAAAAATCTTCGTGCTGATCGAGACAACGCACGGAGACCGTAAGGGCTTTGCAATTTACAAGCCACAATCCAGAGTCCATGGAGGCGGCCAGTTTTTGTCAGCCAAAGAATATGCGTGCACAGGGAAGCAATGGGAAGACGAGCTCCGTCAAGACAGAAACGAAGCAGAGGCCACGAGCAGTCCGCTACCAATTGTAATGAAATTCGCAAACGAACACTACAACAGTCTGCATTTCAGAACCCTGAACGACCCAACGCCGCTGGCGAATATGACGAGCTCATCATTAGCGAAGCATCTCCAAGGATCTGAGAGGAGCAAGTCGGAGTTCAAGACGGACCGATCTGGTCAATTCGAATCCGAACGAGAAACAGACGATTCGATGGAGGACAGCGACAATTCCAGTTTGGGAGAGTCAGTGTGGACTCCATCGCTGGACGAGCGAGAAAAGTTCGAGCCAAGCCAGCTCAGCGGACAACACGGCTGGTCGTTCGCATCGCAGGAGAATCAGCTTGTGGAATATCACTCGCCCACAATCGAGTTACCTCAACAACCCAGCAAGCGAGATAGAGACGAAACCCTGATGCTCACAGCAATAGACGGTGACGTCGCGATAAACCTGAACAGCCCCAATGTCCCCTTCAAGAAAACCAAAACGCTGTCGAGACGATTGGCGACCGAAGGAGACTCCATGTAGAAACGCAGAGACCTTGAGCGCACGCTGCAGGAGCATTGGGAAGGGTTCCAGGAGCAATGGAAGCAAGAATCCAAGTGCCCCTTTCCTCTACTCTCGTCCAATCGTGATGTATGGACGCAGGCAGCACTCAATGAGTGGGAGCGAATTCTAGCGATGTTGAAGACGTCGCCAGGGCTGCACCACGTACTGAACCATCTCAGCGGGCCAACGCTAGTGGACTTGACGCAAGTTCTGCGCGAACAGGTGATTGAGGAAGGGCTCAAACGTCTTGTACACCGCACCGATCAGGCAAAAACCAGGGTATGGATCACAGGTTGGTTTGACAGGATTGCAACGGCAACCACGAAGCAACAACGGGCCGTACTACTCAACTCCAAGGAAGACTGGTTGACGCTTGGAAAAATGAAGTACGGTGGGCTCGAAGTTCTGCGACTTTGTCACCCGACCCAGCTAGAGAAGCTCAGCCGCTACATCATCTGCACAGTGGTGTATGAGGAGGAGCTGCAGACGTTCAGGTCCATTGACGCCGAAGACCCACACAACCTGTACGAGGCGATTGAAGACTTCTGTGCGATGTTGAAGCAAACCAGAGAACTCAAAGCAGCCTTCAAGAGTGGAGAGGAGCTCAGCGAATGGTCAGCTCTATCGGTGATCATAGCTCAAGTCACCATGGAAGTGGACTCGGTCGAGCCCTCAAGGTACTAAAGGCGCGACACCAACAGGTAACCAAGGTGGCAGTAGCCCAGGCACAGAAATGTACGCCGCACTACATGCCCTCAAGAATGCATTTTACAAAACCAAAAAAAGGAAAAATGACCATGTCCTAACACGCTACGGGTATTAACTCAGAACGTGTGCGGATTCAAAAAGAAAGAACGAACAAAATGGTTAGAGGATCTCAAGGGGGCACTAACCGCAGAAAAGCATGATATCATTTATTTACAGGAGACGAGAATCACTACAGCCAAAGAAGAAAGCAGACTCCGACATTACTGGAACCGAATATGGGGGGTTGCAAACCTGGACGAACCAACGTCCTTTTGGTCCATCCATCCAGACGCGACCGGCGGAGTGGCAATACTCACAAATCCGAAGACGATTAGCGAAACACAACTGATCGAGGAATCCAAGTGGACGAATCGCACAGTCGCTATCAAGTCCAAGGGAGTGGTGTGGATTAATGTGTACGCACCCAACAAGAAATCAGAGCGAGAACACTTCTTCCGACGCCTAAACGAGGAGTTCGGGACTCATCGTGGAGCAGCAGTGCTCGGAGGAGACTTCAATTGTGTGCTCGACAAGCAACGGGACCGGTACCAAAGAGGAGTTCGGCTACCTGTGCAGTGCGAAAGTGCAGAACTGAGACGATTAGTGACGGAGTGGAACATTTACGACGCACGGGAGCTAGTGGAGGATCCGGAATGGCCAGTGCAGAGGGAACCGACGGAGCATTTCACATTCTGGAGAAAAAACTCAGCCAGTCGACTCGACCGATTCTATATCGCAGGAAACCTGGGCAGCGCCGTGCAATGGGAGGCTATAGAGCTACCCAAGCGCTACTCGGATCACCAAGCAGCGGTGCTGCATATGAAGTGGACGAGTCAACCGCAGAGACCAAAGAGAGTGAACAAGTGCAGGTACCCGATGCGAACCTCGCGTCCTGACTTGGTGCGGACTGGGGTGCAAAAGGCGATCGCTCACGATCTGGAGCTGATGCAGAGTGAAGGGTCAATCGTATGGAGCCACCTGGAGCAGCGTCTCATCAAAGCAATACTGAGAGTAAGTCGAGCAGAGAAGCGGCAAGTACGAAGATATCGGCAAAAGTTGGAGGATCAGCAGCACCGGCCGGCAAACCGCACAAGGCGTCAGCTGATCGAAGAACAAGCAAACGCGGCAAGGGAGGCAGCAGAGTTCAAATTCGGTAAGTATATGCAAGCAATGCAGGGGGATATTCGTCACTTCTTTCGAGGATCGCCAACTGGCAGCGGGATCAAACAATTTCGCGATTGGAACCGACTCCCGGAAGGTACCACTCACCAAACGCGAGTCTAGCGGACATCATGGGGGCAGAATGGCACCAAATCACCGACCAGAGCCATGCTGCGGTCCCTCCGCAGAAGGCTGAACAGCGATTTGATGCACTGGTGTACATTCCGGAAACTCGAAAAGTCACGGAAGAGCAAAACCAAGACTTGATGGTACCCATCACTGAAAAGGAAGTACGAGAGGCGATCGCGGCTTTACATCGGCATAAGGCAGGTGGCGTGGACAGTCTGAACAATGACTTCTACAAGGATTGCGAGGACGTGATGGTTGAAGTTTTGGTGCGCGAATTCAACAACATCCAACGCGGGGCACCCATGCCACGATCATTCGGTCAAGGAATCGTGATACCGTTGCGCAAGAAAGGAGATTCGCCAAACCCCCTCGACTACAGACCAATCACTCTGCTTACGACCACTTACAAGTTGTTTGCAAAAGTCTTGGCAACAAGGCTGCAAGACATCCTTCTGTGGATCATCGGGGAAGCACAACAAGGCTTCGTACGCGACCGACTGATGGAGAACGCGATCCTCATCATGCAAGCTGCATAGGACAAAGCGTACCACAACAACGGTGAAGGGTTGGATGACGCTCCGGGAATTGCGATGCTTGACTTCATGAAGGCTTACGACACGTTGGACAGAGATTTTCTGTATCTTGTGCTGAGCAAGTTCGGCTTTGGGCGACAATTTGTGGATTTAGTACGTCGAATGCACTCGGACACTACAGCGCAGTACCTGGTGAACGGTGAAGTGTCTAGAGAATGGGAGGTCAAGTCGGGAATTCGTCAAGGTTGCCCCCTGGCCCCTCTGCTGTTTATCGTCGCCGCGGAGATTCTCGCACTGGCAGTTCAGCAAGACCCCCATCTGGATGGAATTCGTACGACCAGATCCGGAGCAGAACCCCATCTTATTTCAACCTTCGTCGACGACTCCGCCGTCTTTTTGAAACAAGGGAAACAGCTGCCTCGACTGATGCATCTGCTGTCCGGGTTCGGCCAGCAATCAGGTCTGCACGTGCAACCAACGAAAAGCAGCTACATCTGTCTCAACACAGCAGTAGTCCAGGAACAAAGATGCGGCATTCCAATTCTGAAGCATGGAGAGACGGTGAGGTACCTTGGCATCCAAATAGGAACCGGGAACATCACGCAAGCTAATTGAGAGGACCGCCTGCAAAAGCTCCGAACCAAATTGATCATCGCGGCCAAAGTCTCCAACAGTGTGGTGGGGAGAGTGCTTCTACTGAATTCGGTCTTACTGCCGTCGATTCTGTTCACTGCCGGCTACATCAAGCCCCCAGCGAAGGTCGTGGACCAGCTAGTGAATCTACAAAAGCAATTTTTGTGGAAATCGACACTTGGCACAGACGGCACGAGGCACAAGGTGAGTCCTTCCCTGCTCTACTTGCCAGTCAAGGAAGGAGGCATAGGTCTCTATTCAATACCTCTTGCAATAAAGCGACAAGCGATGCGGCGGACAACTCGGTGGCTACAGCGAGCGCGAGACAAGTATACAGAAGCTTGGCATGAACAGGTGCATCGGGACAAAAGTCAAAACCGGGGATGTTGCGTGATTTCACCCAAGGAGCGAAGCCGACACGCACAGACAAGGCTGTACCAGAAGGACAATATTCACAGACTCGGGTGGGAGTATCTCTGTGAAGACCTGGTGGCTGCAGAGAGACGCAATCCCGCGTGGAAAGACGATCTGAAGCAGCAAATGGAATCCTTACTACCGACCCTGGACCTTGAGTGGAGATCAGACGGACGTGTAGGTGTGTACTTTGGGAGAAAACCTGAGCAGATGATTCATCAACTATCGGAAGAGACTCGAGCCTTCTGGCCATCCTTTCAGTGGAACGGCAACCCCTGGATAATCGACAGTCAAGGTGAGCAGTATACAGTCAAAACGGTTCGTTTCCTGAAGGAATGCAATTTGGCCAGCTTCAACGTGAGACAGGAAGAAGAGCGAGTGTTCTCCGTTTGGCTGCCAACCATGACGGCGACTCTCACGTTCAAACGAATGATCATCCTGCGAAAACTCGTAACCAGCATCATTCTATGCTCACCGGAGATAGAAATCGATGCAGGCAACCAGTTGAACAGTCACCAGGAGCCGTGGAGCAGGAAACACACAAAACGAGAGTACAAGTGGATCAGCAACGGCATGGGAACCATCATCGCGGTGCCGGTATCGGAGAGGAGCCACATGGACTACATTCAGATGTAACGGCAAGCAAACGGAGTTCTCTGGACAGTGACCGACTGGGCTGGGGATGCTACTTGCCAACAAGACGTGGCAATGATCGAAGAAGAAATAAAAACTGTAGGGTGGACATTCAAACCGCACCCGCTCACGACTCACTGCCCGTGGCTGGTGCATGAACGTACTCCCCCAAACAGTATCCAGAAGACAATTGACCGAGCACGAACACGGAGGCTGCACAGCAAGTTGTATCAAGGTCTCGGAGGACTCATAGATATGCTCAGCGAAGTCGCGAAAACTGACCAGTGGTACAGCCATGTGCAGTATCGACTACCAGCAGATCTATGGAAACAACGAGGATGTCTTACGCCGTTTCAGATGTGGACGACATACCGGATTTCTACGATGCAGCTCAACCTGTTCCATCCGGGAAGGATCGAGTCTTCGGCGTACCCAAGCAATGCCGGATGTGGGGAGACAAAAGAGACTATCTCACACATAGTCTGGAGTTGCAAGCGAGCACAAGCCGCGTGGACAGCCTTCCTCGGGCGATGGATGGACCGGACATTGACGGAGCAAGCGCTCAACCTCTTCCTGCCTTATATTGCTAGCCGCACAGTCCCGCCAGGTCAACGATCTTTGCTCCGGGAATTGGAAAAGCACTTCGGGTTCATTACTCCGGAACACTCGACAGCACTACAGAGACTGTGGTTTATCGTCACATCAAGCATCCCAGTTTTGCTGTGGAGAACGAGAGTGGAAATAGTGCATGAACGGCAACACGTCACTATCGAAGAAAGTAATCAGCGAGTGTGGACAGCGTGTGTGATGCAAGTGCGGGCTGTGGCTCATCGGATGAGAACGCTCAAAGGAGAACAGATCAATACAACCTGCCTGAGCCAACTGCTCAGCGTACTGGAGAGACAAGACGTGTCGCGCCAAATGGAAGCATGGGCGACGGCGCGTTTGTATTTCGATGGAGGTGCACACGGCAATCCAGGTCCAGGAGGCAGCGGATGGGCACTCATCTTCCTGAATGAACGAAGCAATCGATGGGAACTCAAAGCATGCGGCTATGCGTACATGGGACCGGAAGTCACGGACAATTGGTGCGAATTCAGCGCACTGAAAGATGGCCTGGCATACAGTGCACACTACCTACAGCACTGTGAAGTCAAGTTGGAAGTCTTCGGAGATAGCCAAATGATCATCGCATCCCAGAACGGGTTCGCCTCAGTACGCCAGACCAAGTTGCAGCCACTAGCAGTTCGGGTAAATCGAATCATCGCCAACTTTACGTGGACCTCCTGGAACCACACAAAACGAGAACAAAACAAGATGGCCGATCTTCTCGCCAACATGGCAATGAACTCCGAGAGTGCGAAGATACTCACCAACGAATCGCGGGGAAACGATCAAGTTTTTATGTCCCAAGTCACAGCTCTACTCGACAATGATATCGGTGCCACACCGTCAACACTTAGAAACACCTCACTGTCAGCAGTGTTAATGAGACTCAGGAATTCTTAAACTGTATGTAGATCATAAGTTGAATAGAATTACCTTCTCTCTCTCTCACTCTCGCACTACCGAACGATCAGTAGCACCACCGAAGTAATCGTTATAGTACAGGAATCTCTTTGGTGGCCATCCATTTAGATAATGAGGGGAGTGCAGTAGCACTTACACTGTTTGGGCTACACAAATCCATTTACATATATATATTGATGAAAACTTTAAAAGACTATTACATTGATAGGTTTAAAGTGTAATGATACCTTCATCGTCATTTTACCCTTCAAAAAATTATATGTGTGCCATCGTTTTGGCTGTGCATCGCGCACTGACCGTACCTTTGCATCCCATCTTTTGCTCGTTGGTTTCCACTTTATGCCAATTTGAAGTATCGCACCCATTTATTCAGAAAAGCAATGCCCATTGACATTCGTCTCCTCAGGGAGAATAAACGTTGATGCTTGCGTTGCACAAATGATCATCACTGCACCGAAGGAGTGATGGCCGTTTCAGTGTCGCAACCACTCATGTATCGCAATCTCGGCAGCTCTCGACCAATGAGAGGTTCTCAATGCGAGCTACTTTTGTTGCGCAATTACAAAAATGGGAGAACACCACATGCACACACACAAGGTTCAGATATGACAGCACCACGAGGTGGAGCAGAGAGATAGGATCTGCTGCTGCTGTCCTACTGTCCTGCTCAAGTATATCCCCCTGCTTTCTATCGCTCGGCCATCTTCTCCGTCACCATTCCACAATTTGGTTCCTCAGCACCATATCTCACCAAGACCAACACTACCCGCCAACGAACTCAACTATAGCAACCATGTTGTCCGCTGATCCTACTGCGCCACGAACCATCAACGCCTACGCGGGTTTAGAAAAAGACCAAGGGCTCCAGCCTTGGCAGTACCAGTCGCGTCCGCTTGGAGCCGGAGATGTCGAAATCAAGATCTCCCACTGCGGCATCTGCTCTTCCGACCTGCACATGCTGGACGGTGGCTGGGGTCCAGCTCCGTTCCCTTGCGTTGCCGGTCACGAAATCATCGGTGAAGTGACTGTCGTCGGCTCCGAAGTCAAGCACCTCGTGGTAGGTGACCGCGTTGGCGTCGGTGGCCAAGCGTGGGCCTGTCTCAACAAAGACAAAGAGCGTCCGTGTGCTGAGTGCGCCGATGGCGCTGACGCTTACTGTAGCCGTTCTGTATGGACGATCACCTTGAACTACGAAGATGGCTCTCCATCTTATGGTGGGTACGCCGACTACATTCGTGTTTTGGCCGACTACGCGTTCAAGATCCCGGACAAGATCCCATCGGACGTCGCGGCACCATTGCTCTGCGCCGGCGCCACTGTCTTCACTCCACTGAAGACGTATAACGTGAAGCCTGGCGACCGTGTCGGTGTCATTGGTATCGGCGGCCTTGGTCACATTGCCATTCAGTTCATCCGCGCGTTGGGTGCGACGCCCATCGCGTTCTCGCGCTCGGCGAACAAGGAGAAGGAGATCCGAGGCCTCGGCGCCGAAGAGTTCTACAACCTGAGCGATCCAGAGCAAGCGCAGAAGGCTGCTTCGTCGGTGAATGTGTTGCTGATCACTGCCGACGCCACCAACATGCCGTACAACACGTACTTGCAGTTGGTGCGTTCACGAGGCACGGTCGTGATGCTGGGTATCCCGAACGACAGTGTGACGTTTGCGCCGTTCTTCTTGGTTCCTCGAGGTGTGCGGTTTGTGGGCAGCGCGATCGGGTCGATCCAAGATATCAAGGACATGCTCAAGGTCGCGTCGGAGAAGAACGTGCGTCCGATTATTCAGAAGGTTCCAATGGCCAAGGTGAATGAGGGTCTCCAAATGGTTCGCGATGGCTCGGTCCGCTACCGTGTGGTGCTTGAGAACTGAGTTGCTATTAGCACGCGATGTTCATCTCAAGCTGCGAGTGAGTGAGGATGCTTCGTACACGCTCTCGTCCAAAAAAACAACAACAGCAACAAATCGTTGGAGAAGAAAGGTAGCTCTGTTCTACGAGATTAATGACACGTTAATTTTCGCACGTTAATGAAGTCAACCACTAGTAAGAAAGTGAATCTGTCCCAATTAGCCCACTTCGCAGTTGCAGTTTGTGTGTCGTGCTACAGTATGTACGCAGTAAGCTGTGGAAAGGTAGATGTTGAGTCTAGCAGTTCCCATTGATTATTAGCGCATTCAAAGGCGTTCCTGGCTTGCGCTGTGCTAGGTAATTCGAGCTTTACGACTGCTCTTTCCTCCATGTTTATCCCCGAGTAGCTCCACGGCCGCGGCTGCAATGTGTAACTATTCCCAACGCAAACTCGGTGCCTATGTGCAATCAGGTTCGAATCCCCTCAAGGCTGCAACGCCATTCAGAATAAAGAAACGAGAGTAGATGCAGAGCCATCAGTTGCACTTCCGTAAGTGACCATCATTCCCCGGTCACCGATTGTGATATTGCATCAGTTCGTAATTGAACACGCATTGCTCGGTATCCCGATCAATTACCGGTATATTAGCAATTATTGTATGTATTGAGCTGACATCCATTTTTCCCACCACTTCGAGTGACGAGATATTTGAACCAAGATGTTGCTACTGCTCTTGTATGAAGAAAAACAAGTTCCATCGCTTGTAGCTTGAGATGAACACCACGTGCTAATAGCAACTCAGTTCTCAAGCACCACACGGTAGCGGACCGAGCCATCGCGAACCATTTGGAGACCCTCATTCACCTTGGCCATTGGAACCTTCTGAATAATCGGACGCACGTTCTTCTCCGACGCGACCTTGAGCATGTCCTTGATATCTTGGATCGACCCGATCGCGCTGCCCACAAACCGCACACCTCGAGGAACCAAGAAGAACGGCGCAAACGTCACACTGTCGTTCGGGATACCCAGCATCACGACCGTGCCTCGTGAACGCACCAACTGCAAGTACGTGTTGTACGGCATGTTGGTGGCGTCGGCAGTGATCAGCAACACATTCACCGACGAAGCAGCCTTCTGCGCTTGCTCTGGATCGCTCAGGTTGTAGAACTCTTCGGCGCCGAGGCCTCGGATCTCCTTCTCCTTGTTCGCCGAGCGCGAGAACGCGATGGGCGTCGCACCCAACGCGCGGATGAACTGAATGGCAATGTGACCAAGGCCGCCGATACCAATGACACCGACACGGTCGCCAGGCTTCACGTTATACGTCTTCAGTGGAGTGAAGACAGTGGCGCCGGCGCAGAGCAATGGTGCCGCGACGTCCGATGGGATCTTGTCCGGGATCTTGAACGCGTAGTCGGCCAAAACACGAATGTAGTCGGCGTACCCACCATAAGATGGAGAGCCATCTTCGTAGTTCAAGGTGATCGTCCATACAGAACGGCTACAGTAAGCGTCAGCGCCATCGGCGCACTCAGCACACGGACGCTCTTTGTCTTTGTTGAGACAGGCCCACGCTTGGCCACCGACGCCAACGCGGTCACCTACCACGAGGTGCTTGACTTCGGAGCCGACGACAGTCACTTCACCGATGATTTCGTGACCGGCAACGCAAGGGAACGGAGCTGGACCCCAGCCACCGTCCAGCATGTGCAGGTCGGAAGAGCAGATGCCGCAGTGGGAGATCTTGATTTCGACATCTCCGGCTCCAAGCGGACGCGACTGGTACTGCCAAGGCTGGAGCCCTTGGTCTTTTTCTAAACCCGCGTAGGCGTTGATGGTTCGTGGCGCAGTAGGATCAGCGGACGACATGGTTGCTATAGTTGAGTTCGTTGGCGGTTAGTCTTGGTTTGGTGAGATATGGTGCTGGAGGAACCAAATGTGGAAGGGTGACGGAGAAGATGGCGAGCGATAGACAAGCAGGGGGATATACTTGAGCAGGGACAGTAGGACAGCAGCAGCAGATCCTATCTCTCTGCTCCACCTCGTGGTGCTGTCATATCTGAACCTTGTGTGTGTGCATGTGGTGTTCTCCCATTTTTGTAATTGCGCAACAAAAGTAGCTCGCATTGAGAACCTCTCATTGGTCGAGAGCTGCCGAGATTGCGATACATGAGTGGTTGCGACACTGAAACGGCCATCACTCCTTCGGTACAGTGATGATCATTTGTGCAACGCAAGCATCAACGTTTATTCTCCCTGAGGAGACGAATGTCAATGGGCATTGCTTTTCTGAATAAATGGGTGCGATACTTCAAATTGGCATAAAGTGGAAACCAACGAGCAAAAGATGGGATGCAAAGGTACGGTCAGTGCGCGATGCACAGCCAAAACGATGGCACACATATAATTTTTTGAAGGGTAAAATGACGATGAAGGTATCATTACACTTTAAACCTATCAATGTAATAGTCTTTTAAAGTTTTCATCAATATATATATGTAAATGGATTTGTGTAGCCCAAACAGTGTAAGTGCTACTGCACTCCCCTCATTATCTAAATGGATGGCCACCAAAGAGATTCCTGTACTATAACGATTACTTCGGTGGTGCTACTGATCGTTCGGTAGTGCGAGAGTGAGAGAGAGAGAAGGTAATTCTATTCAACTTATGATCTACATACAGTTTAAGAATTCCTGAGTCTCATTAACACTGCTGACA
Source organism: Globisporangium splendens (assembly GCA_006386115.1). NCBI lineage: Eukaryota > Oomycota > Peronosporomycetes > Pythiales > Pythiaceae > Globisporangium > Globisporangium splendens. The sequence continues at coordinate 4,999 of VFIW01000047.1, read as the reverse complement.
GTGAGGTGTTTCTAAGTGTTGACGGTGTGGCACCGATATCATTGTCGAGTAGAGCTGTGACTTGGGACATAAAAACTTGATCGTTTCCCCGCGATTCGTTGGTGAGTATCTTCGCACTCTCGGAGTTCATTGCCATGTTGGCGAGAAGATCGGCCATCTTGTTTTGTTCTCGTCTTGTGTGATTCCAGGAGGTCCATGCAAAGTTGCCGATGATTTGGTTTACCCGAACTGCTAGTGACTGCAACTCGGTCTGGCGTATAGAAGAGAACCCGTTCTGGGCTGCGATAATCATTTGGCTGTCTCCGAAGACTTCCAACTTGACTTCATAATGCTGCAGGTAGTGTGCACTGTATGCCAGGCCATCTTTCAGTGCGCTGTATTCGCACCAATTGTTCGTGACTTCTGGTCCCATGTACGCATAGCCGCATGCTTTGAGTTCCCACTGATTGGTGCGTTCATTCAGGAAGATGAGTGCCCATCCGCTGCCTCCTGGACCTGGGTTGCCGCGTGCACCTCCATCGAAATACAAGCGCGCCGTCGCCCATGCTTCCAGTTGGCGCGACAGGTCTTGTCTCTCCAGTACGCTGAGCAGTTGGCTCAGGCAAGTTGCATTGATCTTTTCTCCTTTGAGCGTTCTCATCCGATGAGCCACAGCCCGCACTTGCATCACACACGCTGTCCACACTCGCTGGGTACTTTCTTCGATAGTGAGATGTTGTCGTTCATGCACTATCTCCACTCTCGTTCTCCACAACAATACTGGGATGCTTGATGTGACGATAAACCACAGTTTCTGTAGTGCTGTCGAGTGTTCCGGAGTAATGAACCCGAAGTGCTTTTCCAATTCCCGGAGCACAGATCGTTGACCTGGCGGTGCTGTGCGGCTAGCAATATGAGGCAGGAAGAGGTTGAGTGCTTGCTCTGTCAATGCTCGGCCCATCCATCGTCCGAGGAAGGCCGTCCACGCGGCTTGTGCTCGCTTGCAACTCCAGACTATGTGTGAGATAGTTTCTTTTGTCTCCCCACATCCGGCATTGCTTGGGCACGCCGAAGACTCGATCCTTCCCGGATGGAAAAGGTTGAGCTGCATCGTAGAAATCCGGTATGTCGTCCACATCTGAAAAGGCGTAAGACATCCTCGTTGTTTCCATAGATCTGCTGGTAGTCGATACTGCACATGGCTGTACCACTGGTCAGTTTTCGCAACTTCGTTGAGCTTGTCTATGAGTCCTCCGAGACCTTGATACAACTTGCTGTGCAACCTTCGTGTTCGTGCTCGGTCAATTGTCTTCTGGATACTGTTTGGGGGAGTACGTTCATGCACCAGCCACGGACAGTGAGTCGTGAGCGGGTGAGGTTTGAATGTCCACCCTACGGTTTCTATTTCTTCTTCGATCATTGCCACGTCTTGTTGACAGGTAGCATCCCCAGCCCAGTCGGTCACTGTCCAGAGAACTCCGTTTGCTTGCCGTTGCATCTGAATGTAGTCCGTGTGGCTCCCCTCCGATACTGGCACCGCGATGATGGTTCCCATGCCGTTGCTGATCCACTTGTACTCTCGTTTTGTGTGTTTCCTGCTCCACGGCTCCTGGTGACTGTTCAACTGGTTGCCTGCACCGATTTCTATCTCCGGTGAGCATAGAATGATGCTGGTTACGAGTTTTCGCAAGGTGGTCATTCGTTTGAACGTTAGAGTCGCCTTCATGGTTGGTAGCCGCACGGAGAACACTCGCTCTTCCTCCCGTCTCACGTTGAAGCTGGCCAAATTGCATTCCTTCAGGAAAGGAACCGTTTTGACTGTATACTTCTCGCCTTGACTGTCGATTATCCAGGGGTTGTCGTTCCACTGAAAGGATGGCCAGAAGGCTCGAGTCTCTTCCGATACTTGATGAATCGTCTGCTCAGGTTTTCTCCCAAAGTACACACCTACACGTCCGTCTGATCTCCACTCGAGGTCCAGGGTCGGTAGCAAGGATTCCATTTGCTGCTTCAGATCGTCTTTCCACGCGGGATTGCGTCTCTCTGCCACCACCAGGTCTTCACAGAGATACTCCCACCCGAGTCTGTGGATATTGTTCGTCTGGTACAGCCTTGTCTGTGCTAGCTGGCTTCGCTCCTTTGGTGAAATCGCGCAACATCCCCGGTTTTGACTTTTGTCCCGATGCACTTGTTCATGCCAAGCTTCTGTATACTTGTCTCGCGCTCGCTGAAGCCACCGAGTTGTCCGCCGCATCGCTTGTCGCTTTATTGCAAGAGGTATTGAGTAGAGACCTATGCCTCCTTCCTTGACTGGCAAGTAGAGCAGGGAAGGACTCACCTTGTGCCTCGTGCCGTCTGTGCCGAGTGTCGATTTCCACAAAAATTGCTTTTGTAGATTCACTAGCTGATCCACGACTTTCGCTGGGGGCTTGATGTAGCCGGCAGTGAACAGAATCGACGGCAGCAAGACCGAATTCAGTAGAAGCACTCTCCCCACCACACTGTTGGAGACTTTGGCTGCGATGATCAATCTGGTTCGGAGCTTTTGCAGGCGGTCCTCCCAATTAGCTTGTGTGATGTTCCCGGTACCTATTTGGATGCCAAGGTACCTCACCGTCTCTCCATGCTTCAGAATTGGAATGCCGCATCTTTGTTCCTGGACTACTGCTGTGTTGAGACAGATATAGCTGCTTTTCGTTGGTTGCACGTGCAGACCTGATTGCTTACCGAACTCGGACAGCAGCTGCATGAGTCGAGGCAGCTGTTTCCCTTGCTTCAAAAAGACGGCGGAGTCGTCGACGAAGGTCGAAATGAGATGGGGTTCTGCTCCGGATCTGGTCACACGAATTCCTTCCAGATGGGGGTCTTGTTGTACTGCTAGTGCGAGAATCTCCGCGGCGACAATAAACAGCAGAGGGGCCAGGGGGCAACCTTGACGAATTCCCGACTTGACCTCCCATTCTCTCGACACTTCACCGTTCACCAGGTACTGCGCTGTAGTGTCCGAGTGCATTCGACGTACTAAATCCACAAATTGTCGCCCAAAGCCGAACTTGCTCAGCACAAGATACAGAAAATCTCTGTCCAACGTGTCGTAAGCCTTCATGAAGTCAAGCATCGCAATTCCCGGAGCGTCATCCAACCCTTCACCGTTGTTGTGGTACGCTTTGTCCAATGCGGCTTGCATGATGAGGATCGCGTTCTCCATCAGTCGGTCGCGTACGAAGCCTTGTTGTGCTTCCCCGATGATCCACAGAAGGATGTCTTGCAGCCTTGTTGCCAAGACTTTTGCAAACAACTTGTAGGTGGTCGTGAGCAGAGTGATTGGTCTGTAATCGAGGGGGTTTGGCGAATCTCCTTTCTTGCGCAACGGTATCACGATTCCTTGACCGAATGATCGTGGCATGGGTGCCCCGCGTTGGATGTTGTTGAATTCGCGCACCAAAACTTCAACCATCACGTCCTCGCAATCCTTGTAGAAGTCATTGTTCAGACTGTCCACGCCACCTGCCTTATGCCGATGTAAAGCCGCGATCGCCTCTCGTACTTCCTTTTCAGTGATGGGTGCCATCAAGTCTTGGTTTTGCTCTTCCGTGACTTTTCGAGTTTCCGGAATGTATACCAGTGCATCAAATCGCTGTTCAGCCTTCTGCGGAGGGACCGCAGCATGGCTCTGGCCAGTGATTTGGTGCCATTCTGCCCCCATGATGTCCGCCAGACTCGCGTTTGGTGAGTGGTACCTTCCGGGAGTCGGTTCCAATCGCGAAACTGTTTGATCCCGCTGCCAGTTGGCGATCCTCCGAAAGAAGTGACGAACATCCCCCTGCGTTGCTTGCATATACTTGCCGAATTTAAACTCTGCTGCCTCTCTTGCCGCGTTTGCTTGCTCTTCGATCAGCTGACGCCTTGTGCGGTTTGCCGGTCGGTGCTGCTGATCCTCCAATTTTTGCCGATATCTTCGTACTTGCCGCTTCTCTGCTCGACTTACTCTCAGTATTGCTTTGATGATACGCTGCTCCAGGTTGCTCCATACGATTGACTCTTCACTCTGCATCAGCTCCAGCTCGTGAACGATTGCCTTTTGCACCCCAGTCCGCACCAAGTCAGGACGCGAGGTTCGCATCGGGTACCTGCACTTGTTCACTCTCTTTGGTCTCTGCGGTTGACTCGTCCATTTCATATGCAGCACCACTGCTTGGTGATCCGAGTAGCACTTGGGTAGCTCTATGGCCTCCCATTGCACGGCGCTGCCCAGGTTTCCTGCGATATAGAATCGGTCGAGTCGACTGGCTGAGTTTTTTCTCCAGTATGTGAAATGCTCCGTCAGTTCCCTCTGCACTGGCCACTCCGGATCCTCCACTAGCTCCCGTGCGTCGTAAATGTTCCACTCCGTCACTAGTCGTCTCAGTTCTGCACTCTCGCACTGCACAGGTAGCCGAACTCCTCTTTGGTACCGATCCCGTTGCTTGTCGAGAACACAATTGAAGTCACCTCCGAGCACTGCTGCTGCACGATGAGTCCCGAACTCCTCGTTTAGGCGTCGGAAGAAGTGTTCTCGCTCTGCTTTCTTGTTGGGTGCGTACACATTAATCCACACCACTCCCTTGGACTTGACAGCGACTGTGCGATTTGTCCACTTGGATTCCTCGATCAGTTGTGTTTCGCTAATCGTCTTCGGATTTGTGAGTATTGCCACTCCGCCGGTCGCGTCTGGATGGATGGACCAAAAGGACGTTGGTTCGTCCAGGTTTGTAATCCCCCATATTCGGTTCCAGTATTGTCGGAGTCTGCGTTCTTCTTTGGCTGTGGTGATCCTCGTTTCCTGCAAATAAATGATGTCATACTTTTCTGCGGTTAGTGCCCCCTTGAGATCCTCTAACCATTTTGTTCGTTCTTTCTTTTTGAATCCGCACACGTTCTGAGTTAATACCCGTAGCATGTTAGGACATGATCTTTTTTCCTTTTTTTGGTTTTTGTAAAATGCATTCTTGAGGGCATGTAGCGCGGCGTACATTTCTGT